>OV743716.1:93560199-93947699 GCA_928272305.1 Volucella inflata | reverse complement strand
CTCAGAGTCGTAGGGTAGTTAGGCTGAGGTCAGACAAAGTTGTTTGCTACATTCCCTCTCGCAAATTACAGTCGTCAGATCACCTGAGCTGAAATTATTTAAAAGAAATGCCTTTATTTGCTTTTTGATAAGGACAAGTTCTAATCTTACCTTCTACCCTGGAGAACAAGTCATAATTTTTTAGCCTGAGCGCCTGGATCACGTTTTTCTCGTTGATCCAGGGCTCTTGTATGAGTATGGCTGTGACGTCCTGTCTGACGATATACTCCACCAGACAGGCCGTCGCTGCCTTACTGTGGTGTAGAATTATCTGCAGCACTTGCATCATCTTTGGGGGGTTCCTCCTCATCGTCGCCCTTGGTCTTGATGGCTTGACCATCAACCTGCCCATACTGTACCTTACCATACCCTTGGATTTCTCGAGGTATGGTAGGCAATCCCTATTCAGGGACAGCAGGAAATGCTGGCCACGCTGCCGCCTTGACCCTGTCTTAAGGACTCTCCATGTATCGGCCATTAGCTCCCGATTTTGCACGTGGAGCAGTCCTAGGAGCTTTGCAGCGTACGTGTAGGGACACGGAACCCATACCCAAGCCGTCGGCAGAGTGTACTTAGCCAACTCTGCCACCGTTGTGCACTTTAGCTTGATGCCTTCCCAGGCATCGCTCACTTCCTTGATAAATCGCGTTATGTAGTCGACGGAAGGCTTATTCCCACAAGCTACAACCTTGCGTCCGCCTTCCCAACCAGTGCCATCGAATTGAAGTCCCCCGTTTCCTGTGGTGGATAGCTCCTTCCATAGGGCGTCTTGGAACTTCTCGTCGATGTTTTTCCGCTGGTCGATTGTCAGGTGGCCGCATGGTTCCAGCTCGTTTATGACAGCAATGAAAAACTCGTCCTTCGGGTCGCTTCGCTTACGACGCAAAGCGGGCAAAGTACCAGGCTTCACCTTTTTCGCATTGTTCAGCTCCGCGGCGTCGTCAGATCTGCCTCCAAGATTCCCTCTTTTAATTTTGCCGCGTAATCTCCCTTGCCAGTCACCTGTCGAGTGGGCAATTGTTTGGCCAGAATGACCTTCGCTCTCTCGAGGGCGGCTTTTTCCCACTCACTAAGGCTGTTGGGATCACAGCCTTCGTACTTTGCTACCTTACGCTTCACGCTACGTAGCTGAGCCCTTGCCCTTTGGTGCACGTTTTTTGCACTCTTAGTAGCGGCGATGGAAGTGGCAGGCACAGCAGCTGAGCCAGCTGTTCCTACCTTTTCCATCCCCGCCACATTGCCCTGTTTATTCCGATTTACGGAGGTAGCCTCGCCAGCGGATGTCCCAGCTGCTTTGGCTTCCTCTATCGGGGTCTTACCCTGTTTATCACCAGTGTGAGTGCCAGCCTGCTCACCGCTGATATCGCTGGCGTTGGTGAGTGTTCTTTCGAACTACTCACCATTGCTAACCAGAAGCTCAGCTTCTTCCAATGCCCTTGCCAAGAGGGAGGTGGATGAAGTCGATATTTCGCCTTCACTCACCTCTAGCTCTTCCTGGGCAGGGATTGCTTGTTTTGTGAATATTTTTGTTTTTTTGTTTTCCTTTTTTTTTTAATTTAATTTTGTTCCCACGAGTATTGCCGGAAGTGAAGGTCAGCCCAGGCAGCGCCGCCATACTTGGGTATGGCTCAGTATAACAGGCCCACGCGGAAGAAACTCTATGCTTAATATCTGGGGCCATACGAAGTAGTAAAAGTTCTAAGCAACGATCGATACGAGGTGACGAAAGTGGGTGAGCATGGGGGACCTAACTTTACTTACAGTGCAGCCGATTTTATGAAGCCTTGGATCACAGACACCGAAGATGAAGTCGACGAAGAAGACGAACAGAACGAAGACGATAATCAACTCGACTGAGGGCAGTCGAGAAGACAAGGATGGCCGAGTGTGGATATGAGTGACATGAGTTACTCAATATAATTATTTTACTATTTGCTTCATTCCATTTGCTTCCGACCGATTATGTTTATAACTTAGATTACACTTTGCGAGACAGCCGACGCGCCATGCAATGATGACACACGACGGAATAGGTTTTCAGCCAGCCAATAACCCAATAAGTTCAATGGGGTAAGAAAAAAACCATCCAGTACAGATGAATCATTAACAACGATACTCTAATAGAAAAGTGACCCAGTTAAGTAGGGTGATAAAAGCATTTAAAACAGATGAAGTGTCAACAAAAGCAGCGTATCCGCATGGCCAATTGGAAGAAAATTGTGTTGCTCGTTGCTGGATTTGTCATCAGTATGATTTACTCATGGTGCTCAAAAGCTTGGGTCTGGTATAAGGTTCTAAGTTCGTTAGGGGTCTGGTGGCTGTAGTAGCTGTTGAGGAAAATGGAGAAGCCCAGAAGAAGCAGTCTGTACTTTACCAGCAGCGTGGTCATGTCAGCAGTCTCTCGAATACGTTTTTCTTTCGTTTATATATTTTGTATTATCTTATCTTAAAATAAAATAACTAAAAATCACACTCTGTCAATTTTTATTTTCTGCATACATATATGCAAATATGTTTATTTATATATATATATATGCTAATTTGTGTTTATTATTATCCAGGACCGCAAAGCAATGGCAATGAAAGACAAAATAAAAACCTACTTGAAACTCAAGGTAAACACGACCTGAGATTTGGTTTCCAGCGATGTGAATATGTTTTTTTCCTATTTACGGACGAATGGCTGTTACTTACCCCGATGACCTTTAGATTGTATGATATCCAGTGATGACACTTCTTTATAAACCACACTTGCCACTAATAAAAATGCAAAAAAAACAACTACGATTATTTGCACTTGAAAAGAAAACAAAGGCACTTCCCGTAAGCCACTCTTAGTACAACTTCAGTTTTTTTTTTATAATATATAACTATTTTTTTAAAATTATTTTTAGTTTTGGGCCCCACGTTAGGCGCCAATTTGTTAAAAAACCCGGTAGCGTTAAATTTAAAAAAAAATTAAACGATGATTGTAGAGAGCCGGACTACTGGCAAAACCAACAAACTTTGCAAAAAACAAACGGGAACCGCAACCACACAGATGATGGTTGATGAGTGAATGAAACTTTTTGTGGAAGAAGCGAAAAGGAGCACAAAAGAAAATCCCAAAACCAACGGGATTGCAACAAGCTGCTGAGAAGTACCTGCACACACCGGCGGCTCAGCAAGGGGGGTTTCGAAGATCATAGTAGATAGTAAACAAAAGATAGCCGCAACCCAATTTTTGTTGCGAAAATTGGGAAAACAGATAAAGAAAAAAATGCACAAATTGTTTTTCCCTGATTAATGCGTGTATTTGATTTGAAGAGTGGGGTACAGGGTATGCCTTATCAAAAGAAAATTATGCTACACTGTGTTTTGAAAATTTTACTCTACTTAGACGGCCAACGGAAAGCCCACAATTCCGCGTTGTCGGAAACGGTACGTTAAAACGGGTCGCGCACTTTAATAACTTAACCTAACTAACCTAACACGGTACAAATATGTATATTGATAATGTTTTTTTTTTCAAAAGACAAAGGGGTATTAAGCTCTTTCAGGGTTTTTCTGCCTAGACGGGGTCGCTCTTTAAAGGGGGCTTCTGTCGGTGGGGGAGGGTTGACCGTCTCCGCCGCAATCACTGTTTGGTTCGTCCTGGGTGTTGTTAGTTATTCCTGGTTTTTGGTTTTCCTTTTTCCCGCTGGTCTGTTTCTCGTCCTCAGTTTGCTTGTGTTTCTTGATTTTGTTGTTCGTGTTCTGTTCTTGATTTCGTTCTTGTTATTATTTTTCTTCCTTTTTTGTCCGTCCGCTAGAGTCTCCAGGCCGTCCGCCGTCCTCGGGGTACCTAGAATCACCTCTGGAGCGGTATACAGAGCGAAGTAACTGAATCCGAAGGATCCAGTGAATGACCACCAGAGAGTGATGGGGGAAGGAAAGAGATGGGACAACACCAGAAAGGTAGAGAGAAGAAAGAAGATTAAAAATTAAAGGTAGTGGAAATTCACCAGAATACAAATCAACACTTAAAAATTGCAAAGGTCGATGGCAGACGAAATAAAAGGAAAACAAAAAAAACAACAGCCCTTAAAAGCAAGCGATTCAACTTCAAAATCAGTACCACACAGTTTGAAGCTGTGAGTTCATATGTTTGCTTCTACACGGTTTTTCGTCTTGAACTTCGTCTTCAGCTTCGTTTCAGCGTGCATTATGATTGTAGCCTAACTTTAGCCATCCGGCTTTAAAAGTCGTTCCCCGAAAAGCAGGTTTAGTACCCTCATCACGCTCTTCTATTGTGATGTCCATAATGTCACTGACCCAACAATTGCAAGGAACTCTTTATCCGTGACGGAGTGATTTTTCTCGTGGTCATTTAATGTCCTTGAAGCGTAGCATAGGGGTTGTTTTTTTTTTTATAATTGGCGCGCACACAAGGGATTTTGTGTACCCTTAAAATGTTTGCAGAAATCGCGGGCGAAGGAAATTTAGGGAGAGAAAAATGAGAGATACCGATGTGCGTTGGTCTTAAATGTCTGAATATTTGAATGGCTAGGAAATACAGAGCTCGACAGGGCATTCCATAAGCGAGTTGTTCGGCTTAGGAAAGGATCACGATATTTCAGGGTACGCCCGAAAGTGGGCTAGAGAGTGTACTGATGAGCATTCATAGCGAGACGGTATTACGGTTGGTGGTTTGGAGGGGCGGAATGCTACTGGCAATTTCTGTGGATCACTGGTGGTGAAAATAGCGATAGAACAAGGTGAGGCAAGAGACATTATGTTGGTGGTCGAGGGTGTCGATCTACTGTGTAATATTGGCATCACCTATAAGACTTAACGCACGGTTTTATATCCAATCTAGTGGGTACAAAGAAGTCTTAGGAGCACCTGACCAGATGTGAGCATTGTACTCCAGTTTTGGGCGGATGAAAGCATTGTATATTGAAGCCAGAATAGCGGGGGTGCAAAATATCTTACATCGCTTAAGGAAACCTAGACATTTCGCTGCATTTTTAGCGACTTCGAAAATGTGGTCATTCCAACGTAGGTTGTAGGAATATATTGGATTAGCAGTAGCAGACAAGAGATCATTGTTAAAAATTAGAAAAGAGTGTCGGAGACAGAACAGAGCACTGTGAGACACCAGCATTTATTTTGTGAATACCAGACTTGAAACCATCCAAGACGACTTGAATTGAACGTTCCGAAAGGTGGGTCAACGATCCCAAACGCACGCATTTTCGACAAAAGGGCTTGATGCCAAACTCTGTCAAATGCGTAAGAAATATGAAGTTCAACTATCTTGTTTTCGCCAGGTTGATGTAGACTTTGGTTCCACTTTTCGGTGAGACATGCCATCAAATCACCAGTCGACTTGTTGCTACGAAAAGCGTACTGCCGGTCATCAAGAAGTTTTATCAGCATTTCCATGACCTTAGAAAGAAGGGACGAAAGTGCAAGGGGTTGTAAGAGGAAAGAGAAGAGGATTCGCTTCTTTTATGGACGGGCTGGACAAATGCTGTTCTCCATCTGCTCGGACAGAGTCCCAAAGAGTAGGATTGATGGAAAAGCTTGCGCAGTGGTTTTCCCAGCGTTGAAGAACACCTCTTCAGAAGAATGGGTGAACCAGCGGATTTGTGAATTTTTAGATCTTTAAGTACTCTTGCTACTACACGGGTGCGAAGGTGGATTCGTCCCATTGAAGTTTCGACGCACTCAAGTGTAGGCGGAGACAAAGCACAATCCGGAAGCGTTGAGCTGGCTACGAAGTGTGCAGCAAGTAGATTGGCCTTGTCCTAAGAGCTGACAGCTGGAATGTCATTGTAAATTAGCGTTGGGACGGAGGATGAGGCAGAATTTCTAAAATTTCTAGTACCTTACGGTACTTAAGAAAGACGATGGAGTTATTCCTAGCTCGTTTAAATTTTTTTTCCGGTTTTCCTCTGTCGGGTTGGTCTAATTGGTTATCCCTCCTGTACTGCCCCTATAGCATAATTACTGGCATCAGTAAAAAGAGTGAATAATTTTTCAAAATGTGAAAATGCTAATATCGGATGTCTCATAATGTTAAGCTTAAGAGTCTTAAAAAATTGGATGTATTCAGGGTCATTGGTGTTAATATTCCTGTCTTTTTTTAAATACTTCACCATAGGGTGAACTATTTTGCTATAATCTTAAACAAATTTTCTATAATACCCTGTAGCTCCTAGAAACCCTTTTAACTGTTTTCCAGTTTTTGGAAGTGGGTATGCCTGAATACATTAAACCTTACAATATTTGTCAAGACATAACCTAAGAACTCTGTGTTCCTTCTCATAAACCAGCATTTGTCGAATTGTATTTTCAAGTTATGCTCTGCGAGTTTTTTGAATATTAATCTAAAGGCTTGCATGTGTTCTGTTAGGCTTGTTGAAAGATTAAAATATCATCTAAATAGACGACACAACATTTATTAACATAATTAACGTAACAGCGCGTTTTTTTTTTTTAACCCAAAAGGCATTCTAAGCCACACGTAGAGGGGCTGGGGAGTTACAAAAGCCGTTTTAGAGATATCATTCGGGTGGACTTTAATTTGGCGGAACCCTTTAGCGAGATCTATCGACGGAAAGTACTGGGCTCATCCCAGTTTGTCTAACATGCTATCTATATTGGGAAGGTGATCTCACTTAATTTCCTGTAGTCGACACATAAACGGAATCTCTGCTTTCCCGAATTATCTACCTTTTTTGCTACCACCACTATTGGTGAAGCATGCTTACTATTAGATCTTCGGATAATCCCTTGCCCTTCCATTTCTTTTATTTGCCGACTTACCTCCTCTTCGTGTTTTAGAGGTAATCGATACAGTTTAGCATGAATAGGTTGATCTACCGTCGACCTAATTTCACGCATTATTGAATTTGTGTTAGTTAGTTGATCCCCTTCTTTATAAATTATATTCCCGAATTGGTGTTATTACACCTGCACTACTCGCATTTCCTCTTCATTTAAAAGACCTACTCGTAGATCTATAGCTTGCTATTCGTATTGCAACAAAGCAACCATTGATTGTTTTGAACTCAGTAGAATATGGAGGTATACTAACATTATTTTAAATAATTAACATTATTAACATTATAATACCTATTGTCAAAATCAAGGGTTTTGAAAATTTTACTAAGTAAGTCCATTCCTTGTTCAGCTTGTACCATCGTATGGCTCCTCTGGGATCTAAATCAAACTCCTCAGGAATGCTTTGTAATAATCCTATCTACTTTTTCTTTCTTAGAAGTTTGCAACCTCATATTAACCGTTTCGAAAACTCTAAACTCGCTACAATCTACTCTGCTAGAATTGATGATGCTGATCGTTGAGCCAGTGTCTATTAGTGTTATGCACTTATTTTTATCTATTGTTAGTTTTATAAGGATCTTATTACCGAACCCTAGTTAAGAAAAAACGCTGGTTCTACGAGTATGTTGTAAACCTCTTCGTTATTCGTTTCTACTTCTGCTGGCTCTTTGTGAACTAACTGTTCTACATCCATTGGTTCCGGTTGTTGATTGGCATTTCGGAACTGACCTGACTTATTGAATACTAGTTGCCTTGATTGACCTGATTTTCTATGGATTTGGCTGAGAGTTATTGTTTTGCCTGTGACTGTTCGAGTTATTCTGTCTATTCGAATTATGATAACTATCTTTATTCCTTACGAAATTATTGTGTTGTTTATCGTGATTGAGTTTTAAATTATATCCGTTACGTTTTTCTTGTATCATAAAATGTCTGTTTATGTTATGTTGATCGAGCCCACATAAGTGTACAAAATATTTTTTATTTGATGTAAATCGTAAAGATCTTTTATTTCTCGGGACAAAATCCTTGACACTATTTGATTAATTTGATTAACTTCGCTAGGTTTCGCTCCGTATGTTGCGAAAGAATTTAATTGTTGAACTAACAATTCTATTTTATTATTATGGTCTAAAATGGAACTCACTTTGAGGTAATTTATTTTCCTAGATATGTCCTTGTCGTTGCCTGTTCGTCGAAAATGTTGTTTCAACAGATTTTTTTGCTTCTGTCCATCCGCTCGGCTGATTATTGAGAAGTAAGTTCTTTGGCTTTTCCGATGGTCTTTGTATTGTATATCGCCTCCCACAACTCCAACTTCACTGGATCTTCCACCGCATCTATGTGTATTCGGACTACCCTTAAGAACTGCGTGAGTTCTTTCTGATCGCCATCAAATGGTTTGATATTAGATATTTCTTTCATTACGTAGTACGCACGGCTTCGTACAGCTGAAGCTTCTATGACTGCTGTAAGCCTTTCCATTAGCTGTTCGTTCATTTCCTGGCTGATAACTTTGGCCCAGAACTTATCTATGCTACCCTTCTTCAGATTTTTGCTGTGATTTTCGTTCACACTAGTTTATTTTTGGGTCTGAATTTTAGTTTGGTTAATGACTGATTTTTAGTGTCACCAAAACTTAATAACAAAATAATTCTTCCTTCGCTCTGCAAGGTGTTTGAGAAAATTGCAAGTAAAGAAACGAAGACCGTCCTTGGACTAAATAATTTACTGGCCCAACACCAATCCGGATTTAAAGCGAAATTACTGACGACATCCTTTTTGCCATTGATAAAGATATGATGTCACTTGTGGTATTCCTGGACTTCTCAAAAGCATTTGATTTTATGAACAATGACATTCTTTTATACAAATTATTATTATTATTATTTATTAGTACATAATTAAAATAACATAGTAACATTATACAAACTAAAAACCCAATTCACTTTTGATTGTAAAGCGTGTCAACTTGTGGCATCATATCTTAGTAATCGTAACCAATCTGTCTTCATTGTGACGAAAAATCGGCTAATCTGCCGGTAACATCTGGGGTGCTCAAAGGATCTGCCATTGGCCCTCTTTTGTTCACAATATTCATAAATGATATTTATAAAAGTATAATCCACTGCGATCATCATATCCGGTAACATCTGGGGTGCTCCAAGGATTTGTCATTGGTCCTCTTTTGTTCACAATATTCATAAATGAAATTTATAAAAGTATAATTCACTGCGATCATCATATCTATGCAGATGATGTGCAGTTATATAGGAGAGTACCCAAATCTGCCTTGGGTCCATATTTTTGTGGTCTCAAAAAACTGTCTTAGTCTTAATTCCTCAAAGACCAAGACGCTATTAATTTTTAGTAACAATCAGGAAATTCTGAATTCTTTTTTATTATTATTTTTTTTTTGTTACTAATGGTCTCATTGAATCTGTTCCCAAGATGAAAAATTTGGGTTTTACTTTAGTAAGCATCTTAACTAGACCGACCATATAAACTACGTTGTCTCAAAAATATATGGGGTTCATAGGGGATTAAGCCAAACAAAGCAGTACCTGCCTGTTACAGTCAAAATGAAACTCGTTAAGTCTTTTGTTCTGCCCATCATTTTGTATGGCTTCGAAATCTTTGGAAATTTAGACTCTTTGTCCACTACAAAATTAAATGTTGCTTTCAACAACTGGGCCAGGTACACATTTAATATGAAAATGTATGATCATATATCCGCCTTTAACAAGCAAATAGTTGAGTGTTCACTGGATACACTCCACTCTTAAAATATCGAACTGTTATTGCATTGCATAAAATTATTTACTCTCAGAGAACACTTAATTTAATACCTTCTAGATACAAATTTTTGAATAGCAGTCGTCAATTCTATATTCGTGCTGTGCGTCACTGCAACAATCTGCCTATTCACTTCAAAAGGGTGAACACAGAAAATCGTTTTAAAAAAGGTCTTTCAAAACATTACACAAGTTGAATTTAGCGTTCCATTGTCCCATTAAAGTTTGATTTCATTCTAATAATTCTATTTCTTCTTTTAGTTTTCTCTCTATCCTTTCTATCCAATCTTCTTCTATTTTATATTTTCTTCTCTTTTTCCACTTATTACTAATTTAGTTCTATGTAATATTTGTACACTAAGTTTAAAACATGAAATATGCGCAGAGATGCTTTAAAATAAAATAAATAAATGAAATTTGGATATACGATAATGAACTAGGTTTCTACTATATAGTACACCGGTTTGTACTTTATTTGACAATTGTAAAAATTCATATTCTGCTAAAGGTGTTATATTATGTTACCGATGAGTATATGTGCGATTGTCGAATTTAATCTAGTACTGATGTAATGAAAATGTCGTTTGTCTATAAAATTATCGTATATATTATGCTGTGCATCATTGTTATTCTTGAATTACAATAGTGATCTACTTTAACTTATACTAAATGGCATTTCTACCGTATTTGGAGACGACATTGCTCTTACGCACAAACTGTATTTGAATGTATCACAAGAAAATGATCTGAAAATCTTAAGATCGTGACTTACCTCGCATAAATTAATCATCAGTAAGAAAATTATTATAAATTGATGTCGGTGAAGTGAAAGGCCCAACGAAATAAGGCTTACATAGAAAATGTTTGGCTTAATTTCTTTTTCCGAAGCGAAAATAGGCTAAATCGGCTATTTTCTTCGATTTGGCCTTATTTCACTTTATGCATTTAAGAAGAAAAACATTTTAGAAATATGACAATAGGTAAAGTTCCAAAATTTGTCACTAGACAAATTCCAAATAATCATTTGTCTGCCGCAAATGATTACAAGATTTGAACTAAAATTATACAAAGTTTTTTTAAAATCCATATAGATATAGGGCAAATTGTATGAATTTTTTCAGTGAAATCCAAGTTATAGGCGCCTGCCTGACAGTTGTCGATATACCCTTTGCGGAGCGACTTAGGTGTTCGAAAGAGTGTTCATTTAAACATAAACTAAAACCTGCGCATATCAACTTATACTTAAGTGTCCATAATAACTTAAATTTAAAAGTGTCCTAAGAATTTAATAAAACATTTGACAATAAATAAGTTGTGCACTTCATTATTATTGCTTGTGCTGTTGTTTATATATATAATAAAATGCATTAAAAATGTCATGTGGAGAATTGCAAATATCATTACTTACGTGACTCAAAAACGATTATGAGAATTTTCAAAAGGCTGATAGTGGTAGGTGGAAAAGGGAAAATTATCTGCAAACTAGGGTGTCAATGATGGACAATTCTTTAAGGACTGCAGAACGATATAATGAAGAAATTGTAGGGGGTGAACAGTTGGAAGAGGATTTGAGGGCGTCGGATTTATCTGAAGTGTTTGAAAAATTCTTAGAAATATTCTCCATAATAGGGCGGACGTTTTGGATACGGTAGATAAGGTGAATAGTTGGGTTAAAGCAAACACATAGGGCGCTATGGACAGAAACGAAGATGACAACGATGGTATATTTAACGAGTTGCGGTTGCCGAAGTCGAGCATCAGTAGTGAGGCCGAGAGGTTACTGCAACATCAAGGCATCGACAAAGAAAACTATGAGCTAGCGTGGGCAATCTTCAATAATTAATACGACCATAAGAGGGTATTATTAAGATCAGCTCAAGTTGTTCTTCGGTCAGGCTCGATCCAAACGAAAGCAGCGGTTGGAATAAAAGGTATATTAAACACTTTACAAGAGATTATACATGCGATTGAAAATTGAGGCTTCCCTTTTTCTCACTGGGACATATTACTAATTTTTGTGATTGTGCAGAAATAAGCAAACACTATGGGAAAAAAACTGGGCAGTAGTAATGATTTATCCTCCATTAAAGAATCTTTCGATTTCTTGCAGCGCCGTTTTAGGGTTTTAGAGGCAGTCGAACAGCAAACAATAGCCAAAGTTTCTGGTAAGGATGGAATAAAAACACAATTGCTATATTCCAGAGTGGAGCCCTCAAACAAACAAACCGTTTGCAAGAAGGGACAGCATTCTTTAAGGGATTCGTATGCGAGGTTTTGAGAAATGTTTGGTTTACAGTCATTTCAAGTGAAACTGTCCAAGCTAGAAGTGTTGCTAATATTGTAGCAACGGCACAATATTTTGCTTCATATATATCCACAAACCTCGTATTCGACATAGCTTATTCCTTCAGCACAACAAAACATACAACGCAATACATTGATACAGCACAACATTACAACACCGTTCAACCGAGCACCAGCACAAGGCATTGCATATATAAATGGTAAGTGGCGTGTAAAGTCAGGTTTCCTAGCGGCTTTCCGCAGATTTGTTGCACGAAGAGGGTTTTGTTCACAAATTTTGAGCGATTGCGGAATAAATTTCGTCGGACAAGATAGAGAGCGGAAAAGGAACTACGAGAAGCCAAGCTAGACTGCAAGAACATGTGCCGACAAAGTAAAATTTCACTCCCCCCCTAGTTTCCCCACATTTTGGTAGTCTATGGGAAGCAGGAGTGAAGTCTGTAAAATTCTTCTAAAGCGAGAAGCCAGGAATTAAACACTTACATTCGAGAGGCTTAACAGGATTTTGGCACAAATCGAAATGTATCTAAATTCGAGACCCCTATGCCCACGACCAGATGATACTAATGACCTCAATTATCTAACCCCTGGAGATTTTCTGGTAGGGGAGGCACTTATAAAACCTCCACAGCCTCAGCTTAGCCTAAAGAAATTATCATATCTCGATCTATGGAAAAGAGATAAACGTTAGCCCAATTTTTTTTTGGAGAACCTAAGGCAACCAGTAGCGCTGACCAAGTTGCAGCAGCGCCCTGGACTGAACTCGCTCACCCATCAATCCACACCAGATATCTTTAATGGAAGGCATAGTAACATTCAACACCAAGTCAACCCTGCTACCAAAGCCTTGGAACAATACGACCAGCATTGAGTCATGGTTACAATTTGACCGAAATCTAGACTACGCGGAATTCGATGGTGTAGCCAAAGGTCCGCTAAGCGACAGTATTCATACGACCGGTATCGCAGGAGCTCGAGGAGGCAATCATTTCATTCTCAAGCAGCGACCTTGAAGGACACAATACACACACGTTGAAAACGAATGATAATAATCAATAACTTAGCGGAATACATTAACTTACTATACATTTATTCCCAACTTATCTATATGAAATTTAAAAAAACTATAATAAAATGTTAACATAAAATAAAACCCTCTGCAATTCGAAACATAATTATGTTTTCAAAACAAAGTTAATTTCAACACCGCATAGTATGCATCATAAATATTAAATCCATGAATGAAACAATAAATAAATCGGCAACACTGCAGCAACAAAAGCTCTCAAAATATGTAAATATAACTCAAGAAAAAAAATTAGCTGTCAAGCATCTACCTATTGCAGCATACTCATCAGCAGCAAACGTCATCAGCAACACATCAATAGTCACTCAATTACAATAAATAATACATGCAGTCCAAACAACATAACACAACACAATGTACTCAAACCTCAGTACAATCTCACTTCATAATAATCATACATAACATAAATATCATTCTTAATTCAAATATCATAGTAAAAACCACTAAAACTTAAATACTATTCATATGCAACAACAGTCACCGGTTACACACAATATATACAATTTTAAAACAATTTAGTTAAATCATGTCAATAGATACATATAATACAATACTCACCAGAAATCGAGAAAATGATCCCTCGTTGATAAAGGAACTAACGCGACAAAACTTAACACAAAATTTAAAGCACAAAGCAAAAAAAAAACTCCAGCAAAACACTACGCACGAACTCAACATCGCGATTTACTGAACTTCGAGTAATAGTGGGCTCCAGTAGAACCGTGCCACCCTTTTTTCAGAGTAAACCCGTTGCAAAGAGTCCTTTTATATGACTGGTTGTCAACTCAAGCAGCTTCGTTACCCGTCAAGAGCACGATAACTTAGAAATTAGAACGGTGTTTTGTAGTACAGTTCAATACAAGCTTTTTTTTAATATGGTGGGGGGTCTACCTCCCTTCGTTTGGTAGAAGGGGCAATTTCATAAAAAAAAATACTAAAAATGGGGAAAAAAATATTTGAAAAATAACTCTAATACTTACAATTAAGTATTATACCTTTCTTAAAGCCAATACTTACGGTTTTGAAAACTTACACATTAAACTGTTTTTTTTATCTTTTTTTCCCCAAATTTTGAGTTTTAAATCCGTTTATTCAAAAACTATGCATAGATTTCACTTGATTTAAAAATTAGCAAATGGAACAAAGTATTGGCTTTAAAAAAAGGTATAATACTAAATTGTAAGTATTAACGTTATTTTTTAATATTTTTTTCCCATTTTTAGTACTTTTTTTATGAAAATTCTTGGGCATACTGTTCAATTGTTGGTCAATGAAAAGACACGTTTTGTCACACAGGGGTAGGTAAATTAATTTTTTTCAAACCGGTTTCTTTCAGCTTCAACTCTGATCAAACCAACAACAATAAACAATAAAAGCGAGAGCAAATTATTTTCTTTTTGATATTGTGATGGAAAAAAAGCAAATTTGATTCGTTTTTCTTGATAAATACAATAGAAAAATAAATATTAACGTTCCTATTCCTATTTGCTATTAAGTGCAGGAACATTTTAGTAAGAAATAAAAATTTTGAAAATGTTTTTTTTTATAAAAATTTGCAATTGACAGTTTTTTGTTAACTGACAAAGACATTTGTCAAAATATAAATTTCCAGGATTGTATTTACTTTACTCCGGTTTACTGGTATCTGATACGTTTGTATGTCCCACATCTTCACATAGTTCCATATTTGTACAAAAGGACTGAGGAAACTTCTTTCATTATCAGTCACTATTACTCCTGGAACGGTATAGTAATGAAATACCTTCGCGAACTTGATCCTTAAGTATAGCGAGGACTTATTTTATAATCTACTTGCTTTGTTTGAATTGAACGATCCACTTCCATTTTTTCGTGAGGTTTGGGCCCTACCCTCAGAGGGGGCCACGTTCTCGAGGAGCGTGTCTCTGCTCACCGGCATGTCGTTGACTAGGATGAAACTTCCTTGGTGGGACAGTAGGTCCCTCTTGAGAGTGAAAAGTTTGGTTAATAGAGGAAGTAATCGTAATTGAGCCAGCATTGGGGTGGGTCGAATGATTCCTTAAGTTTAAATTCTGCATTTCGAAACATGCGGAATAAGCTTCAGGGAGAGGTTTAGGTCTTTGAACTATAAACAGCCTAGATAGGTCGCCGTTAAGACCACGGATAAAAACATCTAGTGCTCTATTCCTGTATGTTTCGAGTAATGCATTTATTGTTTCTTTCGCGTAGGATTCTATTTCAAGCTTGTTAACCATCAAGGAAAGTTGATGGCTTACTGCAGCATGAAATTCATCCAACTAACTTGATCTTTGTGATAGCTGATTAAGTTGGTGTTCTAAGGTTCGCATGTCCCTTTTACCCACATAATGCAGAGAGAAACATTGTTTTATTTTCTACCAATCGTTGTCAAATATGTTGTATTAAACGAGGGCTGCATCTGCAGAAGCCCAAACCTTTCAATGTATCTGTTGCAACATTGCACGATATAGTGGTTTCTTTCGCATGAAACCAGGATCCGTACTGGTTTGGGTTTCCAGTGAAAACCTGAAACTCCTTTACGCTATCAGTGTGATAGCTAATTTCTTTGGCTCATTAACTGAGCCTCGCGAATCTTTGGAAAAGCTAGGCGATTTCCTAAGCTCCTTAATGTTTCTTCGGAGATAGGAGATGGTAATCTCCTATCTTCCAAAGCTTTCAGCCGAGTTTCCATTGTTCTTAGCCGGACTAGCACGGTGTTAAGACCACCGGTAAGTTCAATTACTGCATCTTGCAGAGAATCCATTTATTGGCAAGCGATAAATAAAGAATAAAAGGAAATTAAATCTTAACTGTAATCGAATGGTCGAGACGTGAACTTTTTGTTACGAATGTAACAAGCACTGATTTTATATTTTAGATAAAAATGGCTTGATAATTTTTTTGTCGGTAGGGAGTTTCATCTCTCTATTTTTAGGTTAGATTCCTTAGGGCGTTCAAAAATGTTTCCTTACCAAATTAAATATTGGAAACTGGTGAAAATACAAGAATGCACTATTCATTAACATTTGGAACGGCGATGTAGCATTTTTGAATCCAAATTCTTAATGTTGGGCATTGAAAACCTGTCATCTCTTGTCTTATCATTAATCATTATTGTCCTTTTTCGGAACAATCCAAATTGGCGAATTTTTTCCCCAGGGAAAATTATTTCTTGTGTCAGCATCTCATTAATTCATTTCTATATAGCGGTATAGTTTACTGAATAACCTTTTTTGTAGTGGTTTTATGCTTTATCTCATACGTAAATGAAAGCATATCGCCATCATGACAAGATAATTGTAAATATTCATTGTAAAGCATGTTCGAAGTTTCTAAAGAGAGGCATTGTTGCGCATAAGTCTCTTATTTTTATTAAAATAAATAGGTATACTTGCACTGTCACAAGGCAACGGTTTTTGTAATCAATTATGGGCTACATTTTTATTTTTTTTCCCAACTAGACCGTCAAAATAATCATGGAATTGGTATTCTAAAAACTCGACAAAGAAATTTTGATGGTTGTATTCTTTAAATAAGGGAATTCTGTAAAAAACGTTCGTCTCTATGTTTCGGCCAAATACTCTTAGAGTACTATTACGAGGTGGTAATTTCCATTTAGGGTGGCACAAGTTTTCGTTAACATGATGTGATTTTCTATTATGGGAGGTGTTTTGTTGGTCTAAGGGAAAATTTTGTTTATTCAGAGTAATGTCCATAGGTCGTCGTTATGTTGATTATACCTGTTTGATCGTCGTGATTGACCGCTTCGTAAAAATTTTGTATTTTGTTGTTGACTAGCTTGATTGTTATAGTTATTTTGTTGAAATTGGGTAGTTTGTTGATGGTTATATTTTGTTGTGGCTGATGATTAACTTGTGAAAAATTTCTATTTTGTCCTTGTCCGTTATAATTGTTAACCTGTCTATTTCGAACATTTTGTGTATGGAAATTGTTTTTTTCTATCGTAAAAATTACTCGAATTAGGTCCTAATTTCTAGTATTATTTTAAAAGCTTCTTTTAAAGTCTTGGGGTTTCGACATAGATTTATGTTTTCATTGGTTCTGGTTAATTAGTTAATCAAGAGCAATCCTGTGGTTCGAATCTACTATATTTTGATCTAGGTTATTACTATTCAATAGGAGAGAATTATTAATTCTGCTTAAAAGACTGTTTATATACGATTTTGTCTTTAACATATCCCGTTAGATTTATTTGAGTCTTATCATCAAATTCATTAAATAATGGAACCATCAGTCAACTGTCAAATCACAACTACCGTCATATGGAGGAATCTCACTAACTAATTCAAATATAAACTTAAACTTATCGGCTGGGCTTGGAACTTCCATGATGGGTAATTTATTTCTTCGTAAGTACGTACCGTTAAGGCACCAGGTTTTTGTGTTCTTTGTTGCTGTAGATAGTGTCCCGTTGTGGAAATCCATATTGATTGTATTTTTTTTCTTGGAGTTTGAATGTGAATGTGTATGTACATTGTACAGTCACGTTACGCAAAGCGGTTCACTAGCTCTTAGACAAAAAGTCACTGCACGAATATATTTATGTATTTATTTATATACGCACATATGTATGTATATGCGTTCGTTTCGGTAATTCGTTGCTTTTTTTCTTTTTTTTCTGTAGATATCGAACTTGTTCTCGAGAACACGTATATAGGAAAGCTACAGCGTATGTGTAACAATAAACTCACCGTGCATTTTTTAGCTCTTAAGTTTTGGATTATTTTGTCAGAAAGAACTAGCATCGCATGAAGTTGGGATTTTTGGCATCGAAATTTGGGATCGAAATTTGCGATAAAATTGCTGGTGAGGGCATGTGGAGAGGGGTAACGTATTTCAGAGGAGACAATGTGAGAGGTTGGAATTAATTTGAAAGAAACTCGCTTACGTGGGAGCTTGCGTAGAGCGGAGACAGCTGGCGCAATGTGATTGGAGGACTGATGAATTTGTTGCGGGATGGGGGTGGGAGAGGCGAAATTGGGGAACATGTTAGTTTTGAATCTCCAGTTAGAAAATGGTTTGGAACGGGAGTTGGAAACGGGTTTCGGTATCTTATTATTCTTAGACTAAGATTGAATGCAAAGATTAGTTTTATTCTGTTTCTTGGTAGGTCTGTCGATCCATTTACAGATACGCATCTTTCCAATGTTGAAATCAGCACTAGGAGGGTTTTTAAATAAACATTTGGGTCTAGTGGGGAGGTAGAATTTAAGGTTGCGATCACCTTTGTGGTGAGGTGACAGGAACATTTTACATTGGCTGATGGTGATACAGTATTTGTTAGCAAAGAATTTTATGACCCAAGAAATATCAGTGTTCTGGGGGGTGCCTTTGATGAAAAATGTACTCATCTTGGTATTAATCATCTGCCTCCATTCGGAAGGTGTCCATGTTGTATTAAAATGTTTGATGAGCTTGCGTGGGGTCGTGGACGGGAGTTTATAGTGAAGCAGTTTTCGATTCTTGGATTGAAGGGGCAGCGGTAAAATTTGTAGATTGAATCTAGCGTGGTGGATGTGGCTGGTGGTGAAAGTGGGTCGATTTCGGTTTTCAAAAATTCAGCCAAAATTTATGTATTGTAGTGGACATATTGGTGATGTTGAGTATGGATTGTTGAATCGCCAATTTTGCTGCTTATCGTTTCTATAATATTCTCGATAACGAAAATGGGAGATTGGACGACAGTTAGATCGTCGTCGACACCGTTGATTCTATCGAAGATTACTTCGACCATAGAATCAAACTGCATGTAGATGGTGGTTTCTTTGAGGAGGATCAAAAATGAGCCTCAAGATCTTTACGCATGGTCTTTATTGACAATTGCACAATTTCAGGTTAGAGATATTTTGCGCAGAACAATTTGTCTTGAGATCACTGATCGTCACAGTTTTTATCTTGAACAAACTTGCGAATTGTTTGTCGTTGCTGGTGAGCTCGGACTTAACTATGTCGGTTGAGGACAAAACGAAGTTGCTAATTTATCAACGTAACTGACACAACTTTCTAATTTGATAAGATTCATTGTAATCATTTTGGTGATACTTTTTTGGAATGAGCCATTGGAGTTACTGAAGCACTTTATGACTAGCAGCACGTGTGAAAGCGAGATAATCTTGCACTCATCACGAAAGAAAAGGAGGCTGTCAGAGATCTTTTTGATAAACACCTTATTTCCTTTATTTAAACTAACACAAATTGCATTGAATGATTTCCACAGATGCCCCTACAGTCAACATTGACATCAACAATTGGACATTCAGTGATTCCGCAAGACATTGCGATTTTATCAATAGTAAACAAATTAACAGAAAGTTGATCAGCACTTGGAGTAATGCACTAAATATATGCGGAACCGATACCAAAAGTGACACAGCAGCAGTTATATGATGGTAGATTTATGGAAGGCGAAGAAATAAATTATGTTAAAAGTTGATGGGGAGCAAAACGAAAGTACGTCCGAACGCGGCGAAAAGTAGAACTGAATTACTCTCCTTCACCGTCAACGTCCTTTTCCACTTGCTTTCCTCTTCTTCTTATCCTTTTATTAACCCTTTCCTCGTTATACGAACTTATGCGTAACGAGTTTCGCATTTTTACTGCATCGCTGCTGCTCCGCTTATGGGGTTGGCTAATGTCGCAGACCGCAGAACGCGTCTACATAATGCTCGGTCCTGGATCGCTTCAGTGGTTAACCCCAGACGTTGTTGCGCATTTGCCATCTGAGAAATCCAGGAATTCTTTTTCCGACCTCGTTTTCTTACAGTTGGAGTGACCGTAGTTGATAGTGCCTTTTTAACCGGATTTTCCGCAGATCTTCTTTGAACGTGGCAATACCAACTTATTCTATTCGCCTCAAGCTGTTCGGTTACCGAATTCACCGCTTTACCGAATTCCACTTGCTTTCCTAAAGCAAATAATTCCACATTTATTCGCGTTAATATTGAGACCCCATTTTTTAAAATATCTTTCTAGAAGAGATATTCTTTCCTTTTGTTTTATTAGCATCAGCTTTGTAAGTGAGACCGGAAAATTCAATTTAATTTATTTAAATATAAAACTATTGTGCCAAAGCCAATCGAATGCTTTTTCCAGGTCTATTTCCAAACTTACCCTGCATTTTTTGTTCTTATGTTTTGGATTATTTTGTCAAAAAGAATAAGCATCGCACGTTGTGTGTCACAGAAAGTGTCTATATCAGCCAACACTTTTTCATAAAGTTTTCCAGTGTTTGATAACAGTGAGATAGGACGAAATTGATTTATTTCATTGGTTGCTCTTTTTTTGACACTGTAATAATTCTTGCCTCTTTCCAAATGACTGGAAAGTAATTATCGCTTATACCATGGGTAAAGATGCGGGACAGTATTTGCTCAAGAGAGCGGCAACATTTTCTCGGGATGAAATTCGAAAAATTGTCTACTTATATACTAAAGGAATGCTTATTATTGAGGCCTGTTCATATAAGTTAAATTTTTGCAGGAGAAGTGAACGGAAGTATCGAAGATTGATCGCATTTAAGGTTGAGGAAAATGTAGTCAAAGAGAATATGTTTTCGTCATTATACTGCGATCGACTGTGCAAACTTCGTTCGTTAAATCGGAGTCACAGAAAGGTATATTTACTGCATAAAAGGAAAGAGAAAAGTTGTTTAAGGCATTTAACTTAATAGGAGCATTAAGAGCTTCATCATAGAAGCCTGAAGTAGCATATTGAAATTAAGTTTCTCTTGAGTAGGATTCAATAAATCCTCGAAGTGAGCTTAGAATAGAGTGGATGGAAAAATGTTTTCCGTTCAGATGCTTTGCCAGGTTCCAAAACTCCTTTGAGCTTCTACAAAGAGCTTATGGCATAGATTCAGCGTCAAAGAACGACGCCTTTTTTTGCTTAAGCACTATTAGCCAGCGAATACTAGTTCTTGAAGTAACCATCACTTGAATATCTATATGCTCTTAGCCAGCCAAACGATAATTTTCTGGATTTTCTGCAGTGCACATCAAACCATGGTGCGACAAAATGCTCCCGAGCGTTGTTGTTGGGAGTTACAGCTGGGTATGAGGCGTTGATTATTTCACCTAGCTGAGATATATCGCAATTTCTTTGACTACGTAGTGAGGTATCAAGCCTTGATTGATATTCCATCGGTTTCGGCAAGAGACTTGTGTCCCCTGCTTCTTGAACTTATCTGAATATAAATCCGAAATTCATGATTATCGGAAAGCGGTCTGAATACGGTACATTCCCAATTCTCATGTCAACTATGTGCTCATTCTATTCGTTACCTACGGGTCTATAGTCTATTACAGAGCTGCCGTAACCGCCGACAAAAGTAAATTCATCTTCTATATCTACAAGCTCGTACCATTTTGAACTCTTAACCCGTATGAGTTGCACAGGTCAAGAAACTTTAGGCCTCTTTCATTACAGATTATGTCCGTCGATTTTCGCTCGTCTCCAAGGGCAGTGTTTTTTTATTTCCAGCTTGGCTTCCAGTTCTTGCATTCACATGCAAATTACAGGTTTTGTCTTGATTCATTATTCCTTCCAATTTTTCAAAATCGTTGTTGCATTGATTGCAATTGATATACGAGTATGTCGATACCTCTTTCCATAAATTTGGAGCTTAACATACGTGATGCCTTCATATACTTCAAACTTACAACACATATTTTTTAGATCTTTTTTGAACCCAAAGAAACATCTCCCATTAGCTCTTCCCCTTGATTGCTTTTACCGCAGATATCCATTTAAATTCAAAATTAATAAATGAAGAAACGATTTTAAAATTTAAAGTTGTAAGAGTATTTGTGTTTTTGTTAACATAGACTAAACTATTTTTATTATGGCAGACGGCATAACAATTAAAAATGTTTCGTGTGAACATCCTCCACAGTTTGAGAAGGTCTGATGTCATCTTACCTTTGGTTTCCACCATAACTATTTCGATCTTCAAGAGCTGTCAAATTATAAGTGTCACTAGCCAGCTGTTTTAGCATCAACAAACCATCTTCTGCATCCGAAAACAAATTGCCCTACTTATCAAAATAAAACTTTTTCTCTTAAATAAACAGTGTTTCTCCTCTCATTTAACTTTCGATGTTTTGGTTTTTAGAAGTAATGTGTGATCTTAGCTTGTTTAGTCTCCTTCTTCGCTCTCTTGCTGCCGCCGGATAATCACTATGAATTGTGGTGCCTGTGTTTTGCAATTTACTTTTTGATCACAATAGCTGGAAAGCAATTCCGCATACAGACGTTTTGATGGGTTTTGATATTTCGTAGACGGTGATCGAGACAAAGGTCATAGTTGCAAGCTTGTTGATTTTTTTTTTGTTTATAGATACGATTCACTCAGTAACCTTTCTTAGCACAGTAATAGTTCAGACTTCTTTAACAAAAACAAAAACACGATTGATAATACCAAAACAAAAATAATTTTGATGTCGCTCCGAATTTCACCGACTTTCAGTTTTCGGCCAGAGTTGCCCCAATTTCTTAGTCAATTGGATCTTGTTTTGTTTGTTTGCTTAAGATTATGTGTGATATATATGTATAAGTAGAATTATTTCGAAATAAAAAAATAAAAAAATATGAATAATGTATAAAAAAAAGCAAAACATGGTTGAGAGGGCAGGAAGTTAAGATAGAGGTGATGACTGTAAAAGAAAGAAGAAAACAGAAAGAATTGAGAGAAGTAAAGAGCTTGAAAAGTAAAATTCCATTATATATTAATTGCTAAAATATTTTATTTCTATGGGTAAAAGGTTCCAGAGCTGGATCGCAAATACAAAAAATTGACGCGAAGTGTTCAGATATTTACATATGGGAACGATTAATTGCATTGTAATTAGATTTCTTGTAAATCTACATCTACATCTAGCGTGGCTCTGTACAGTAGTTCATCAAGCCATTGCACGAACATCCGGTTATCTGTTTGCCATAAAAGGGGACATGTTCATATCTGGTAATATCAAATTTATATCTCACGCAGCTATTGAAAGCAACAGTGAGCTTTCTTTTTGACTCATGGTTCATATTTACGAATATTTCACCGTTATATTATTATGACTTCCCAGGAAATTGAGATTCAGATCACCGCAGATTACAATCTTAGGGTATAAAGGGACAAGCTCAGCTAAGTTGGCTAGGTCCCCTTCCACTTACGTGCGCTACCTGAGTCTTGGCAGCCAAGAGCCCCCTTATCCATATTTGATAATGTTCATGCCTCTGCGCCAAAGAGGAGGACTGGGAATATGAAGGTCTTATATAAGGTAACTTTTGTTGTTCAGGGAGACAGGGCTTTGCTAGTCAACTGCTTTCTTAGTCCAAAGGTGATATTCTGCCCGAGACATCAGTGTTGAGTGTCCTTTTTGCTTGACAGCATATACTTATTCTTGCCCTCATTGACCTCTAAACCCATTTCTCAACACTCGCGAAAGCTCCTCTGACATCATGCTGCTTTCAACCGATTATGTCAATACCGTCGGCGTATGCGTGTATTTGGACGGACTTTTGAAAGATTATGCCTCTTGTGTTTGCTCGTGAGTTTTGCACTATTCAAGTATGATGTCAAAGAAATCGCATGACCGCGAATCATCTAAATCCTTTTTTACCTCAAATGTCTCGGTGAAATCTTTACCAACCTTGATGGAGCAGCGTGCATTCTCAATCGTCATCCTGCACAGACGGACGAGTTTGGCAGGGATGCCAAAACTAGACATTGCTTTGTATAGCTCGGCCTTAAAATCGATAAATAGGTGGTGTGTATCGATCTGAAGCTCATGGTGTAAATATTTGGTGTTGAAAGTAAACTGATATGGACTATCAGATTGTTGATGAAGGGCTTCAGGCGTTCACAACAGATCAGATCTTGTATGCGATCTTAAGAAGACTGATGCCTCTGTCGTTGGCGAGTTAAGAGGGTCTCCTTTCTTGAGTTTTGGACAAACAATGCTGAAGTTCCATTCATCGGGCATACTTTCGCCCGACCATATTGTAGAGATGAGTTAGTGTATGCTCTTTACCAAGTCATCACCTACCGCTTTGAAGAGCTAGGCAGTCAGACCGTCCACTCCAGCAGTTTTGTTGGACTATCTTCACTTCATCCAGGTCGGGTGGACGGAATTGTTGGTCATCATCGTCCAAGTTGAAAGGTTGATTCTGCCTGACAGCGGTATTTGGTCCGTCATCGCCGTTATACAGTCTGCAGAAATGATCTTTCCAAATCCTCAGCATCGACTGCGATTCTACTACGATGTTCCCTTGTTCATCTCTACAGGCTTCGGTTCGGGGTTTGTTTCCGCGGCATGTTATTTTTACATTTTGGTAAAACTTCCGAACCTCATTCCTGGAGTAGCATCTCTCAATTTCCTCGATCGCGCGCTTCTCATGCTCTTTCTTCTTCCTCCTGAGAAGCCGGTGCTCGTCTCTCCTCTTCCGCTCATAGAGCTCATGAGCAGCACTGGTCTTTCTAAGCAGCGCCGCGTTATATGCATCTGGCTTACCTGCATGTGCTTGCCGGCATTCATCATCGAACCAGGGGTTTCGTTGTGGTGGGCGAGTAAAACCTAGCACATCAGAAACGGCATCTTTGATGGCGTTTTGGCAGTATTTCCAATGGTCTTCGATGCTTGATGCTGGTGGCATTGGACCTCTTGAGAGATTAAGAGACACTCGATCGGAAAAGCACTTGGCGATCTCTTGCGATTGTAGCCATCTGACGTCGAATTTTCTCACAGCATTAGTTTGTCTTGGCGTAGTTTGGAATATCCGCAACCGTACCTTGGCTACAACAAGGTAATGGTCCGAGTCGATGTTGGCTACTCGGAGCGTACGGACATCCATAATGCTGGAGGAGTGTCTTGCGTCGATCGCAATGTGATCAATCTGGTTGACTGTTGATTGATCAGGAGTTCTTCAAGACCCCTTGTGTATGTCGAGATGTGGGAACCGCGTGCTAGCCACGACAATGTTTCGCCCAGCCGCAAAGTCGATTAGCCTGAATCCGTTATCGGAGGTGGTGTTGTGCAGGCTATATTTTCCGATTGTTCCACCAAAGGTACCTTCTCTTCCTAGCTTTGCATTAAAATCACCGAGGACAATTTTATTGTCATAGCTAGGGCATTGGTCGTAGGTCTTGTTGAGGAGCTCGTAGAAGGCATCCTTGGTGTCGTCATCTTTCTCCTCTGTGGGGGCATGCGTGCATATGAGGCTTATGTTGGCGAATTTAGCCTTGATGCGGATTGCTACGGGGCGCTCGCTCACATGCCGGAAGCTGAGGACTTCTCGTCTTAGTCTGCCTTCGACAACAAATCCGCATCCAAATAAGCGCTGCTTTTGCCGTCGATAGCAATTGCCGTAGTAGATGTCGCAGTTTTTCATCTTCTTTTTGTCCGGCCCATCCCATCGCATTTCTTGGATGGCGGTTATGTCTGCTTTGCAGCAGTCTAGGGCCTCCGCTAGTTGCTCGGCTGCACGTGGTTTATTAAGGGATCTAACATTCCGCGTGCATATCCGAAGCTCATTGTCCTTAAATCGTTTGCGTGGGTTGTCAACAGTAGATCCGTCCATATCCGAGGCTTGTTGATGCTTCGTAACTTAATCTTTTTTAAATGGCCGGGCAGTTACCCCGGCGGCACAACCCCCAACCTGGAGGACCAGTTCCACTTTGAGTGCCCCTAGGACGAGGTGTCGGTTACACCGAAGCCAGTAACCCGTTCCGGGATGTGAGCGCTGCCGTTGGCCCTTATAGGGCTCGTCCGCCACCATCTCTTTTCCAAGACCCTGACTAAGTCCTGGAAATCCTTTCCGGCTTGAGCTCCAAATGTGTCGGAGTAGCCCGGATAAGGTCTTGTTTTGTTTTTCCGACGCTAATCCTGGTTAATGGCGCAGGAAACTCGCCATTTGCCCCCTTGAGTTCTTCAGTTACAAGCTGTCGCTTTTAGGTCTTTAGGAGTGGAAAGACCACCGGTAGTCCAAACTAGCGCTTAAAGCACCGTGGGGGTTAGCAGCCTCCCGGACTTCAGCCCGGGCCTAAATTATAGAGGAAGGCCCCTTGTGGGAGCGTCACGGTGGCTGTGGCTTGAACCTAAAACGCAGGGAAGGTGGCCCTGCTAGAGCTCAATACCCGCAGTGGAGTTGTTGAAAATGCTGGGTACTGAGACCCTAAGCCAGTAAGAGGTTTTAGGTAGGCCTCGACGCATATCAAGGGTGGAGCTATGCCCTGAACACCATCCCGCATTGGTATTATTTGTAGCAAATAAGCGATGGCAAGGCGTATCTTTGCCCCCATGTATGTATGGCATCCCGTGAACTTAAGTCTCCACGAGAGGTGTTCACGTTAAAAACAAGACATATCTGTCCGCTTGTGCATATTGAAATGTGGAAACCGTTTCCTTGCTATAAGATTTCGTTTTGCATGGAAGCATATTTTCCAGTATTATTCTCATACGCAATCCCGAAAAAATAAATGTAAAACATACTAAATTGCCGCCTGGATCCTGCGTTTCGCGCTAAAAATAACGCCAACCTCTTTGCCAACGTATCATTTTCCGAATTATTTTGAGAATTTAAAGTTCAAACTTCACAAGTTTTCTAAAACTTCTATGTTGCATAGTTATAAGTGAAGCAAAGAGTAAAGTCTCTGTGCCACTTCTATCAACTCTTGAACTAAGTGCTGTGATTGGTTAATAAGTGATTATTGTCGAAACGTTTCAAGTAACTATACCCGTATGCACACAATGCGCACGCACTCTGCTTGAACTTGGCCGTATTCTAAATTCTTTTTTTTTCAAATACTCGTACACAAGAAATATTTATAACTAATTATGATTAAAGCAATTAGTATATGATTTATGTCGTTGCACTTACTTTTTTCACTTTATTTGTAAGTCATATTTTAAATGACATTTTCAATGTTTAAAATACTTGAAATACATTTGAAATCGTAACTGCCATTCAGAATCAGACAAAAAAGAAAATCAAAAATTCTTACTTGGAATTCGGCTATTCATATTTTTTGTTTATTGTATATGAATGAAAACGAAAACTCCGAAAACTCCATAAGAAGACCATGTCGTAAAACTTCATTTTTCATATCTTAGAAGTGTTTTCGTTAATCGAACTTTATTGTTCTAATGCTATAATAAATACAATTACTTTTAGGCTAGATTCATTCACTCCCAATTAAATTTTAAATCGGATTTAAAATGGGAAATTTAATATTTCCGTTATAAAGGGATGCTTAGGGAAATACATCACATCTCGCTTTTATACCTGTATTAAAATCTACCTGTTGTTCACTTGAAAAGATGTGCTTAAATTAGTTTTCTGTCGATTGTCAACAGATCGGGATATCTTGGTGAAATTGCGCTATGGATTATTATCTTCAATATTTATTGGATTTGAGTGATGAAAACACACTTGTCGCCGAAAATAGACAATATAAAATGACAGAAAGTATAAATATGGAATATTGGATGATGAAGATTTTTTCCAAGGATTTCGTTTGTTCAAACCTACATTCAGTGGCTAAAATACTTGCGATTTTTCGACCAGATTACCCTACCCGAAGCTATCGAAAAGTGCATGATATCATGTTTGTCGATAGGCAAGTGAAGGTGAGTAAGACAGCTGAGGCTGTGGGGATATCAGAAGATAGAGTGCAAAAATCTTTCACAAAACTTTAGGATGCGAAAGCTCTGCGCAAGATGAGTGCCGCATTTGCCGAATGCCGATTGCCGATCGATTCAATAGCGATCCGACCGATTTGTGCGGCGATTTGTCACGACGGATGAGACATGGGTCCACCAAAACAGCAGACGAAGCAGTGGGTGGTTCAGCGTCAAAGTAATCCAAGTCGATCGCATCTGCCGAAAAGGTATTGGCTAGCGTGTTTTGATGCGAAAGTGATTTTTTGAATTGACTGCCTTAAAAAAGCCGAATATTACCCCAACCTTCTTAACCAGCTAGAAGCCAAACAGGCCTGGCTTGAAAAAGAAAAAAAATCATCTCTCACCAGGACAATGAACCTGTGCACACGGTTTGCATTGGCCATGGAAAAATTGCCTATTCTCCTGATTTGGCACCCCCAGATTTCCTTCTGTTCCCAAACTTAGAGGAATTTGTTTCTATGAAGCGCTTCGTATCCAAAGAAAAAGTTGAGAAGGCCGCAGCTATATAGAGAGCTTTCCAGAGTATGACTTCCGGTAAGGAATTCTGATGTTAAAGAAACGCTGGGCCAAGTGTGGAAAAATAAAATCTTTGTTTACGATAAAATTGCTGTCTTTTATTGTCAGGCCGTGAACTTTTTACCTTACCCTCGTAAATAATCATTTTATAACAAATTTTTATTGAATAAACGCGTACCGCATTCACAAATTTTCTTTACGTGTGGTAAGGTGAGAATCATTAAAAGTCATCGCATGCGTTCTTTTCGATAGTGCTTGACTCACTATTGTGCCCCAAAGCTGGAGACCATATGTCCATATGGGCTTAAGAACTTGCTTCTAGAGAAGCCGTTTATTGTAAATTGAAAGACATGAATACCTCCCTATAAGCCAATACATTTTGTCGTACGTAAATTAAGTTTCTTTTTGTTTTTTTCTTAACATGAGTTTTCAAACGCAACTTTGCGTCTAGAGTCATGCTTAAACACTAAGATGAGTTCGAATTCAGATCTACTGTGTTATTTATGTACACAGCAATCACATTTTGCTAAATTCTAAACAATCTGTGGATTTTATATGACTAGTATTTCTGAGTATTGTTCCGGAATGTAGTAGCTTTTGAACTAATCCTTTGTACCAGACTTTATCAAAAACCTGTATTACATCAAGGAAGATGGAAGAGCATACTTGTTTTCCTTCTAGGACGTTTTCTATTTTTTTAGTTATTTTGTGGACCTGATCTATAGTTGAGTACTTGTCTCTAAATCAAAATGGTTTGGTATCAGTGCCTTTTTTCTATGATCGGATGAAGTGGTTTCATCAATATTATCTGCGTTATATTGTCCACTAAAGCACACAATTAGTATCATGCAATATCAGACTAAATCAAACAAAAAAATTAGCCCACGCTTTATTACAGGGAGTGATTTAATACAAGACATATAGACAGGTGTTCCAAATTAACCAATAAGAAAGGAAATAATCCCACGGAAGTTTTAACAAACAATAGCTGCATCTGCATGTAAGTAAGAACAGAGAAAAAAGATTATTGTGTTATTTGCTTTATTTTTGTTTGGTAGGCTTTAAGGTCGTATCGTGCGGAATAATTTTTTTTTGCATTTTCCTTTACCTCGTTCGTTTTCGTATTTATTTTGCTCTCGTCATATCGTGGTATAATCGTGCGGAAGGTGGTGTGCTTTCCGTAACGAAAGCTACTATAATCATACTCACCATTTTCTTCACCTTAAAATTATTTTCTTGATCCCCTTCGATAATTTACCACCAACAAATTGGAAATCTGCAGGTTGACCACACACGCTTATGAAAACCATAGTTTCTTTAATAGTTTTTTAAACTTTAATTTTTTTGTATTGATTAAACGAAACCCCTGGTTCGGTAATGAATGGCGGCAAGCACATGCAGCTAAGCGAGATGCATATGCATATAGGCGCTGCATAGAAGGACCAGAGCTCCTCAAGAACTCTATGAGCGGAAGAGGAGAGACGAACACCGGCTTCTCAGGTGGAAGAAGAAAAAGCATGAGAAGGGCGTGGTCGAGGAAACTGAGAGATGCTACTCTCCTTATCCTTATCCTTTTACTTTTTGCACACTTTGAAATTGTCTGCTTATTTTGCAGGCGAGGGCTGGTTTCTTAGGAGGAAAAAGAAAGAATGAGACGCGCGCGGTCAAGGAAATTGAGAAATGCTACTCCAGAAATGACATTCGGAAGTTTTACCAAAAGATAAAAAACAACCCACAGACACAAACACCTAACCTGTGAAGATGAACATGGGTACATCGTAGTAGGGTCGCAGTGTATGCTGAGAATTTGAAAAATTTGTCATGGGGTGGACAGCCTAATTGGCAAGTTCTTCAAAGCGACAGGCGAAGACTTGGTAATGACCATGCACCAACTCATCCGTAAAATATCGTTGGACGAAAGTGTGCCCGATAAATGAAATCCCAGCATTCTTTGTCCGATCCTCAAGAAAGGAGACCCCCTGAAATGCCCTTACTTCAAAGGCATCACTTCTTCTTAACATCACTTACAAGATCTTATTTGCTCTATTGTGTAAACGACTGAAGCTGTTCGTTAAGAACCTAATAGGTCCTTATCAGTGCCGCTTCAGGCCAGGAAAGTCCACCATCTACTATATATTCACACTACAGCAGATCGATACATACAGCTTACAGCAGATCTTTGAGAAAAGCCATGCGCTTCAGATCGATGCATACCAAATTTTCATCGATTTCAAGGCCGCGTATGACAGCATTTATAGAAACGAGCTATATAGTGCAATGTCTAGTTCTGGCATCCCTCCCAAATCGTCCATTTGTTAAGGGTGATGATCGAGAATGCACGCTACTCTATCAGGTCGGGGAAGATCACACCAAGACCTTTGATTCCGAAAAGGTTTTAGACCAGGCGATGCGCTGTCATGCGATATCTTTTACATCAGACTTGAAAGGATAGTGCAAAACTCACGCGCAAACACAAGAGGCACAATCTTTCAAAAGTCCATCCAATTACTCACATGCGTCGATGATATTAAGCTAATCGGAAGAAAGCGGAGTGATGTAGATGGTGCTTTCGCGAGTTTTGAGAAGGACGCTGATGATGAGGTCATCGGTCAACGTGGCATGAAGGATACCGAAAACCGACGCCTCAGACATAACGCCACCCTCGATGAAGATCCAACAACGGATATGGCTTGGTCGTTTAGAGCGAATGGACACTAACGCTCCGGTCCCAAAAGTCTTCGCCCCCGAGGTCAGCCAACTTGGCGTGCGAAATTGGAGGCAGATAGCAAACGATCGGATTGGGCTGGCCCATCTAAAGTGAGTAAGTAAGTATTCCTTTTACAGTTCCTAGTTCTAATTCCATTATTTCAATTCAGTATTCTGTGTCTTGCAGATCCAATACCGGGATTAATTTTTTAAGTCGCACGAGTTCCCCCAACTTGGAGGACCACACTCTTCCACAGGCTAAACAGGCTATCATTAGTAAACACTGCTATACATTATTTTCAATGTGTTCACAAATGGACAGTTCATCATGAGGAGTTATGTTGTGAACCCTCCTTGAACATTCTACGTTAAAAACGTTAACCATTTAAATGAGTGATCTGTTTTCAAGTGGACTTGACCACTTAATCGCGTACAGATCAGGTTAAAAGATTAAGGTCATTAACATACATTTGCATTGTGACTTCGATAAGATTAAGCAATATTGCGACGACTGGAGGTTGAAGATCAACTTTCAGAATTTCGGACCCCATTCTTTTTAAGACGCCTTTGCCTGCGGCTTCTACGGATACCGAAAAGAATTAGCGACGGTTTTTGATCGTGGAACAATACGGGCAACAACTTGCTTATAAAAATATAGTTATATACCTTCGGATCTAGCTAGATAAATATCTGTATTTTAGCAGATACATAGATGTTGCTCTAGCCAGAGCCAAGGATGCTCTTGCTCTTACAAAGAGATTGTTACATAGCAGGCAATTCGATGCGAGGGTTAAGGTGATCCGCTTCATAGCACTTATCGGCTCATGCTTGTATTAAATTCGTTGGTGTGGTTCAACGTAAGAGAAAGTCTATTGAAAGGATTCGGGTGTTCGAAGGCGCCTGCCTCGACTTTGCTTATACAGAACAACAGGCCTCAGTAAATAAAGTTCTATCCTAATTTGGTCTTGTACAGTCGGGCGAATCTTATAAGTTTGTGTAATTTTGTTATTAAGTTCACGCTAAGGAATAATGTAAGGACGAACAACATGATCTCTGTAGCTTAATCCTGCAATAAAATGCATCGCGAGAGATTTTGCTTTGACAGCTTTATTCCGCTAGAAGTGTTACGTCACACTCAACTAACCGTCATACACTCTACACCTAATTCTCTTTTTTTATATAAATTGTTAATATTGCATTTTTCATTCATTTTAAATTGTTTCACGATATAAATTGTTAACATTGCATTTATTTCAAATTGTCACACGATATGCAAATGTCTAATTACATTTATTTTCATACACTTTGTACAGGGTGGCGCAATATACATCATCCAATTTTGTTTTTGAATTACTTTTTTACTAAATAAAAAAAAAGTTTTTGAGTCATGGAAATCTTTATTTGGACTCTTACAATTTTTTCTGTCAAATGGTGGGTGCCGCCAGTGGTGATACACATTTGTGCCTGTTTTAGCGCATTTTCCATGACTTTCCGCAAGATTTCTGGTGATAACTCTTCGCATTCCTGTCGAATATTATACTTAAGGGCAGCGATTATCTGAGGCTTGTTGGCATAAACCCGCGACTTTAAGTAGCCCCAAAGAAAGAGGTCTGGGATGGTTAAATCGGGCGATCTTGCAATCTTGCTGGCCATGCCAAATCGCCTAAACGGGAGATTACGCGACCAGAAAATGCTTCCTTCACAATATCCATTCTCGCTCGTGCTGTGTGTGCGGCTGCACCATCTTGTTGAAACCACATGTTCACCAAACCCCGCTCATCCAATTCCGGGAGTAAGAACTCGTTGTTCATGCCCCAGTAGCGTTCACCAGTAACAGTGACCGTATTGCCTATGGCATCCTCAAAAAAATACGGCCCAATCACTCCTTCCACGTGAACGCCGCACCCCACAGTGGCTTTGAGTGGATGTAATGGCTCTTCGTGCATCACACGCGGATTTTCAGTGCCTCGGAAATGAAATATTTTGTTTATTGACGTAATCGCTTAAGTGGAAATGCGCCTCGTTGCTCATGATGATTTTCGACACAAGATCTGTTTTTATTCTGCAGCTCTCTAGTTAGCAAATGTCAAATGTGTTTGACGCACGACACCATTCGCAAAAATTATAACATCCTCCGATAGGATGATTAATTACTTTTACTTTGGATCAAACTTCGGTAAAGAACAAGTTATTTTTTGTCCTGTCCGTGTACATCCCAAACATAATTGGCGCAGTCGACGGAGTATAAAAAAGTTAAATTATATCGACGGTTACTAGATGTGGCCGGACACCACAGAACCAGAATGGACTATCAGGACAGGATAGACAAGGAAAGAAGACAAAGAAAAGATGCACATGTAAGTCTAGTAGTACTTTCAAAATCTCTTTAATTTCTTTCTTTAATGCCTAAAATCCCTAAAAAGCCATTAAATTTAAGATCCAACATATTCGTAATTAAGTTGTCTCATAATTCTTGTTGAAGTGATGGTGATTCTTAACCTGATTCGGGTTTAAATTCAATGAAAATAGCACAAAATACTGAAAAACGTGTTTTCTCCGCAAGTTTATCAGCTAGCCCTGTTAGTGCACTGTTAGTATCTGGTAATTCCAGACAAACAGTTGGAACTCAAAGAAATTCCACTCAATTTAGATCTCAATTCAAACCGGTCAACAACATCTATGAAGTGGAACAGCCAGAAACGTCCCAAGCTACAAACAACTTTATTGCATGCCAACCCGAACAAAATATATCTTATCAACAATTCTACAACCTAGAAGCAAATCAACACCAATACTACAATCCAGATGCTGAATCTTATCAACAAACGCAGGAAAACTGCAACCTTCTATCAGAAGTCTCAACACACGAAATTGACGACACAAATTTTCAACCGAACGCCTCTACAGTCAAATCGAATACCTATATGTTAACAAACATGACTCAGTTCTTCCCTATATAACAATACAATCCGCTTCCGCTTCTACTCTTAAATTTGTAATTGATACAGGTACATCAACTTCATTTATTAATCCAGAGTTAATACATCCCGAAGATATGGTTAGAATAAAACCAATTACTAGCAAAACAATTCTTAACTCTCACAGTCTCGATAAAGAAGTCACTCTACCAACCTTTCGTGGATTTAATGAATCAGGCAAATAAAGATTTTTAGTATTTCGTTTTCATCACTACTTTGATGGATTAGTTGGACTGGATGCATTGTCTTCCTTAGGTCGATCTGTCTTATTATTTTCTTATTACTAAAAATGCCAGAACTCCGCTTGAGTTAAAACCAAATATAATGCCTGGAAAATTCACTAGTGTTGCGTATTCAAAAACGATTGTAAAATTACCAGTCGACGTCAGAGACCTTACTTACTAACACGCATTTAACACCCGACCTATGTATTCCCGAAGGAATATACCTGGAAAAACCGTGGTACAGCCATTTGGTTGTAAGAAATACCTCGATTAAATACTCTTCCATGAACATCCCCTTAAAACTTCGATCTACAATGCAAACGGATTTTCTGAACTAAATTCATTTGACCTTTCCACTTTTAGCTCAGACACTGATTTTATCCATTCCGACGATATCATGAAACTTATTAGAACCTCTCATCTTAATGTAGAAGAGAAAAAAGCAGTAGTCAAAATTTGTAGAGAATACGATGATATATTTCTTAAAAAAGAGCAGAGACTCATTTACAAACAAAATAAAACATCAAATCAAAACGACTGATGACACAAAAGCTTACACCAAATCGTATATATACACCCAGATCTATAAAGAAGAATTACAAACTTAAATAAGAACACTGTTAGAGGAAGGCATAATTCGGCCTAGCTACTCGCCCTGGAGTTCTCCAAATTGGATTGTTCGAAAGAAAAGAAATGCCTCCAGTAAAACCAAATGACGACTACAGAAAGCTCAATAAGAAAACTGTGGGCGATACTGATCACAAGCCACTAAGTACTTTTTCAGTCTCAAAGACCCAAACTCAAAATTAATAAGATGGCGACTTAAAATTGAACAGTTTGATTACCAAATAGTACACAAAAAAGGTTAAATTAACCAACGCAGATGCCTTACATCGCGGAAAAATTGAAATCCCCAAACTCAAACCAAAAATAAACCTAACCTAACGTCTAAACCTGCCGGCCATATCTATATTTCCAAGCGTCCTCTCAATGAGTTTAATATTCAGTTTAATTCTCTCTAGAACAGAAACAGAAAAGCCAATGTTATTTCAAGTACCTTTTAGAAACAAACTACGACGCACAATTTTCAAACCTATGTTTACTGTAGAAATCATTAGAGATATATTTTTTTTTTAAAAAATTCTATCAGCAAAAAAACAATGTGCAATATTTATAAGGTTGTCGAGAACACCTATTCCAAATACTTTTCAAATAATAGAATTTTTAAGGTCATTCGCTGTACAGAAATTTCAGAAGACATACCGATAGTAATACACAAGATAAACTTATTTCAGACTACCATACCAATAATAATCATAGAGGTAGTAATGAGGCCTTTCTCCACTTAAAACGGAGTTACTATTTCCCATTATTGAAAAATAAAATCACAAAAATCGTCAATAATTGTGAGAAATCCAGACTATGAAATATGATAGAAGTCCACCCAAAATTAAACACAAAATTCCCAAAACTCCCTCTAACCCACTTGATATCATTCACATTGATGTTTATATCATCAACAACAAGAAGGTCTTAACAATACTTGACAGCTGGATATACAGGTAGACCTCACTTAAGACGGGGCAAACGTTCCTGAAAAATATCGTGTTACACAAAATAGTGCTAAACGAAAAGCTTTGTACGTTTCATTATAAGGTGATGGCCAGGGATGGGTATATAACTTAATTCGTGCGGTTTTTTTTCTTTCAAAATTTGAAAGTTAATTTAAGAAAAACATGTACAATCGTGTTATTCAAAATATTGCCCATCTGAAGCTATGACTTTTTTCCATCTTTCTGGCAATTTGTGGACCCCATCCCAAAAGAACTGCGCCGACTTGGTAGCCAAGAATGAATCAAGCCAATTTTTGATATTCTGCTCTGATGTGAACCGTATTTCAGTGAGGGCGTTCTACATCGACCGGAACAAATGGTAGTCAGAAGGGGCAAGGTCTGGGACCCAAAGATTCTGGGAGCAACAATCTTCATAGAGTAATGCTTCCAGTTTTTCATCTTCAAACTTTTTTGGCTGCCCAGGACGTTTATCGTCTCCCAAGCCAAAACTACCACTTTTAAATCGTGCAAACCACTTTTGGCACGTTCGCTCAGCTAGCGCATGTTCACCATAAACTTCCACCAAAATACGATGACTTTCCGCAGCAGTTTTCTTCATATTAAAGTAATGAAGAAGCACTCCCCGCAAAAACACTTTTTCAGGCACAAAGTTCGACATATTTGAGTGAAAAAAAATTATTGTTGTTTACGCTTCAAATGAATGACATATACTGAAATGACGTACAATGACAGTAGCTTTCCAACGCATGTTCCAATGGAATAATACAAGTTACGCCATCTCTTCGCAAACCGCAAGTTATAGACCCAATATTTCTGCTAAAATGTTTTACTCCTTATAAAGTGAAATAAGGCCAAATGGACCTTGCTTCGCTTTTGAAAGTGAAATAAAGCCCAATCGAAAAAATAGCGGATTTGCTCTTATTTCGCTTAGAAAAACTTAACAAAACCAAATTTTTTCTATTTTGGCCTTCAGAAAAACGTGACAAGCTGCAATTCTGTGAGATGGTACTACAGCGACTTGAGTTTGTAGACAGCACAATATTAAAAAATGTTGAACATATGGAGCAGTCCCAATCTAAAGTCGAACACTATTTCAAAATCAATCAAGAATCATCCCATTCTACTTCTAAGAGGACACTAACATTTCACAGTTCTCCAATCGGCTATCTCCGTAAGCTATTATCATCGCCATCGTTTCAAAACCATCATTGACTATTCTTGTCTTCATCGTTCACCCCGTGAACATCTTTGGACGGCATTATTATCGGAAAGTAAAGGAAAGATCGATTAATATTTTTATTTAGAATAACTTTCAAGTGAGCTCAGGTTGAGTTTCATGGATTAATATACTTGTATTTAGGTGCATTTTGCTTCAATTGCGACTCACTGTTCTCCTTTTTTTTTCTACTTCGAAGCTGCTACTACTGAACCGGTTAACAAAGAACCGCCCCGGTTAAATATGGTCTGTTGAGCGGATGTTAGATTTTGCACCATCTTTATTCCCCACTTTCGTAAATGTTAACCTGTCGTTAAGAAAAATAACAATTACTTTATGAGGGCATAAATATTTTACAGTAATTTAAAGGTTGGCACCGAAATGCGTCCTTTTTAAAGCGACTAGTATCCCGAATCTGCAATTCAAAGCAGTTCCGCAAGTTTTGTTATACGCCTTTAGAAGGTTAGCTCCGGCCTCGTCATGCGTACGATATCGCTCTGCATCCAAGGCCTTTCCGATGTCTTCGTTAACGTGTTCCGCGAGAGCCATCTCTGCGCCAAGCCTGATTTTCGTTCCGTTCAAATGGCATTTGCTTTATTCATCCAGGCATTTGCTTTATTCATCTTTGCCAATTTACTGGAATTTTAAAACATCTGCAGCTGGTTTGTAAAAGCATACCATTTCGATTGGTTTGCGACTGAAAGTTTGGACAATACGGAAATACTCCTGTCGTGATGAACACGTTCCCGATGACATGCACTAGAAGCCGAGCCTTTGTCCGAAATAATTTTAAAAGAATTTTCGAAAACTGGCTTACTTACTTTGAATGGCGCTACAGTCCAGGGTGGACCTGGGCCTCAGTCAACAAGCATCTCCAGCCAGCTCGATCCCAGACTACCTGCCTCCAGTCTCGCAAGCTAAGTTGGCTGAGGTCGCCTTCCACTTGCGTGCGCCACCTAAGTCTTGGCCTTTCTCTACTGCGCTGTCCCTCGGGAATGGATTCGAAGCCTTTTCGGACCAAAGCATTGGTGTCCATATGCTCTACATGACCCAGCCATCTCAGTCATCTTCACTCTTCTGATAAGGTCGATGTCGCTGTATAGTCCGTTGAGTTCATTGTTTTATCTCCTCCTCCATTCACCGTCAATGCAGATGGGACCGAAGATCGCTCCAATTTTTCTCTCGAAGCAACCAAGAACACCTTCCCATCCGTTTTTGATAATGTCAGTGCCTCTGCGCCATAGAGCAGGACCGAGATTATTAAGGTCTTATAAAGGGTGACTTTTGTTGTCCGAGGGAGGGCCTTGCTACTCAATTGCCTTCTTAGCCCAAAGAAACAGCTATTGGTTTGATCTCAGTGCTGGCGCAATCGTCTGTATTTATAGCGGAGTCTAGGTAGACAAAGTCCTTAACTACCTCAAAGTTATATCTGTCGAGGGTGACGTTCTGCCCGAGACGTTGGTGTTGGTTGTCCTTTTTGCTTGCCAGCATATACTTGGTCTTGCCCTTATTAACCGCTAAACTCGTTTTCGCCTCAATACTCGCGAAAGCGTCACTGACATCACACTGCCTTCTTCCGATTATGTCACAATCGTCGGCGTATGCGAGTAATTGGAGGAACTTTTGAAAGAAAGTGCCTCTTATGTTTGCGCGTGAGTTTTGCACTATTCTTTCAAGTACGATGTTGAAAAAATCGCATGACATCGCATCGCCTTGTCTAAATCCTTTCTGGACATCAAGGGTCTCCGTGAGGTCTTTACCGACCTTGATGGAGCAGCGTGCATTCTTCACCATCATCCTGCACAGACGGACAAGTTTGGCAGGGATGCCGAAACTTGGCATTGCTCTGTATAGCTCGTCTCTATAGATGCTGTCATACGTAGCCTTAAAATCGATGAATAAGTGGTGAGTGTCGAGCTGAAGCTCATGGGTCTTCTCCAAGATCTGCCGTAGTGTGAATATTTGGTCGATGGTGGACTTTTCTGGCCTGAAGCCACACTGATATGGACCTATCAGGTTGTTGACGAACGGCTTCAGGCGTTCACATAATACGGCAGATAGGATCTTGTATGCAATGCTAAGGAGACTGATGCGCCTGTAGTTGGCGCAGTTCAGAGGGTCTCCTTTCTTGATAATCGGACAAACAATGCTGATATTTAACAGATGAGTTGGTTTATGCTCCTTACTAAGTCATCGCCTGCCGCTTTAAACAGCACGGCAGTCCGGCCGTCCGCTCCAGCAGTTTTGTTGGACTTAAGCTTAGATATATTGTTGGTCATCATCGGCCAGGTTGAAACTTTGATTCTGCCTGACAGCGGTATTTGGTTCGTCATCGCCGTTTACAGGCTACAGAAATGATCTTTCCAAATCCTCAGCATCGACTGCGGTTCTACCACGATGTTCACTTATTCATCTCTACAGGCTTCGGTTCGAGGTTTGTTTGCGTGGCATGTTATTTTTACCTTTTACTTAAACTTCCGAACCTCATTCCTGGAGTAGCATCTCTCCCCTACCGCGCGCTTCTCATGCTCTTTCTTCTTCCTCCTGAGAAGTCGATGTTCGTCTCTCCGCTTTTGCTCATAGAGCTCGTGAGTACCTCTAGTTTTTTTTGCAGTTCCGCATTATTTGCTGTTTGCTTAGCTGCATTTGCTTGCCGACATTCATCATCAAACCAGGGGTTTCGTTGTGGTGGACGGGTGAAACGCAGCACATCAAAAGCACTCTATCTAAATCCCGGCAGTGTTTCGAATGGTCTTCGATGCTTGATAATGGCGGTATTGGGCCTCTTAAGATATTAAGAGACACTCGATCGGAAAAAGACATGGCGATCTCTAGCGATTCTTACCGTCTGACGTCCTCACAGCATTAGTTTCGAAAACTGCTTCCTCGGAGTTACGTTTCTGTAGTACTACCGACAGAACTTCGTGAAACTGTCAACAATACAGAGAATGTGTGCATACATCTTAGATGTAGTCATTGGTCCCAAATAATCAATATGATACGTCGAGAGCTTCCTTCTTATCGCTATGGTTTAAGATCCCTTCCTTCTTATTAGTTTTTCTTTGACTCAAAATTCAACAGGTTTGCACGGCAAACTTCAATTTTATACCTCAAATTTAGTATAAAATATTCTTGTGAGATTTCACATACATATATCTATAATTTTTTTTCTCCTTTTTCTTAATTTTTCTTCTGTATCCGTTTGGGAACGCAAAATAGTTTTAACCATTTCCACCCGAACTAATTTTCGACGAAAAAGTTTTCATATGGGCCTTGCAGTAAGACCTGCCTGATCAATCTCAAATTTTCATCCGTTCCTGAGCTGATCATTCAAACCAAGGCATTCAATCTTTTTGCAAAGAAATTTACCTTTTCCAATTGATATCAAAAAGTACTCGTAGTTACTTGCAGTATTCAAAACCGTTTCCAGATTCGGGATTGCATTAACATCATTTCTTGCTAGCACTACCACGTCATTCATGTAGAACGTCACTCTCATTTTCTTCATTAAGTCTTAAAAGACTTGAGTTGTATGTTTTTGAAACAGAGTTAGTGAAGTTCATGAAAAAATCCATTTCTCAAGTCGAAAATGGAAAATACCTTTGCACAACTTAACTCAGCTAACTGTTCTTCAATTAGTGAAAATGAATACATGTCGCGAATTATTTCTCTATTTAACTTTCGATAGTCAATACACAGTTGCTTTGAACCATCTTTTTTAGCCGCTTAAACGATTGCGCTAGCAAAGGGAGATGTACTGGGTCTGATAATTCCCTCCTCAAAGTACGATCTGCTCATCTTTTAATTTCTTTTCAAATGGGGCCAAACGTCCTGGTCGTTGATAAATAAGATTTGATTATTTGTACTGAAGTTGGAGTTTCTTAGGCTCCTAATCGTCAACTTATGTGGATTTCCAATGTTAAAGTCCATATGTTAACTACGCAGTAGTCATGGAATACAGACATGCTTCCTAGCAAGCATAGGTCTTCTAAGAACAGTGCCTAATAACACATTAACACTTGCGTTGAGTATAGCCCTAAAGGAGCGATATGTTTGTACTGGATTTTTCGCATATATTTGCACAGCAAAGTTATTTGGAATCAGCTAAGGTACTCCCAAAGCGAAGTATTCAACTGAGCGATGTTCATTTCGGGATAACCGCTGCACAATTCCCAGAACCTCTTGTATTTCTCTTCTTGGACATTCGAATGAATTGTGCACAAAACTATTGCATTCAAAGCACTTCCACTGCTTCCACAATTGAAACATCGTGTCTGATTCTTAAAAATTGTCTGCTTTTTAGGCTTCGGTCTGGCTAGACTATGTTTGAATCGTTCTTATTTTGTCAGCTTTTCGAGAAACCCATTTGGTTTATTATCCAACATTACAATTCCATCCTATCTTTTATTGAAGAGGCAATTGTGGGGTAGAACAAATTTATGAGGGTTTAAATAGACAAAACACCTTTTTCATTAATTCTTTAGGGAATCAGTTTAAATATTTAAATGTACTTATTATCGGATAGGTATATAAACGAGAAAAGTCAAACACCAACCCTCCCTTTCATCTTTGACAATCATGCCGATAATGGAAAACGTCGGATTGACTACGGAGGGAATATTTTCGCATACGTTTGTTTGTATAAAGTAGTATAAACAAATGCTATTATGGAAAACGCAACTCATCCGCAATGCTTACATTTTGTGACGTTTTCAATTCGAATCAATAGGTCGGTTGTGTCATTCCAACATCAAAGTCCTTGCCAGTACGGGTCTGATATCCACCCTCGAACCTTAAACATGCTGCCAGCTTATATTCCGGAATCAATGATTCATTATTTCACACTTTAGATAACTATTCTTCAAAATAATTGAAAGATGAAAATTAAATAGTGACAGAAAACCGCTGATTAATAAAATGATCGATAAAGAGATTTTGCGGAACGATAATGTGGTTCATCCGCCGTTTTCTACCTATATAATTAGATTGAATTGCGGATGCGGTTTCAATCAAGTCAATTCGCCGTTTTCTCAACTTCGGGACGGAACCTTATAATTTTTGTGAAGTCACAAAGAGCCGCAGATGTTTTCCTTAGGGCTAAAGATCTTGCTGTCGTCTGCCTTGTTACAACAAAATTACACGAGCTCCTCAACCAATCGAAATGTCTCATAATGGTCCCCGAATGGAAATATACAAATTTCTAAAAACAAGCGACGATGGGAAACAAAAGTCAACTGGTCTTGTGCTCTTTACATTTGACTTATATCAAGTCCCAAAATCAGTGGGACAGTGCACTCGTGTTATTTGTGCAAATTGCTCCCTTCCTCATCTATTATCATCCAAGACATGCTCTATCTTTCAACAGGCGAAAGATATTATTACATGGCTTCCGCCATCGTAAATTTACAGTCAAAATAACGCAGCTCAAACTCCACCGCTAACGGAATCATTTGCTGAAAAAATAAAAAAAAACAGATTCCCAAGTCCACCCGAACGAAACTCGGTCCTCTCAGCCAATTTTATCCCACTCTCTACCCCTCTAAATACAAAATATCACTCAACTCCACAGACACCTGTAATTTAAAACAAAAAATAAACCATAAAACACAAAAACAATATCAACGCAAGCAAAGCCACCCTTCTCTTGCCTCAGGTAAAACAAGTTCGTGGGACCACCGCAACATTCCATTCTACAATGGAAAATTAATAGATTTATTAACAACCTTGAAGAACTTAATATCATAATTAAACAATACAATCCCATCCTCACTGCCTGTTTAAATCTGCGCCCTTTTTTTTTAAGTGCATTTGAAGGCTATTTTAGGAATTCACCAAGCAATATAACATGCAAGTAAGTTAAGAAATTTTAGTTAAAAACAAATTGATTTTAGAATTATACCCCTTAATTCAAACCTACAAGTCTACGCTATTGAACTACAACTAAAAATAGAGTTTGTTTACATAGGCATATACCTCCCTCCTGAACAAACAGTCTATAAAAACGACTTGGTTAATATCATTAAAGCTCGAAGGATATCGACCAATCTCTCTTATCCCATGCTTATCTAAAATTTTGGAGAAGATTATCGTTAACCGTTTACTATGGTTTATGGAAACAAATAAGCTTACTAGTCGTAATCAAGTAGCATTTAAAGAGAACAGAGGATGCGTCGATGCCTTACTTCACATAGATTACCTCACTTTCCAAGCATTATCAACTAAAAACCATATCTCCATTCTTGCACTTGACTTTGAAAAGCTTTTGACAGAATAGGTTCACATGTCGTCTTAAAGATTCTAAGAAAATGGGGAGTTGGTAGAAAGATTTATGGTTATGTCAAAGGATTCTTAAAAGACAGAAGATTCTGCATCAAAATATATAACGTTTACTCTTCCAACCATTTATAATTGCTTTTGAAAACATTAACACAATCTTATTAAACCATCACTTACTTGAATACTGCCTGTATTCAGATGAAATATTTATTCTTTGAAAAGTTATTGATTTAAATAGAATTAAAGCCTTGTTTAAACTCGCTATCGGACTTAGAATAAGTTAGAAATTTAAGAATTTTAGGATTGATCTTAAACAATGAGTACTCTTGGAAACAACACTGTTTAGATCAAAAAAAATCTCTAGCTGCAAGGACTAATATTATAAGATATTAAGCAAGTAAAAGTAGCTGTGTCCATATAAATACTCTTGGTACCATAACTAAAAAGTTAGTCTTAAGCAAAATCGACTATAGGCTATTTATAAACGGCCACTCCCCGCGATCTATTTTTAAGTCAATAAAACCCGTATATCACCAAATAGCTAGAAGAAGTGTTAACGTCTTCCCTACTACTCCTATAAGGAACATATTAGCAGAAGCAGGTCCTCCCAGCATTGACGACAGAAGAGACGCTATAACTTTAAAGCTGTCTGCGAAGTTAATGTTCTCCAAAAACTGGATAATTGACAACGATGTAAAGGAGGAATTGTCCCATAAAACCGTAGAGAAAATACCATCCGCCATCGCCACTATTCTCAAAAAGACATCTCTCATTGAGTTTCCAGCTATCGTAAACACATCGCAGCCCCACGTTTCCCACTTAACCCTAGCCAACTACAAAAAAGGATATACTAACAATAAAGCTTACTGTCAACTTTTTGCAAACATCTTATTAGAATTAAAAGCGAATGGTTGGAACTTAATCTTCACGGATGGATCAAAAACGGCTAAAACCAGATCATTTTCTGTTTCACTCGAAAATGGATCAATCATCTCCATAGGTAACCTGCCTGAATTTGTTTCGATATTTACAGCCGAAGCTTTCGCCATCCTCCAAGCTATAAGCACAATATTAAACCGGCGAGGAAAACATGTCATATGCTCCGATAGTATATGCTTAAAGCCGTCAGCAACCCCAACAACAATACCGAGCTCATATCAAGAATAAGATATCGACTCATCAAATTTCCAAACACCATAAAGTTAATGTGGACTCCTGGGCACGTTGGTATCAAGGGTAACGAGCACGCCAATTTGGCAGCTAACTCTGCTAAAAAATGCCCCAGTGTACAAATTTAACATCTACACGGAAGCAGATCTGATAAATCTTACACAAGAAGCTACCAAAAACAATATCAAAAATGACTGGAGCCAACCCCATAAGCGGAGCAGCAGCGATGTAGTAAAAATGGAAAACTCGTTACGCATAAGTTCGTAGAACGAGGAAAGGGTTAATAAAAGGATAAGAAGAAGAAGACTGGAGCCTATACCACCACCACTTCAAGAAGGTGAACCCTGAAAAACTTAAGGTCGTATATCCCATAAACATCCGCAGGCAAAAAAATTCTAACTTTGTACGACTGCGAATTGGACATACTACGGGAACCCATCAACAGCTCTTTTCTAAAAAGAGCTCACCGGTTTGTTCCTACTTCAACACATTGGACTTAGCACATATTTTCAAAAATTGTTCTGTATCTAAACCTGTTATCAAGAAAATATTTTAAAATAACTCAATCTATGAAATTCTTAAAAATCCTAGTCCCACAAATATTAACAAGATATTCGATTTTCTAAGCAAAATAATTATTGTTGTCTAACCCTGTTCTATTGTAGAGCTAAAAGTCCTTGCAGCTGCTTGGTAAGTTTTATATTAATATGTAATTTCAATTGCATATTAATAAATAATAATAATAATGATATTTATAAACATATAATAAATTACGTATTAAATACAAAATATATAAATAAATTGCTAGAGCGCTACCAGGGCTTTCAGCTAGTTTAAAAACTAAAGTTCTTATATTCTAGTTTCAGTGAGGTTAGTAAATTAAATACTTTTCTAATGTTTCTTTAAGAAGGAACCGCAAGTAGGTTAGTAGGTTAGTGTTATGAATATATTAGGTATCTTCTTGTTAGTTGGACATCGGTTTGGCAAATATTGCCATTTGGTAGGCCATTTGCAGAATTGTGTTTGCCAATTCTCTTATGGGTTAATAAGTTTTTGAAATCTAGCAATGTGGGAGACTTTGGTGAATTTGCAATTTTGGTAATAAGGAGTGAGGTCAGATATTTGAAACGATTCTGAATCGATGGAAGGCCACTTTCTGTGATTATATTCTTGATGGGCGTAGTCCTGAATGCTTTAAGGCTTAATCTTGCAGCTGCATGATATGGTGTTGAGATTCCTTGCAAGTTAAATTTGGAGCAATATGTTGTTGAGATTCCTTGCAAGTTAAATTTGGAGCATTTTCCGTAAGCCACAAGGCCATAGTCAATCTTTGAGTGAATTATTGATTGTGTAATATTAATAAGTGAGTTGACATGAGAGGAACTATTCTTAGATGCTAGTATTTTAAGAGTATTCAACAATGGTTTTATTTATTTGTATTAGGATATATTCAATAATTCACAAGTGTATTTCATACATGCAATATAAGCATTGGCTATAGCCGTCAGCCAGAAAAAGAATTTAATAAAAACTTTAACTTATATAAAATATATTATAACATAAAAAATCTTGAATTCTTTTTTTAAAGATTCGAAATATAGTACGAGTATATACCTAAGATTTTAAGATAATTCATGTTATTTATGTTGGTATTAACCGCATTTTATTGGCAAGTCAGTAACCAGCACAGTAAAATTTACCATTGTAAACAACAAGTCGAATGCTAGCGATAAATAAGCCAGCATTGATTGCTGTCGATAAAGTTTTAAGAATTGAAATTCAGATGGCGCAACGTATGCGATAAGAAATGATTTTGTTTTATGATGGTGGATTTTCAATCAAAGGATGCGTTCGTTAATTATGTGTTTTTTTTTTACTCGAACTAAAAAATAGTAAACAGAAAAATACTTTTCATCTTAAATTTGTACGTGTTTATGTTTAACTTTTTTGTGAAATTGAAACAAATTTCTTGCTTTTGTTACTTTATTCTTAAGTTTAAGCACACAATTATCAAATCGATTAAAGTAGGATTTTATTTAATTGAGAACATTTTTTTAATACATTTGCGCTAAAGAATTTCGCACATGCCTTTTCCGAACCGAATTCTATTTGCTCAGGCCTATAAACTAAGTGGGAGTTAAAAAACATTCGCAAATTTGCGAACTTACCCACAAGCTTATTCAACAAGTCAATTGACGTTTGGAGTGAGTTAAATTGTTTTATTGGCATTGAATGCTGAGCTGGCTACTGACCTGCACCTATTGTTAAAGCAAAGATAAATATACTAACCGGTGATAAAATGTATACATAACATTTAGGCTAATTTGAAAGTTGTATTACTTCATAATGGTAATAAGTTTCCTTCAATACCTCTAGCGCATGGTGTGAATTTAAAAGAAATATGAATATGAAAAATATGACTGGTCGATATGTTCGGATTTAAAAGTTGTTGTTCTACTTCTTGGATTACAAATAGGTTACAGCAAATTTTGTTGTTTTTTATGTGAGTGGAATAGTAGAGCACGATCGGAGCACTTTGTGAGAGTAGATTGGCCTATAAGAACAAACTTTATTTATGGAGAAAAAAATATAAGGAATCCACGGCCACGGCGTGTTATTCTACCACCATTACATATCAAATTGGGTCTTATAAAAAACTTTGTAAAGGCGATGAAGAAGGACCAACCTGGTTTCAATTTTTTGAAACAAAAGTTCCCATCACTAAGCGAAGCAAAAATTAAAGAAGGTATTTTTGTGGGTCGAGACATTAGAAAGCTTATAAAAGATCCAGCTTTCATTCCTACTCTGGATTCATTAGAAAAACAGGCCTGGTGTTCATTTGTGAAGTAGCAGAAAACTTCCTAGGTAACAATAAGACCCCAGGTTATGCAGATGATGTAAAGAAAATGCTGGATGCTTATGATAAAATGGGATGCAACATTTCGCTAAAACTTCATTTTTTGCATTCTCATCTCAATTTCTTTCCTGAAAATATGGGTGATATAAGCCGCGAGCACGGCGAGAGATTCCACCAAGACATTGCTGCAATAGAGCAATGGTACCAAGGAAAATGGGAGCCGTCAATGTTGGCGGATTACTACTGGTCGCTTATAAGAGAGACTCCGAGGTGTTCTTATAAACGGAATGCAGATGCTTCCAAAAAATAACAAAATTTTTTTACAAGAAATAACATTTTTGGTTAAATTCTTAAAATCTTAAAAAAGTGTTTTCTCACAAAATCCCGATGCGACCTGGCTATTTTATATAGTTTTCCTGGTTCTATAAACTCCAAGTATTACTAATCACATAATTTAATCTCCGAGTAAAAAATAAATATTTTTTTTGTTGAACAGTGTAATTAATGCGCTATAAATGAAGATTAGTGTCGGTAAAACAAAACAAGACCTTATCCTGCTGAGAGCAGACAACCGCCATTCAAGAACTGCGATGGGTTGGGCCGGACAAAAATAAGATGAAAAACAGCGACATCTAGTACTGCAATTGCTATCGACCGCAAAAGAGCGCCTATTTGGATGCGGATTTGTTGTCGGAGGCAGACTAAGACAAGAAGTCCTCAGTTTCCGGCATGTGAGCGAGCGCCTCGTAGCAATCCGCATCAAGGCTAAATTCGCCAACATTAGCCTTATATGCGCGCATGCCCCCACAGAGGAGAAAGACCTACGAGCAACGCCCTAGCTATGACATCAAAATTGTCCTCGGTGAATTTAATGCAAAGTTAGGAAGAGAGGGTATCTTTGGTGGAACGATCGGAAAATACAGCCTGCACAACACCACCTCCGATAACGGATTCAGGCTAATCGACTTTGCGGCCGGGCGAAACATTGTTGTAGTTAGCACGCGGTTCCCACATCTCGACATACACAATGGGACTTGGAGAACTCCTGATCAATCAACAGTCAACCAGATTGATGTCCAACCAGTATTATGGATGTCCGTACGTTCCGAGGAGCCAACATGAACTCGGACCATTACCTACTTGTAGCCCAGGTACGGTTGCGGATATCCCAAACTGCGTCAGGACAAACTAATGCTGTGAGATAATTCGACGTCAAACCGCTACAATCGCAAGAGATCGCCAAGTCCTTTTTCGATCGAGTGTCTCTCAATCTCTTAAGACGTCCAATGCCACCAGTATCGAGCATCGAAGACCACTGGAAACACTGCCCAAACGCCATCAGAGATGCCGCTTCTGATGTGCTGGGTTTCACTCGTCCACCACAACGAAACCCCTGGTTCGATGATGAATGCCGGCAAGCAAATGCAGCTAAGCAAGATGAATATAAAGCGGCCCTGCTTAGGAGGACCACAGCTGCTCATGAGCTCTATGAGCGGAAGAGGAGAGATGAACAACGGCTCCTCAGGAGGAATAAGAAAGAGCATGGGAAGCGCGCGATCGAGGGAATTGAGAGATGCTACTCCAGGAATTAGGTTCGGAAGTTTTACCAAAAGGTAAAACTAACATGCCACGGAAACAAATCCCGAACCGAAGCCTGTATAGATGAACAAGGGAACATTGTAGTAGAATCGAATAGAATAGAATAGAATAGAATAGAAAGACCATTTCTGCAGACTGTATAACGGCGATGACGGACCAAATACCGCTGTTAGGCAGAATCAACCTTTCAACTTGGACGATGATGCTCAAAAATTCCGTCCACCCGACCTGGATGAAGTGAAGATAGCTATATCGAAGCTTTAGTCCAACAAAGCTGCTGGAGCTGATGGCCTGCCTGCCGAGCTCTACAAAGCGGCAGGCGATGACTTGTTAAGCAGCATACACCAACTCATCTGTAAAATATGGTCGGACGGAAGTATGCCCGATGAATGGAACCTCAGCATTGTTTGTCCGATTCTCAAGAGAGGAGACCCTCTGAACTGCGGCAACTACAGAGGCATCAGTCTCCTTAACATCGCATATAAGATTTTATCCGCCATATTATGTGAACGCCTGAAGCCGTTCGTCAACAACCTGATAGGTCCATATCAATGTGGCTTCAGGCCAGGAAAGTCCACCATCGACCAGATATTCACACTACGGCAGATCTTGGAGAAGACACATGAGCTTCAGATCGATACATACCACTTATTCATCGATTTTAAGGCCGCGTATGACAGCATCTATAGAGACGAGCTATACAGAGCAATGTCTAGTTTTGGCATCCCTGCCAAACTCGGCCATCTGTGCAGGATGACGATGGAGAATGCACGCTGCTCCTTAGAGGTTGGTGAAGACCTCACCGAGACCTTTGATGTCCAGAAAGGATTTAGACAAGGCGATGCGCTGTCATGCGATTTTTTCAACATCGTTCTTGAAAGAATAGAGCAAAACTCACGAGCAAACACAAGAGGCACTCTCTTTCAAAAGTCCGTCCAACTACTCGCATACGCCGACGATATTGACATAATCGGGAGAAAGCAGCGTGATGTCAGTGGCGCTTTCGCGAGTATTGAGATGAAAGCGGCGAAAATGGGTTTAGCGGTCAATGAGGGCAAGACCAAGTATATGCTGTCAAGCAAAAAGGATAACCAACACCGACGTTTCGCGCAGAACGTCACCCTCGACAGATAAAACTTTGAGGTAGTCAAGGACTTTGTCTACATAGTCTCCGCTATAAATACAGACAACGACACCAAGCGAAGAATAACTCTTGCCAACCGCTGTTTCTTTGGGCTAAGAAAGCAATTGAGTAGCAAAGCCCTCTCTCGGATAACAAAAGTCACCCTTTATAAGACCTTAATAATCCCGGTCCTGCTCTATGGTGCAGAGGCATGGACATTATCAAAAATGGATGAGAGTGTTCTTGGTTGCTGCGAGAGAAAAATTTTTCGGGCGATCTTCGGTCCCGTCTGCATTGACGGTGAGGGGAGGAGGAGATACAACGACGAACTCTGCGGACTGTATAGCGACATGGAGCTAGGCTGGATCCAAAGACTGAGATGGCTGGGTCATGTAGAGTGCATGGACACAGTAAAGGAAGGCCAAGACTCAGGTGGCTCACGGAAGTGGAAGAGGACCTCAGACAAGTTAGCGTGCGAAACTGGAGGCAGCTGGCGTGGGTTCGAGCTGGCTGGAGAAGCTTGTTGATTGAGGACCAGGTCCACCCCGGACTGTAGCGCCACTTAAAGTAAGTAAGTAAGTAAGTGATAATTAATTAACTAGGTAGCCCAAACATCTTAGTTATTTCGGTACCATTATGAAACTACGAGTATCCAAGGAAAAGGAGACAGAATAAAATGTTTAAAGACTTTCTTGACAGTTAAATGTTTGTTCTTTTTTACTTTTTGTTTATGTTTTATTGTTGTTGCATTGCGAATGAATGTTTTTTGTTTATGTTGTGTATTTTCTATGATATGAAGTAGCAAAATAAGAAGAATATTTGAAATAAACTTTGTGGAAGTGTCTTAAATTATAACGGGAAATTTTTTTTTTTACCTTGTGTAAGCACTTTCTTGACAAGCTGTAGTTGACTTTGACGGCTACCGAGCAATATCTAGAAAACTAAACGCGGAAAATATCCAATAAAGAAGAAGATAAAGCAGGGAACAAGGCAATGAAATCTTGGTCAAGCATGGACCTCTGCTCTTTATGCTAACCTTCGATAGAAGCGAAAATATAGACGATATTTATAATAGTAAAAGTATTTTGAATATCGTAGTTAAAATCGAGCCTATGCTTACGAATCATACGTGTCAATCGTATTGCTAAAAAGAACGGAAATGTGTAAAATATACAGGGAACCATTTATCCGAAAGGTGTGACTTAACCCATTTATTCCCATGGTTGCGTTAACGCAACATTGTATGGACTATTTTTTTTCGAACTAAAGTGTTACAATTTTTGATGCACTTTTAATTCTATTGCATTTGCGAATTTCGGAGGCTTCTTAAAATTTATTTTGGTATTTGTAATATCTCGTTGACTTTTGTTAATACTTAAAAAAAATTGACCAATGTCAAGAAAAAAACCTCATAGTTTATTAATTCCCTAAATATTACTGACTTTCAATATATAATCCGAATGAGGTTTTACATAAAGTATTCTAATAATAGCAGTAATTTCAAAAAAGGTTTCACATATATTATCCGTAAGTACTTTAAATCGGCTTGTTTCTGTAGCGTTGCGAAAACGCAAAATCGGGACTAACGGCGAAACTTTAGTAGGCTGTGAAGATATTTCCGTTTGAATTTTGTATGTCAACGGAGGTTATTTAATTATTTGTATTCGGTTTTCTGTTGCTTGGTAGTGCAAGGGCAGTTTTATTGTGGTATTCTTAAAGATTGAGGAGGTAAAATTTTATCTGAACATTGTCTTGAAGCTTGCAAAAATTTTATGAAATGATATGTACAATACAATAATTTATTATTATGCATCATACATGAGTGACTTTTGATGTTGATAATTGTTTTAGAATTCATTTAGAATAACGTAGAATATCGGGATGATCCCAAAATGCCTTTGACTCTGAAGGAAGCTGAAGCGATTGTTGAAGACGTTGATCTGGATGAGGAAATAAATATTTGTTACATACCACTCGAAGTCAATGATCTAACGGACGAAGAAAACATTGATGATGACGTTATTGGTGGAACTGGAAATTTGCCTTCGGATTTGGCGGGAACATTTGAAATAGTGAAGGAGGTAACTCAACCTTCATCAAAAGTTTATGAGGTTTCTTGGTGTAAAATATCGGTTGACTATGAGACTAGTGCTATATCAAATGAGGAGGTTAATATGAAGAACATTGTTGAAGATCCTCATGGAAAGTCCGTACTTCATTTCTTTAGGGTAATGTTCGACGTATATTATTACTGTTGTATTTTTTAATAATACGCTATGTTTAATAGTACAATTTCTGTTTATTCTTATCGAGTCAAGGTACAACTGAGAGCTTTTACAAGAGCTATCAAAGATCGAGAGCAGCATGATAACATATGGAGTGCAACTAATGAAAGTTGCATTCGTATTACATTCGTGTGTATAATAGTTCAGTGTTGCCAGGCTCAATAATACATCATCTCTCTTCTTTAAATTAATTCAAATTCATTTATAGCCTTAACATTTTAGATTTGATAAAGAATGATTTCAAAAGTAAATGCAAATATTACACAAATTTATATTCAAAGCAATGTCTAACCTGGACTGCATAAATCAGGTTTCATAATGGCCCTACCATATTTGGTGACATAAGGTGCAGTACCGCTTTGATGCGACATACCGAGATCGGCATTACTGTTATTGACTGAACCATCATCAACGCTGCGATTTTGTAAATTTTTGTCTGTTATATTCGATTCCAGACTTTCAGAATCATCTGAAGCCCTTGAGTGCAATGGGTACGTTTCAATCATCTTAAACTTTGGGGCATGTTGTGACTTTCTTAAGTGAAACGTATTTCGACGGATGATTCTGTTGTTCGCATTTCTTAGAATATATGACCGAGGTGTATCATGCTTTTCAACAATACGTGCCTGTTCCCATCGACCATTATTTCGATAAACCACATTTTCACCTCTTTGTAATTCAAGTTCTTTTCGAGGTCTAGCCGGATTATTTCTGTTAATAATATTTTGTTGGCGTACTTCAATCTTGTGTGGTAAGTCCATTGGTACTTTTGGATAAAGTTCTTCGCTTTTATGGGAAACCAAGTCCTGAACTTTTGACTCATCCACATTTCTGCTGGTGAATATTTCAATCCCGCGACAGGTGTTGCTATGTATTCTAACAATGCAGCCTCTAAACTACCTTCACTCTTATTGATTTTTTTTAAAATAGGTTTCGTTATGTGGACTGCTTTTTCCGCTAATCCATTTGATTTTGGGTACCCAGGACTACCGTAAACAAAGTCAAAGTTCGAATCTTTAGCAAAATTTCTCAATTTAAACGAATTAAATGGCATATTATCAGCCACAATTTTTTCAGGTATACCATGCATAGCAAATATTTTGGTTAAAGTATTTTTTATAATTGTCATACCTTGTCTAAGTATCAGTCAAACTTTTTGAAGCAAATGCTACTGGTTTCTTATCCTGCAAAAAAACAACAGACCATTTTGAGAAGCATCGGTTTAGATGATTATATCCTTACTTGGATCAAAAATCTGAAGAATTGAGTGCGCTAATATACTTTTTATTTCGTTAAGAATATTAGTATGGGAAGACGTCTTTAAAAAGTCACTATTTTTCTTGAACAAACCGCGAAGGGGTGCATTCAAATTTGAAAAATTTGGTATGAAATCACGTAAATAATTAAACATTCCCATTATTCTTTCTAGTTCCTTTTTCTTTTGGAGTTCTTTCAATTTTTAAATCGATTCTACTCGGCTTGGATCAGGACGAATGGTATCAGCCGTAAAAATATGCCCTAAATATTTGACTTCTTTTACGCCGTGTTGAACTTTATCCTTATTAAACTTAATATTTATTTCACGAGTTCTTCTCAATACGTTTTCAACATTTGCATCATGCTCTTTCTTTGCCCTTCCTCCAGTTATTATATCATCAATATAAATGAAGGTTCCGGGCAAAGTACCAAAATATTTTGAATTTAAATTTTGAAAATTTTCAGCTGCTACTTTGACGCCAAAAGGAAGTACATTGTACTCAAATGTCCCATAACGAGTGCTAAACACTGTGTATTTTTTCGATGAAGGGCATAATTCAACTTGCCAAAATCCTTCTTTCAAATTGAACACAGTGAAAAACTTAAAACCCCTCATAGCATCACAGAAATCAGATAGCGTTGGAATAACACCATGCTCTTCTTGGAGGTTGGAATTAAAAGCACTAAACATAACCTCAAACTACCATTTGCTTTTTCTATTATTACCAGTTGGTGAGACCATTCCGACGGTTTCTCTCGCCTACGGATAATTCCGCGTTCCTCCATATTTTACAGAGCTTCTTTGACTTTATCTCGAACTCCAATTGGTATTCTACGAGGAGGCTAATATACTGGTACAGCATTAGGTTTGACTTCTAGCCTACATTTATCTGAAAATCGACCGTCCCCGGAAAAAACGTCACTATTTTTTGTCACAAAGCTTTCGACTTCGTTTAAAGCATTTATTCTACGGATTAAATCAAAGCGAATACACGTATTTAGGCCCAGTAAAGGCTTGGAACTACCATTAACAACGACATAGTCAACGTCATCAATTAAATCTTTATACTGTGTGCGAAGACGAACAGCACCCATTGTATCAATTCGAGAACCTTCATATGCTTCTAGTTTATGTTTAGCCGGGCTCAATTTTGTTTCGCATTTAATTGTTTTTAAAACTTCAAATGTAATTATATTGACCTCGGCTCCACTATCTAGCTTAAATTCTATGGAACTATTTTCTACAGTCATATTTGCGCACCAACTACCGAAACCATGCCGAACCCGATCTATCGCACCAATATAAGCTACTGACTCACCACTTTCATCGCCATCATTATCTTTACTAAATACCGTGGTTTCATTTATGCAGTGAATCCTTTCAATTTGCAAGCAGCTACAAAATGATTAAACCTTCCACAAGCCCGACACCTTTTCCCAAATGTTGGACAGTTACCCAGGGCATGATGTTTATTGCATTTGAAACAACTATTGGAGAATTTATCATTCACGCGTTTCTGACCCCTATTATCATGCTGATCTCTGTACTTTGTCACACTATTTCTATACTGAGAAGAGGATGGAACATCGAAATTATATTTATTAGATTTATTAGAAAAAGAATTATTACTTATTTCCCTTTTTATTCTTCAAGACATCAATAGACAATAGACAATCTCATTTGCCTCCAAATTAGCCTGTTCGGTCACACGACAAATTTCTTTTGTTTTTGTCAAATCCAAACCATCCGTCTTTTAAAGTTGTAGACTTACGTTTTGTTCAGCTATCCCCATTTCGATACGGTCTCTAATCATGGACTCTTTCTGGTCTTTAAATTCACAGTTTTCGGCAATTAGCACAATATCAGAGAGAAACTGTTTCAGCGGTTCACCTTCTTTTTGATATCGAGAAAAAAATTTGTACCGTTCATATACCATGTTGCTCCTCGGTACACAGTACCGTTGAAAGGCTTCAAAAACCTTTTCAAGGGTATTTTTGTCTGCTTCTAATATGGGCAGTGTTTGATATACTTCGATTGCTTTTTCACCAGCACAGGATAAGAATCTCGCAGTCGGTATTTCAACAGATTCATCATTAGTTTTCGTGGCGATTAATTATATTTTCCACATATTGTAAAATTTTCGCCAATTTTCTTTTATGTTCCCGTCCATTAGCAACGGGCCAGGTTTCTGGAAATCACTGGCCATTTTTTTGGTCACTATTTTTATGTGTCGTCTTAAGTTTTCTTGCATGCACCTTTTTATATGTCTGTGAGACCAGCATGATAACATATGGAGTGCAACTAATGAAAGTTGCATTCGTATAACATTCGTATGTATAATAGTTCAGTGTTGCCAGGCTCAATAATATATCAATTACAAACTCCATAAAATATTCAAGAGATAAGCATGCCCTACGTTTGACTTGGGTCAAAGTGACTTGGAAATTTTTCTTGGACCTAACTCTGCCTAAACCTATGAAAGCCGGCCAGGGCTAAAAAACTTAGGATGACCAACTCTGCTCCCTAATGGAGATACCCTGCACTAGAGGAATTCGACAATGGAGCTTCCCCTTCTTCCGCAAGCCACCAAAATTGTTGGTGCTGCCGAGCGACATCTCTCATGTCGCGACTCCCTACCGCCCTATTAACGCGGAGACTCTCCGCACTGCCGTGTGCGACGTGGAAGATTAACGGCACCGCTTATCTATTCTGGATCCAACCTTTTTTGTCGAGGTAGAGCAACGCTTCTGAAGGAATAAAGCCGTCAAAGCGAACCCTTTCGTGATACATATTATTGGGGTAGAAGCCCCAGAGATCAGGTTATTCGACGAAGTCATTGCTCTTTCAATGCGCCTTCGAATCAACTTAACAACAAAATTGTCCACTCTTGTTAGGTTCGCCCTATTGTACAAGTCCTCTTTAGGATAGAATTTTATGTTGATCTTCAACTTCCAGTCGTCGCAATATTGTTTAATTTTATCGAAGTTACGTTGCAAAAGAATGTTTATAACCTCAATTTTTGGACCTGATCTGTACGCGATTAAGTTGTCTGCGTACGCTATAGTATGGTGAAGTGAACCTATTGTTAACCGCACCTTGTTGCAGATCGTTTTTAATGTTAAATGTACCAGTAGAAGTCACATCGCCATTCTTCACGATGGAGGTATGCGTTCATTGTCTATTGTTCGGACGATTTTAAGACATGAAAGGTCGTTTTGATCTTTCCTACGAAATATTTTATTTATTTGCGGAAATGTATTCGGGTTGCTGGTGTTTACAGCCCGAATTTTATTGTTCCAATACAAACTTACAGAAGCTGTGTAATTTTCTTTTATTAATGTTTGGAGGTTTTTGATTGAAGACTTTAATATCATAATCTCCGGGTTATGTCTGTCAGTAAACTGCTTGTCCGTCTTGGCAGCAGTCTACGTTTATGTCTGTGCAGTGCGTCAATAGTTGCATTGCGGAATAGGTCTCCGTTGTCAGTATGTGGATAACGTGGTATCGTTTTGTCCATTGTTCCTTTGATTGTTTCGGGCAGGTCTTAGGTACCTATCAATCTCCTCGTTTGACAGATTTATGTTGGATAGCGACTTCGAGGACAGTGCTCATGTCAGTGTCCTGGCGAAGTGTGTCCAATGCACCCTACATTGTAGGAATTCCTTTGAACAAACTCATCCAATTCCGCATTTTCGTTCGAAACGGTTATTTCGTTACTAAGACCCCAATAGTCACTGTCACTGGTCACACAAAGTGCGTAGACAGTTTTTTGGTTCTTACCTGTCAGTTGTGTGTCAAACAACAGGAGATCCAAATTGGAGCCGTGTCTAGGAAACGACGAACTGTCCGTCGCCTTTAGGCCGAGTCTATACATCACACTATGTTGACCCCCACCTCACAGTGTTTGGTTTTCTTAAGAAGATTGCAACGCCTCCTTCTTGTATGGATTTGGGTCGATTTCTTCTCATGATTTTATACCTTCTGTGCCTCATTTTGTGTTTTTTGGTAAGCTTAGTTTCGGTTACCAAAAGCACATCAGGAGCTTGGATTTTAAGCAGCTTGAACAGTGTGGCTCTTTGCCCAATCATAATCAATGAATTAACATTCACTGCAAGGACCTTCGCTTGCTGTGCCGTTTTCCCCTACCTGCCGCCATTTGGGCGTAGGTAACTTAGGGAGTAACGGCTGGTGTTTGTGGTAGAACAGGTGGACGCTTTACTTCCACCTTTTGCTGCCGAGCCAGATTGACTCTTTTTATGTACTGGAATTTGGGACAACCCCGATAGTTTGCGGTGGTACACCCCGTGTTCTTACATAAAACGCAAGAGAGTTGCTTTTTTTCCGACGCTCCATCCCTACCCAGCGAGCATTCTTCTGATTTGTGGTTCTTACCGCACTTGACGCATCGAGCATTTCGCAGTTCGACGTGGCGCGCCCGAACCTTTGGCACCGAACACATTGCAAAATGTTTTCGTGCCTTTTTACTTTTGCCCAGTGTACAACCTGGTAGTCTAGGACATTGATACTCCTTAGACCATCCAGTTTGCTTTCAGGACTTAGCTGAACCAGCACGAACGGTAGTTTCCGTTTCTCCCTTTTGGCTCTGTCTGTGACGAGCGCCTTAACCGGCGAACAGCGAGGAGCTTTTCTGGATTGGTAGACGGTTCGAACGCTATCAGCAGCATTGTTTGCAGCTTTTCCCACTTCGGGGTGATGGAGAAGAACTCCGTCGTCGAATCCCTTAACAAAGAATGGCCGACTTACATAACTCGATCGTGTCCATGAGTTCCATCTTGAACGTATTTATGGGTGGAACCTTATGTTTCCGCTGCTGCTGCGGTTTTTGTTACTGTAGTTGTTGCTTCTGCTGCTGCTGTTGTTGCTGTTTCTGTTTCTGCTGCTATTGTTGTTGGTTTTTATTTTTTTGTATGTGTTTTTTTGGCATTTTTGTTGTTCCCGTGGCTTTGTCTGTTCGACATCTTGCTGCAGCTGTTGGGCAGGCTGGCTTTCTCTCCCTTCTTGTCATTTGTTTGTCTTTAATGGCAAGAACTCTTAGCAGCAGCTCCTTAATGCTGTTGTTCACAGCATTGACTTCATCCTCTTCGTCTTCAGACTCCGAGGCTGCGAGCGATGCGAATGTATTGTCACCTCCCATATAGTGGCCTTCTCCACCTTCTGACACATATGGAAAGTCGTCATTGTCTGCAAGTTCCCTCTTTCGATTTTGTTCTGCTGCCCTTGCCGATGCTTTTGGCACCTCTTCCATCGCTCTACCAGGCAACTTTTCTGTAGACGTTGAAAGGGAAGGGCGCTTCACAAGGTTAAGCGTTGGTTTTACTTTCCTCCTCCGTTTGGTCATTGCCTCTGGATGGGCCGATATTACGGTTTGATCATCGGATGGCATTATGTCATCTGCCGGTCCCGCTATTGAAAAAGCGGACCGCTCGTTTTTGCTCATCGTCTGTTCTAATTTTAAAAATAAAAACTTTACTGAAACTTTCCGGGAATCGAACCCACGACCCTTAATTTATTTGTTCGACGGCAGTACCACCTGGGCTACCGAAACACTTGTCACTATCGACTCTAATTGTCTATTTAAAAATCACTATTCTTTTGTTATTACTTTTACGAGTAGCCGAAACACGTTGATTTCTCACGGAGGTCTATGAACGACTGAATGTAATAGTTTCGGTGGGTTAAATTTGTGGTTCTGATGCAGGGGTTAAAAATGTTTTATTAATGTTTTGACTATGGTGATTTGATACCGAAGAAACCGCGCTGTCGAAAGAGCGTGGAATGTTCAACACTCTGACAGCAGAGTTTGCATGTTTTTTGTTATAGTTGTTGTAAAATGTCGCCATCATTCGGTTGAGAGTAATTTAAGAGTGAGTTGATTATTGGGTTAGAAATATGTTTTGTCGGAGAGGATGATTGTTGTTGTAAGTAGAATAAATTGTTCTGCCAAAGCAGTGTGGCTTTTTCTCTTTGTTTTTTGCTGCAAATACCTTTGTTGATATTGAAGGAATAGATCGTATTGCTATTGAGGGAAGCGAAGGACTTCGTTGATGAATTTTGGGAGACAACTGCTGCTTTTTCTGTATTATGTCTATGTGAGGTGAATTAGGTATATGGAGAGACTGGTATAAGGGATTCTGAGATTCGGAATTTCTTTAAGGTTTGTTGAATTAGATTTGAGGGGCTTGACTGTTGAAATAGTGTTTTTTTTTTTCTTTAAAATATCCGTCGGGGTTCTAATAAAGAAGATTTTGTTTCTGTATTTATTGGTAAAATTTCCTTATTTTGGATGAACCTGTGGTAGACGGTAGATGAAGCTGGATGAGAGCCTTGGCAATTCATGGACGTGGCTTTAGAGCCATCAAAATAAAAAAAATATTTTGCACTCCGAAAAGGCAGGAAAAGAACAATGAGAGTTAAATTAAAAAAAAAAGAAATTGAACAAAATTGGTTAATTAAGGTTGGGGACGTATCAGTTCTCAAATAAAACCTGTAATTCACCACGATGCGCACAGTTCAAAGATAATTCGATGCATTCCATCAATTTTTGATCATCCTTCAATGTACGTTGAACAAGTTTTGTGTTTGTCCCCTCCAGCTTCTCTCTGATGCACAAAAAACGTTTATGTCACTCAAGAACAACTATTTCGCATCAATCGGAATGTTTCTGATGCATTTTTATTTAGTTTTGCATGGAATTTAATAACCGCTCTTCGTTCCATGTTTAAATTTCAACATTAAATGAAAAGGCCTTCTGAAAAAATAATTTTTATAATTATTAAATTTCAACCAATTGTTATATCATTTTGTCAGATAGTAGAGAAAGATTTATGATTTAACACGCATCTTCAGACAAATATCGGGTTTTCCAATAAGGACTTGGCAACTTTGAATTTAATTTGTGAACGCACCTTTCACCAATCATCAAATTGTCACTGTCAATTTATTCATTAAACTCAACATTTTCATCATGAACACGAACACTAACGAGCAACGTCTGCAAATTAAAAAATTTTCTACCGAAATTCGGAGTCGGTGACTGCAACTTTAAGAGTGTTAATTCCAATTTTCGGTCGTAATTCTCGCCCTACTAGACAGGCAATAACGAGTTTAGTGCAAAAATTTGAGTCTACATATTCGTTGTGTGATGTTGCCGTGTCAGTGAGACAACGGGTTGGGCGAAGTGTCAAAAATATCGCTGGCGTCAGTAGCAAACGATCCAAATCAGTCAATTCCACGGCGTTCTCAAGAATTGGGCATCGCTCAGGCCACATTATGGCGTATTTTGCGTAAAGATCTTGTTTTACACCCATACAAGATCAAGCTGACTCAAGAATTGAAGCCGATGGACCATTTGAAGCGACGTACGTTCTCCGATTGGGTTCTGGAGAAGATGCGCCAAGATGGTGAATTTCATCGCAAAATCATCTTCAGTGTCGAAGCTCATTTTTGGCTCAGTGGGTTCGTCAATAAGCAAAATATGCGTTATTGGTCTGGTGAAAATCAACATGTGCTTCATGAATTACCACTTCATCCACAAAAAATAACTGTTTGGTGCGGTTTGCATGACGGCGGCGTTATTGTTCCATATTTTTTCGTCGATGATAACGATCGTCACGTTACCACCGATTATTTTTGACCCGAATTGGAATTTATGGACTTGGACGACATGTGGTTTCAGCCACACAGCACACGTTACAATCGATTTATTGAAGAGTAAGTATGGTGAGCGTGTTATCTCAAGAAATGGGCCAGTCAATTGGCCGCCTCGTTCGTGCGATTTGACGCTACTTGACTATTTTCTGTGGGGTTACGTTAAGTCATTGGTTTATGCCAACAAGCCGACAACGTTCGAAGAGCTCAGAGCCAACATTGAAGGCGAAATAGCGGCCGTTTCGGACAAAATGTGTGGCCGAGTCGTTGAAAATTGGGTCCAAAGAATTGACCGCTGCAAACGTGCCCGCGGTAGCCATTGAACGAAGTCGAGTTCCATTCATAAATGTTTTGATTGCACTTCAAGCCGATAATAAAGTTTTTGAAATATCTCAAATGGTTTGCGTTTAATTTAAAAAAAAAAGTTGTCAAGTCCTTATTGGAAAATCCTTTATATGCTTAGTATTTGCCACAATTTGTAAAGTGGTAAAGATGTTCTTTTAGCGAAACGGCCATATCAAAATTCTAAGAAGCTGTAGTATGTTTAGTCCGAGAGTTAATACGAAAGCTGTAGTTAATGTGGCTTTTTCAAAAGAAACTATCTTTTCATACTTTTACACTGGAGCTAATTTGTTCTATCAGTTGCCATATTTGATCCGAATCCTAAAAACAACAATCTATTTTGGAAAATAATAAAAAAATTTTTTCTTTTCCATGGATTGCTCTGAGCTTAAAAATATGTTCGTAAATATTGTTGAAACAAATAATAATGCAGTAGAATATGTAATATATAATAAAAATACTCGTATTTAATTCAGTTTGCTGTAACCCCACTCTAAAAAGAGAAATGTTTCCTCTAGCCCTTCATGGTATAAAATTGACTCCTTAATGTTCTTTTTCTTTTTGTTTAAATACAAGTAAAAGTTTAAACATAAATAAAAGTTGGATTACTGAAAAAAAATATCGCCATCTGCTTTAACTTAACCTCCAGCATCCCACATCTGAGAGCGCAACTCCTTTCAACTGCAATCCCTACTGACGACACCGCAATATTTTTTTCACAACTTGGTTTAAGTATTCAGTCGAACCTTCTCAATGCGATGAAAATATTGCTTAAATATTACAAAAAGTGGAAAATAAAGGTAAATCCCGAAAAGATACATGTGTTCTTTCTTTTCAAGAAAAGGAAAATTTTTCTTTCTTCCGGGCAATCATTTTACCATAAATGGATATCGAATTCTTCGGAAGCCCTCTGGAAGGTATGCACCTTGACTCAAAGCTAACACATAAGGAACACAGTACCCAAAATCATTATTATGAATTGGTAACAAAACGATTATTCAAAAAGTAATTTTCCAACCAATATTCTTGTACGGGTGCCAGGTCTGGGGTAATTGTGCTCAATGTCACATTAGAAAGTTACAAGTTGTTGCTAATTCCGCGAATTTAAATAACTAATTCTACTAACAAAGGTGCCGGGCTACCGGCAACTAAGTCAAACTCAAAGAAGAACGAAAATCGAAAGCAAAAAACCCGCAACCACACGGATGGTGGTAGGTAAGCGAATGAAGAGTAATGTAAAAAATAGGATTGCAACAAGCAGCTGGTTTAAGCTGCACTCACCCGCTGCTCAGCACGGGTAGGGTTCGAAAAACAGCGATGGTAAACAAAAGAAAGTGGACGCCACCCAATTTTTAAGTGAAATTGGGAAAACACGATCAAAACACAAGAGGTTATTTTTCTTCCCTGATGGGGAATTAAAATGTGTATTGTTTTCTTTAACCAAGGGGGATGACAAAGCCGTGCCCAATATATGTATACTAACAAAAGCACTAAAAGCAAAAGTAATTGTGGCACCAAAGGGGTTGCTCACACCAAACAATTTAATACGTATTATAACTAAGGCAGCGGTCACGGGAAGGCCCACGATTCCGTACGATCACTAAGTAGATTTCTTAGATGACTCACTTGGGGCCGACGGGGTCGCGAATGTTTAACAATAAGGTAAGGCGGTAAGGAGAATTACGGGGTCGCGCACAAAATTATCAATAGATCCCAACTCGGGGGAATGTCGCACAGTAATATCACTCTATATATGGAAATGGCAAAAGGGGTACTTATCTTTTTTCCTTCCTACTTGGGGTCGCTCCTGTTTAACGTCGGGGTTGGTGAGGGGGTGGAATACTTTCCGCCACAGTCACAGGGTAGTTGAGGTTGCGTCGTCGGGTTATTTGGGGTTCGTCGTTTCTTGGAGTCTTTCCTGCTCTGGGTGTTGTGGAATTTTGTTGGTCTTTCTCTTTGTGCGTTGTGTAATTTTTCTTGCTCTGTTTCGTCTTAGTTCTGGTTTCTGTCGTTATTTTGTTTTCTTGCTGTTTACTTTTGTTTTGCTGTTTGTCCGATCTCCTTTTCCTTTTTTTTGTATTTTTTTTTTGGTCTCCTCAGTTTTCGTTTTTTTTCTTATTGTTTTTTTTTTTTCGGCACTCTCCGCTTTGACGGCTAGTTATTAATTGAACTAGCAGCGCATTACGGCTAGTTCCCACTCACACATCTCACATACACACACACATTCGTACGTAGTTCCACTATTTCAGCTGCCAGAGCAAAGGGACTCACTTCCAGAACTCCAACAGCTTCTCCTTGTGGAACCACCCAATCACGCCAGTCGATTTGTCTGTCTTGTGACTGCTTGGGTCCATATCACACCCTCGGACCCGGGACACTTTAAGGGGACAATTAAGGGGAGCTCAACTATTGACCACCAAGTAGAGAGGAAAACATTCCCAAGAATGCATTTAAAGGGGAGGGGGCCGTAAGACTCCTTGCAGACAAGAAAATAGGGGTGACGATCGTAGGGAATTATGGGCTTTCTTTGCAATTATCTCTTTTTCAATTTGGGGGTGTTGGGTTTTTACAATTTACGTTTACGTTGAACAAACAATATAATTATTTATGGTGGTCTCTCGGCCATTGCTGGTGGTATCGACATCCCGGGGCATCAAGGGGGCAGACCGTCCGTCTACAAGAGTCTCCAGGCCGTCCGCCTGGCTTTATCCGGGGTACCTAGATGGTCATCTCTGGAGCGGTAGGCAGAGCGAGGGAACTGGACCCAAATGATCCAGTGAATCCCACCTGTACCATGGCATCCAGAGAATGACGGGAAGAGAAGAACGTGGACAACACAAGAAAAGGCAGGAGGGCAAAGGGAGTGGAGGATTTTTGGGGCGTGATTTGTACGCAACAAACCCCACCCTTACCTCCCGGGAAATGTGCCCTCACATTTCTGCTTACGGGTCAGATACCGATAACCAAAGTGGCCAAAGCCAATACAAAAATATAAGGTAAACAACACAGAGGGGAGAGTACTTTCTATACTACGGGTGACATTCATTCTAACATCGACCTTACGACGCTCGAGTACATCATCGAGCGCACCTTCGCTCTCTGTACCTCTTTACTACGCGACTTAGGTCATCTTGGGGTACCTCAGCCTCGTCCCGGTATGGCTTGAGGTCTTTTACATGCCACGTTCCTCGGTCCTTCCCGGTGGCATTCTCCAAAACATAGGTCCAGGGTGAGACCTTTCTCCGGATGGTGAAAAGTTCCGACGTATTTTGGGGCTAGTTTTGCTGCGTAGTAGTTCGCCGCGTCGGAGATCACAAAGTTCCTACGCCACACAACCTCATTTGGTAGGTATTGAACGTCGCGTCGTCTGAGGTTGTATGACTTAGAAGCCTTCATAGTCGCCGTCGCCAGCTTATTACTTATGTCTTCCCTAAGCTTTTTAAATCGTATCCCTAGCTCAGTCATGTCAGTCGCCCTATCCGATGAACCTAATTCCCTATCTGTTGACCCCATTTCCCTATCTTCTAAGCCTAATTCCCTATCTCCTAAGCTCACACCTTCTTCTGGCCGAGCTGGTTCCTTACTCTTGATATCCGTAATCATGTCTCGTCCATAGTTCGCGTAGTAAGGGGAGACGCCTAACACATCGTGTTGGGAGGTGCGGATACAACAGACCACCTTCGCCAACTGGGAATCCCAAGCCCTATGGTTCTCTGACACATAGGCTCTAAGGGTAGGCTTTATAATTTGGTTTATCCGCTCAGCTGGATTAGCTTGCGGGTGGTAATGCGCGGTAAAGTTCAGACTCGATCCATACGAGTCGCAGAGATTTCTCAGTTCCTTGCTTCGGAACTGAGGGCCGTTTTCACAGACAATCCTACGGGGTACGCCGAACACAAGAAAAACGTTGTCCTCGAGTTCCCTACAAACGGAGGAAGCAGTAGCAGACCTAAGGGGGAACAACAGAGGGAATTTGGTGAAATAATCGACCACAGTGAGAATATAGATAAAACCCCTACTCGACTTTGGGAGTGGACCAACCAAGTCCACGCAGATCATCTCCCAGGGATTTGAAATCCCTCTCCTCTCCACCATCAAACCAGCTGGTTTGTCATTCACCGGCTTTACACTCTGGCACGTTTTACAATTCCTTACATACCTACTTATATCTGACCTCATTTTCGGCCAGTAATACCTAGACCCTACTCTGGCATATGTCTTCCTAACACCCATATGCCCTGCTAATGGATTGTCGTGACATTCTCTTAATACCCTAACTCTATCTACCTTTGAGACTACCTCCTTCCACTCTGAACTATTGTCATGTACAATCACATGTTTGCCCTAACGAATTTAAACAAAGTCCGATGCGTCGGTTTGCACCACAAACGGCCGCTCAAAATCCGGACATGTCAAGATCGGGGCAGTCACCAAGCACTCTTTTGCTTTCTGGAAACTCCCCTCGCACTCCTCAGACCAAATGAACTAGCTCCCTCTCCTCAACAGGTCGTTCAACGGTTTTACCAAAACTGCAAAGTTTGGTACAAATCTCCTATACCAGGAAACAGTGCCGAGAAAACTCCTAACCTTCTTTACATTCTTTGGTGCAGGTATCCGAATCATACTCTCGACATCTCTGGGTCGACATGAAGACCATTCCTATCAACTACATATCCTAAAAACTTCAACGACGATCTACAGAAGTTGCACTTCTCTTCGCTAACCTTGAGACCTGCCGCAGTCAATCTTTTGAAGACCTCTTCCAATATTTCCAGATGTTGGCGGAAATTGTTGGTGACGATTATGATGTCACCCAGGTACACGAACACGTGCGGTTCCAGATCGGCTCCAAGCACAGTGTCGATAAAACGCTGCCACGTCGCCGGCGCATTATGTATCCCGAATGGCATCCTAAATTGAAAGAGGCCCCGATTGGGTACGATAAAAGACGTATAAGGCCGAGACTTCTCCTCGACGGGAATTTGCCAATACGCGGACTTGATGTCCAACGAGGACAAATATTTGGCATCCCGGAGTTTGTCCAAAGTAGCTGAGATGTATGGGAGAGGGTCCGGGACAATTCCCGCCCGGGCCCGAAAGTCGGCACCCAGTATCAAAACATGTGGAAGATTTGGAATCTCCAGACATTCCAGTAGGATCGATTTCCCCTGCACTACTATCGGCAAAGACAAACAACCTGCAACCTCTATACCTGCACCGTCTGCTAACGAAACCCTACTAATATCTGCCTTTCATAGCTCTAACCCTAAACTTTTTAATGGCTGCCATCCATCCCTACAGATGATCGTACGCGAAGCTCCTGAATCTAAAAGCCCTAACATCCTAATACCATAGACACTAACTGATAAATAATGGCGTACGTCATCTTTTTGTGCCTCGAGCGTAAAACCTACGTGAACGACCTCTTCCGTCGTTTCCCCCAGCTGGTTACCAGCAGGCAACCTTCCTAATTCTGCCGGCGCACTCGCCCTGCCGATGCGAGAGTCCGATTCCCATGTCCCGAACAAGTGGAACAGTCCCTGCGTATAACCCCTACTTTTCCACAACCTACACAACGCCTAGGAGCGGAACAAGTATTTGACAGATGCCCCTCGCGGTTACAGTTGTAGCATCTCATCCGGCTGTTCGGTTGAGTGCTCCTACTGACCGTCGCGACTCGAGGCTCGACAACCCTTGGTTTCTCGACTGACACATAAGCCAAGTCTGGTTCCAAGAGGTTTCGGGTTCGCTGTGGTACGAAGGAATCTACATTTTCCCGAACTGTTTCGAGCCTTCTACCCAACGCAACAATGTCCTTGATGGATTTCGGGTCCGTCAAGCCTAGTTGTGTTTGGTAGAATGGTGCCAGGTTCCTCTGTACCATCCTCAACTTTCGACTCTCTGATAACGGCTCAGAAAGTCTGCCAAACATGTTCTCCATGATGGCCACATAAACCCCTATGGATTCTTCCTTCCCTTGGGTACGTCGCCTAATTGCCTAATTTCCTCCTCCTCCTCCAAGAGCAAGTCGTCATAATTTGGAGGGAGGAACTCCAACTTCATCTCCGAGACCAATCCTTTCCAAGACCCTACCAATCTCCTATTCGCCCTAAACCAAATAAGTGCCTTCCCCTAGAAGAGTTCCACCGCTGACCTGAAAAGTTGAGAAAAGGAAATCCCCCTTTCTTCCCTTAGTTCCTCCACTCGCTCCAAGAAGGAATTAAGAGAAGCCCCGCAGCGTTCACCTGAAAATTTTAAGCCCCACTTCTCGATGCGCTCCTAGCATCGTTCTAGAATAGGCTCTTCCCGCTGTCTGGGTTCCATAGGTATCGTCCATTCCGTTTGCCTAGTCGGAGTTGTCATCGATAATCGGCCTACTCTACTCGCACCTGAAACACTAGGGCGTATCTCCTCATCTATCTTCTCTTCTTCTTCTTGTTCTATGAGGTCGGATAGAAGAATGAGCAGTTCCCCTTTCAGCTCATTCCTCTCCGCCGTTTGTTCCTTTGAGTCCGGTCGTGACCTATCTAACCTGCTTATCGCCCACTCGATCTTCGCGAGGATCTTCAGGTATTCCGCCGATTTCGGATCACCTAGACGATTCCCGAGAAGATCTTCTATTTCTATTATCTTTTTCCTTATCGCGTCAACGTCCTCGTCGAACGTAAATGGGTAACTATCGTTGGTACCCATGGAACCCCGTCGTTCCAGTAAACGTGCGGCACGAAGTGATTTCCGCATGCCGTCTACTGTAGCCGTCTTCAAGCCTCGAGCTGCCATTTCGTAGGTCAGCTTCTCCTGGGATAACCTGTTAATTTCCATTTTCAACCAAAAGATAAATCACAAAAAAAAATCAACCCACAGAAAAAGTACTAAATCCGCAATCCAAACAATATAATCCCCAAGCACAATTTGCCCACACGGCAAAACACTCAAACCAAAACGCTCAAAAAACCACTCAACTACGAACTCGGTCGAGATTCAAAGTATAATGAGTGAAAAAAGAAAAAAAAATCCCACAAATAGATGAGTAAATATATATGGATATGTATATATATGTAAATAAAAATAAAAGCAAATATATGGACAGTGTAAATATGTATATGAATAAACATAAATAAAAATATGTGTGTGGCAATGGCCCACAGAAGAAAAAGTCGAGAATTGCAAATAAAAACCTACTTGTAACCCAGGGTACATACGACCTGAGGTTCCGGAATCCCACCGATGTAATTTCCGAAGATCTTGCTGTGATCTATGACACTCTTCCCCCGATGCACTTCTAGCAAAAGCACTTCCCACTTACGTACGTAACTCTACAAAAAAACAACAAAGATTATTTACACTTTTGGAATATAAATCAAAGACACTTCCCGAAAACTTCACAGGTCACGCACTCTGTACTCTTGGTACAGGTTAAATATTTACTAATAGGAAGGTATATTATTGGAGCCCCACCTTAAGCGCCAATTTGTTGCTAAATCCGCGAATTTAAATAACTAATTATACTAACAAAGGTGCCGGGCTACCGGCAACCAAGTCAAACTCAAAGAAGAACGAAAATCGAAAGCAAAAAAACCCGCAACCACACGGATGGTGGTTGGTAAGCGAATGAAGAGTAATGCGAAAAATAGGATGGGAGCCCAAAAAAGGATCGCAAAAAAAACCGGAATTGCAACAAGCAGCTGGTTCAAGCTGCACTCACCGGCTGTTCAGCACGGGTAGGGTTCGAAAAAAGTGATGGTAAACAAAAGAAAGTGGACGCCACCCAATTTTTAAGTGAAATTGGGAAAACACGATCAAAACACAAGAGGTTATTTTTCTTCCCTGATGGGGAATTAAAATGTGTATTGTTTTCTTTAACCAAGGGAGCCGTGCGCAATATATGTATACTAACAAAAGCACTAGAAGCAAAAGTAATTGTGGCACCAAAGGGGTTGCTCACACCAAACAATTTAATACGTATTATAACTAAGGCAGCGGTCACGGGAAGGCCCACGATTCCGTACGATCACTAAGTAGATTTCTTAGATGACTCACTTGGGGTCGACGGGGTCGCGAATGTTTAACAGTAAGGTAAGGCGGTAAGGAGAATTACGGGGTCGCGCACAAAATTATCAATAGATCCCAACTCGGGGGAATGTCGCACAGTAATATCACTCTATATATGGAAATGGCAAAAGGGGTACTTATCTTTTTTCCTTCCTACTTGGGGTCGCTCTTGTCTAACTTCGGGGTTGGTGAGGGGGTGGGATACTTCCCGCCACAGTCACAGGGTAGTTGAGGTTGCGTCGTCGGGTTACGCATTACGGCTAGTTCCCACTCACACATCTCACATACACACACACATTCGTACATAGTTCCACTATTTCAGTTGCCAGAGCAAAGGGACTCACTTCCAGAGCTCCAACAGCTTCTCCTTGTGGAACCACTCAATCACGCCAGTCGATGTTTTTTTAAAAGTTTGTCGTGTTCGTTTTGCCTGTCGAGTGACTGCTTGGGTCCATATCACACCCTCGGACCCGGGACACTTTAAGGGGACAATTAAGGGGAGCTGAACTATTGACCACCAAGTATGCATTTAAAGGGGAGGGGGCCGTAAGTCTCCTTGCAGACAAGAAAATAGGGGTGACGATCGTAGGGAATTGTGGGCTTTCTTTACAATTATCTTTTTTTTCAATTTGGGGGTGTTTGGGGTTTTTACAATTTACGTTTACGTTGAACAAACAATATAATTATTTATGGTGGGCTCTCGGCCATTGCTGGTGGTATCGACATCCCGAGGCATCAAGGGGGCAGACCGTCCGTCTACAAGAGTCTCCAGGCCGTCCGCCTGGCTTTATCCGGGGTACCTAGATGGTCATCTCTGGAGCGGTAGGCAGAGCGAAGGAACTGGACCCAAAGGATCCAGTGAATCCCACCTGTACCATGGCATCCAGAGAATGACGGGAAGAGAAGAACGTGGACAACACAAGAAAAGGCAGGAGGGCAAAGGAGTGAACAGACGACAAAGGACCAAAGGGAGTGGAGGATTTTTGGGGCGTGATTTGCACGCAACAAAGTGTCTGAAAACAAATCTTAAATATTATCGCCCTTGGCATCACTCCACGTTAGACCTACATGCTAAAACCCACGTTCGGGTGATATCAGATAGAATGCATAAACTTAATGAAGCTTTTATAAGCAGATGCAACCATTCGGATACTTACCTTGTTCGCCAATTAAATTTGCTTTGTTTTTTGCTTGTTAACTTTTATAATTGCTAATTTGTTTATTTATTTATATATTTATTTATTTATTTATTTTTTAATTTTCATTTTATATATTATCTTTTTAATTCTTAACTTATTTATCAGCTTACTATTATAGTTTTATTACTAATTTTTTTTTCTTACTTGGGTTTTTTTCTTTCGTTATTTTCCTCTATACTTTGTTAGAAGTTAAAACATATTATATAATAAAATAATTGCTTAGTAGAAAGACATGCAAAATGTAAAATCTGTATACATGTGTAAATTGTTTAATATCAATCAAATTTAAAACGGAAATAAATATCTATCTATTTAAAACAGAAATAAAAAACACGAGCTTATAAGAAACCACAACTTTAAAAACTCTAGCAAACTCAAACAATCTTAAATGTTCCAATGAAATGAGGACAACATTATTCGTCCGACTAGGAGGTCGTAAAGACAGTTCCATCTCCTTGTCTTACAATGCAAAGAGGCCTATTATTCTTCCAAAATACCACATACTCGTATTTTCAATAGTAATGGTTCAGTACCACCATGAGATTTACCAATCAAAAAGTTATTTTTTATTCAAATAGTTCTAAGTTTTAGATCCAAGTACCAACCACATTTAAAACGGAAATAAATATCTATCTATTTAAAACAGAAATAAAAAACACGAGCTTATAAGAAACCACAACTTTAAAAACTCTAGCAAACTCAAACAATCTGAAATGTTCCAATGAAATGAGGACAACATTATTCGTCCGACTAGGAGGTCGTAAAGACAGTTCCATCTCCTTGTCTTACAATGCAAAGAGGCCTATTATTCTCCCAAAATACCACATACTCGTATTTTCAATAGTAATGGTTCAGTACCACCATGAGATTTACCAATCAAAAAGTTATTTTTTATTCAAATAGTTCTAAGTTTTAGATCCAAGTAGATTATTGTGAGCCTCTGCAGATTGCAATTGGACTGAATGGTTAGCAATAGCTTTTTTTTGGAAATTTCTGACTCGCGAGTAGCGATGGCGAAGCACTTCGACCGAAAAAGATCTTTTGTGCTAAATTGTCAGGGCTGAATTTAGGCTATTAGGTTCTCTACCATCCTCATGAAGTTAGCAACTTTACCAGCAACGGAATCCCTTAGATTAGAGTTGATTGTTAGTTGTTCCCTGACGAAGGTATAGCGTCTGCTTCTATCGAGGGCTTGCAGTCACATAAAATGTGTTCAGCTGTTTAGTTGTCTTCAAGACAGAGTCGGCACTCCGATTAAGATTCAATCAACTGTTGGCATTTTTATTGAAGAGTAGGATGCCGCGTTTAACCTGTGTAAGGCCTGGAGTCTGGTAACAGTGCAAGATGCATTTTGAGTGCTCCCAGAATTTAATGGCTAGATTTACCTCTAAAAGTGCTGCAGAAGGGTTCACGTCCGTTGAAGGGGGTTTGTGAATTTTTTTTTTGTCAGTTTCTCTGGCTTTTCATATCCGTCAGTACCCTCATGCCCAGCAATCCACCATAGTTTGATCTTGTTTTTTTACCTGAGTTTTTTGAGGGTCTTGGAGTGAATGATTTGCGAGCTAAGGACATTTATGGCCTCTAAACTATCAGTGAATATATAAATGTTTGTGCCTTTGATATCAAAGTTGTATATCAGATTGGCCCATTCTTGAATGGCGTGTATTTAACCTTGAAATATAGTATACTAGGACTTTTACCCATAGCAATTGATATGTTGGTATTTCAGCTCGCACTCCCGTTTCAATTTTAGAACTATCCGCATACCACGGTATGCCGGTTTGGCTATTTAGTGGGTATTTACAGCCCATGTTTTTTTGCTGGGATTCTCCGTAGAGAATTCTTTGTCGAAGCATAAAGGCTTTTGAAGGCGGTCTGTAACCGAGTAGATGATGTCTAATTCTGGTATGTCAGAGATGAGCTGGTTTACTGATGTATAAGGGTAGGGGTGTTACTTATTATTGCTTCTATGGTAGCTGTTGGGCAGGTCCGAAAGGCTCCGGAAATGGCCAGACATGCAAGACGTTGCACTGCTTTGAGCTTTGAAATGGCGGTCCCTTGTATAAGTTAAGTCCACTGTACTACAAAAGCATATGTTAAGATGGGCCTGACCATCATTGTATCCAGTGAGTGATCTTTGATGATATCCCCCATGTACTTCTATATATGCGACGGCAGGCCCATAAAGCGTTGGTTGCTTGAGTTATTTTATTATTAAAATCAGAGTTCAAATTTAGTCTTTAATCAAGGATTAGTCCCAAATGTTTAACTTCGTCAGAGTACTCAACGGTTGTGTCGTTAAGTGAAATTGAACCAAGGTTTAAGTTTTTCTTTTTAGTGAAGGGAACTATGACAGCCTTGTTTGGATTGAGAGAGAGATTCTCTCCGCTGGACTAGTCTAGGACTATCTTGAGGCCATTTTGCATGCATACAGTGATTTCGTTTGCTTTTCTGCCCCTAATATTGATGACGAGGTCATAGGCATATCCAATTATGTTTGCAGCCTCACCACAGGACGGGCAAGAGTACGCCTCGATGTGGACAGCGCAGAGTGCAATTTGCTTATCATGGAAGGAGCTTTATATTCCTTCTTTCAGCTTAAGCAGAGCTTCATCTGTTGATTTGCCCCTCTGATATGCGTATTGACATTGGTGCAGAGGTAATCTGTTTTCTATGCTTTCTCTAATGTGTACGTCAGTAATTCTTTCCATTGTTTTCGAATAATATGATGTCAAGCTTTTAGACCGGTATGATTTAGGTAACTCACTAGGTTTGTTGCTTGGTTTGGGGATAAATACTACGTTTTCCTCCCTCCAAATTAGTAGTATGTAACCCCAGTTGAAGCTTAACCTAAATAAGGCTATAAAGGTGGGTAATAAAAAGTCTATTCCTCTTTGCAGCAAAACTGGGAATATGGCGTCCGTAGCCGGTGCCTTATGTCCTTACCCGGGCTGAATAGTTTAGGGGATAAACTGTTAAATCTGCAGAGATTTCTTGGTATTGAAAGCTCAGCTGACTGTTTATTGGACATGTCAAAGTTGTAAGACCCTGGGAGTGAACCGTTTATTCTAGTTTGCGTGTGATCCTGCACTCCGTTTTGATTGGCAAGCCTATGTAGTTGTTGTGGTCTTTGGAGAGGGCTCTATGGAGACTGTGGTACATCCCATCTTGAACATAATGTGCATATGGTCCGATAGAGATCCCTCATTGGACACGTGCCAGTCTTCGAAAATATTTTATATGAAAGGATGACATAGAGTTAGGTCTAAAACTTTCTCTCTTATAGTATTTCTAAAAGTAGGTTTGTCCCGCTTATTTAATATAACTAGATTGTTAGCATATAAAAATTCTAGGAGTGACTCACCTCTCATGTTGGTGTCTCGGCTGCCCCAAATTTGGTGATGGGCATTTGGATCGCAGCCGATGGACAGATGTACTCACCGAGTCTGGCAGTACTAGACAAGTTCCTGTACTGGGGTGGATGATATTTGCCTTAGGTAGGTTTGCCTCGTCTTTGCAGAACTCTCCATGTTCTGGTGTTCTGTTCTTTATTCTCCTCTGATGACCTGTGGTTTTGTTAAAAGTTCCTCCTCCACAAGTTCACCTACAACCCTTATTTTCTCTTTAGTAAATTAAAATTTGTATACATCCGCTCTGTAGTGATGGCATCCAGACAGACTAACTTTAACTATCCGGCTTTGAAGGTCGTGCCACGAAAAGCAGGTTTAATATGTTCATCACTTTGATCTGTCGTGATATTCGTAATTCTTTCTTGAGAGGATTAGTACCGAGATCCACGGGGAATACAACAAGTCTTACATAGCTCATGATATTGCTATATGAGACTTTGTCGACAGATGTCTTCCCAGTACGAGCTCGTTTCGCATCGGGGTGTGGTGGGGAATTGTTGTCGGATCACATGCGTTTCACCTAGGAAATTTATTGTCATCAGTTACTTTCACAAAGACCCGGGCTTCTTCGATACTATTCCCATTCTTCAGCGCTTGCTTGAGCGGCACCTGCGGGTTTCTGATGGTGTGAATCTGGCGAAACTGGACTCCTGTAGGAACTGATTCTTCGAACTCTCCAGTTCGTTCATGTTTAGGGAGGTTTTCTCATCAGACATGATGCTTAAGGGTGCTGGTCTCTGAAACTGAATCACTAAGAAGGGACTAGTCACAAAAGTGATCAGGCGGAGTTCAGCAATATTTACTGAACGATTCGCCTCGAGTTAGCTTAAGATTACTAATGCGTTGCAGTTAGTCTTGAAAATTAACTGTTGAAATTTATATATTCTCTTTATAAGTTTGAATCATTTACTTATTAAATTATTTCTCTCTTTATATACAAACTTGAAATAGAGTTAAATCACAAAAACAATCATAGTTGCATTTCTACATAAACCCATAATCATGTCATATGAAGTTACGAGTAAGTTGCAAATATCAATTATAACGTTGTATATAATCTGTTATGTTAATCATATTGAATTCTAACTTGATTGCTTATTTTCTCGGACAATTTATTATATGCTGCCGAAACGAGAATTGGTATTCTGGTAAAAGTTAAAGAATTAAAATTGTGTCTCAAATTATCTTTATAACATGAAGCTATCAACGCGATCGTCTTATAGAGGTCAAGTGATCAAAATTGCAAAGTAAGCGCTCGATTAAAGATGATAGCTCGCGTGTAATTGATCGAAATGAAGAAAATTTTGATAAAATCGAAGAGGAACTCATTTCTCACATTCAACGACTTATGTAGGCCAATAATAACCTAAACGCGATCAACGACGACATAAAACAGAAGGGCCTTGCTAAAGACGGCAAATGTGAGAAATGTGTAGACTACCAAGACAAAGCCATTAATGCGCTTGCACGATTGAACACGATGTGAGAAAGACAACGTAACAGGGTAAACGCAGTTTTTATCTCTTTGCAGACATATCCACTCATTCGAGGCCAACAGGCATTGGGTCTAAGTTTCCAAAACTCTACCTTAAACGTTTCGATGGGAATTTTAGTGGTTGGTCGCCATTTTGGGAGCAATTCCCCAGTCTAGTTCACAACAGCATTTATCAGCTCCAGAAAAATTCAACTACCTTAAATAAGTACTGAAGGTGACGCTTAAGGGTCCATATCTGGCCTCAAACCTCCTGAAAGTGATACGAAGCAGCCTTAAATCTTCTACAAGAGAGATAAAGGAGTACGGAAAAACCCATCGACAATCGTATTCAACAGTAAGTTGGTCTTTCTTCTGTTCGCGTAGGAGTACGGAACAACCCATTGACAACCATTTTCAACAGTTAGTTGGTCTTTCTTCTGTTCGCGACCGTACCGATACCTCTGTGCTACGAAATCTTTGTGAAAATGTTGTATCTTGCACGCGCTTATTATTTACATTGCAAACTACAAGCACTGACGTACCTAGCGCCACCTATCGCCACCATTGAGTACCGCAGACAGGTACAATCATCCAAATTCCAAAGACTACGCTGCCGGGATTGGTAGACAGCGGTGGTACAACCTATTCCCAAAAGGGATAAAGCCGCGTCCAACCCGGTGAATCTTCGGCTTATAAGTATCCTCCCGAATATCAGCAAGGCATTTGAAAACTATATCAAATAGAGTTCGGGCTAAGTGGGCTGAAGACAAAAATATAGTTTCGGATAATCAATCCGGTTTCAAGGCGGGACTTGATATCCACATGCCGCTTCCAAATTTGTATCGCTTGATTGACTTGGAGAAGGCTTTTGATACTGTATGGCTACAGGGACTCTTTTTCAAGTTGACCAAGGTGGGCAGTACACCAATGCGATATATACTCCTTGATATGCTCACCAGTAGACACTTCATCGCCAAATATGGAGATATGACCTCTGCTGGATTTTTTAACATTAAAAACAGTCTGCAACAAGGTGCGGTGAATTTGTAGATCGTTTTTAATATTTACACAAGTTGTCTTGTAGGATCACTTCACCATGCCATTCAGTACTTGATCGCGTACAGATCAGGTCTAAAATTTGAGGCCGAAAATCATTCTTATTTATTTATTTATTTATTTATATTTAAAGAGTTTACAAAAATAATTAATTGGAAAACTAGTATTTAGAAAACACATGGGCATCAAGGCCATGTGATATCGTCGTTTCGTATCTCATATTTAACCTGATTAAATTAATACATATAATATATAATAATAAATTTGTAAACTAGTGTTTGGAATACATCTGGGCATCAAGGCCATATGATATCGTCGTTTCGTATTTCATATTAATACATATAATATATTAATACAGTATTGTAAAGAACGTCGTGGGGTACGCACGTATAGAAAAATCTCTTCCTAGTATTAAAACCTACACCTTAATTTGTCCTTCAATAATTCAAAATGTCGTGTCCAATGTGCAAAACAAAAGTCGACAGAACCCATCTCAAAGTGAAGTGCTTTGATTGCACGAAGATTGTGCTGAAGTCACCCCAATTGATTTGGACTTCTAGAAAAAGAATAGAAAAGAATGGCGATGCATGCCACTGTACAAATCAACGCCGACTTTCTGTTTCTGCTGCTGGAATAGTTCCTACAACATCTTCACCATCTTCATCTTCAGGGCCAATATCTGAATCGTCGCCTCATCGCAGATGCCTTGCGACGAATCTCACAGCACTTCTACAACTATATTGGACATGATCTACGCTAAGATTCTACATTTAGAAGGAATTCAAAAAGAACAAATTGCTGCATTTCAAGAAAAAAACAAACAATGGGAGCTTGAAATCAGTTTGCTTTAGAACAAAGTAAATTACTTAGAACAACAACTGCTAAGCAATTGCATTGAAATTGTTAACGTTCCTGATAACACTTCCATCGGTACTGCACTCAAAGTTTTTGATTCATCAGAACAGTCGTAGTCTTTGTTCTAATTTTGATCCTTTTTTTAGCTCAAGTTGAATCTATGGAAATTTTGCCTATAGTAATCGTGTTAACTGAAATTTGGATTTTCGACAGTGAATTAGATTCTTATAATATTTCCGGTTATACTCCTTTTGGTAATTGCAATAATTCTTATGCAGCAGGCGGTGTAATTGTGTTTCAAAAGATGGTTTTGCGTGTGATTGGTTAGTTAAAATTTCTTTTTCCGATATTATTGAAATTGATTTGACCTTTGGTAAATGGAAATATTCAGTACTGTGCATTTACAGGCTACATGATTTTAGAAAAGGCGTCTTCATAGAAGAATTACAACAGGTTCTGGGTGCTATGCGCGCTAAAAATTTAGTTGTTTTGGGTGACATAAACATTAATATACTAGATACCTCGGATATTGATGCCGAAGAGTATTTAACCATGATGGCAACGTATGGGCTCAAAAGCATAATAGACCTCCCCACTCGTATTACTAGTTCAACGGTGAGTTGTACCAATCACATCTTTATCCGCACTTAATTAAATAACGAAACAATTTTTTATGGTGAAGTTCTTGTGACTTTCAATTAACAGATCATCGCTTGTGTTCCTTAAATGTATGTGGTAAACTGGAGTGTCCTAGTTCTAGTCGGCGAAAACTCGAAATTAATTATGAACTTTTATATGAGAGGCTTCAGCAAGAATTTTGGGAAACAGTGTTTTTAAAATGTAGTGTATCATCTGCATACGACGACGTCATCGCTATACTAAATGGTCATATTAAGGCTTGTACTTATGAAGTCTTGAATAGGCCAAATCATAAAAAATTTCTTAAGCCGTGGATGACTACAATGTCATTAAATAAAATAAAGTTCAAGAACAAACTCGCTGTAAAATGCAAAAAACGTCCCCATAATCACAGCCTTCGCAAGTACTATTCTAAACTCTGCGATAAAATAAAAAAAGCTTTTTTTCAATGACTCGTGACAATTCCTATGCTTCGCGACTGTGCAGATCCAGAGGTAATGTTAAACAAGAATGGAAGGTAGTTAATCAGATCTTGGGTAAAGAAAGAAAGCCTCAAGGAGTTATTATTTATATGAAAATAATGAAAATATTTCCGACCCTTTCACAATTGCCAACATTTTCAATGATTACTTTGTTGAAATTTCTGATAAGCTAAAATCTACCACTAAAACCTATGCTCCTGTAGCATTTCTAATGGTCTCACACAGGAAAGTATTGTCACAAATAGTTTCGTTTTCGACCCCTTTACGTCTTTTGAGATTTTTAAATTAAATTCGATCTTAAATCGAAATAATTTTTTTTCAAATAAACAGTTTGGTTTTAGGTCTGGCTTGTCAACAGAAGGTGCAATTTTGAACTTCAGTTGCAATCTTTTTATAGGAATCAACGAGTTCAAGACCATGATGGCCCTTTTCATTGACATGACAAAAGCGTTTGACTTGGTTGATCACAAGTAACTTTCAAATATACTCTACAAAATCGGTTTCGGAGGTGTAATTCATGATTGGTTTCGGTCGTACTTGTTCGAAAGACAGCAAAAAGTTTGTAATAGTGGTATTTTTTAGCTATTTTGGTAAATTAAATAACGGTGTACCTCAAGGGTCGGTGTTGGGACCTCTTTCGTTTCTGATTTACATAAACTTACTTCTAGAGCAAAAATTCAATGGTTTATCTTCTGCTTTTGCAGACTGTACTGCCACTCAAAGTAAGTAAAGTAAGTTTTTAAGTGAATTTGAATCAAATTTAGATGAAAATGAAATATATTAAAACATAAAATATATTAATAAATATAATATATAATACATTTTGATGTGTCGTTAAATTTAATATGACGAGATGTGGCTTTTTTCTTTGATGAGTTGAAGAGTTTGAACATTTGCCGGGTTCAGAAGAAGAACAGCTAGCTGCTGTTCGATATGTTCTGGGTCATGAATACATTTGGAGATTGGGCATGTGACCATGATATACCAAATTATGAGAGCCCTTCCATAATGTTCACATGCCTAGGGTGTTTCCCGATTGTAAAGATGCCTTGTGAAAAGGGTTTTTGCTTCCGTGATTCGCAATAGTTTTACTCGTATGCAGACTTCTATGCTGAATATTTTATTGTATGGAATACAAGTGTTAAGAATGTGGTGCTTTCGAAGAAAAGTTTGGCAGGTTTCCCACCCACTCCTCGGCGGGCTCCTTTTCCTGAATTCCTCTAAGGATTCTCCTGGTGAGCTGATAAGAGTTGAAGGTTGTTACTACTCGTATCAAAGGATATTTGATGGTTTCTTTGGCAGCTGTGCCCGCTGTTGGATGATTTTGGTTTATCCGTATTTGTTAAGCTGAATCACAGCGTACGTTGAAATATTATCCTTGCACGAGCCGTCGTTGTATAAAAATCGCACTGCGTTTGAAGAACCAATCGTTTCCGCGTGTTGAGCTTGAAACAGTTTCCGGTGCTTCGTTTTTTCTATATACTTCCAAACTGGAGTTAATTTTCAGCGAATTCCTTTTCCAAGGTGGAGGGGGATTAAAAGCAGCTTTATAAAGGATGTTGGGGAGTCGCAAATGTTGGTTAGATTGGTTGCTTGCTAAGAAGTGCCTTCTTAGTAATATTGTGCAATGGATGCATGAAGTCAGCCAGTGCATTGCTTACTATATTCACTGCTCTCTTTCCTTCTAGGTATCCGATAGATGTAAATCCACCTTCGACTCTGAATGCTGCAATAGGCGTAGCTTTCAATGTCCCTGTCAGGGGTGTTTCAGATATTTGCATCCGCATCCGCATCCGCAACAGCAGAACTTCCGCATTAAATTCAACATCCGCGTCCTCATCGTATCCGCAAAAAATTAATGCGGAGCTTATGCGGATGCGGATGTTGCACAAGTCGATACAGGAACGACAAGATGAAAGGCGAACTACTGAGAGCTCATAAAAATCATCTTCATGATCATGACAGCACATTTTCTCCAAACTAAAACCAATCTAAAAGAATGATAATGGGATATACATTGGATTTGGTGCAATCGGTTAACCATTCTTCAAAACAACCTAGCACGTCCGGTACCACTAGGAAACCCTGTTTAAAAAGTGATGCTAGATTTGTCAAGTGAAGATGACGACCTTGTCCAAAGATCAGACTGTCCCGGAACAGACCTTAAAAAGGAGTTAGTAACATATCGCAATAAAAAAAATTACAAATTTATCGGAAAGTCCTCTTATCTGGTGAGAAGATAATAAAGAGTTAAAGATGTTATCTGCAATGGCACGAAGAAACTTGTCACCTCCTCCAGCCAGTGTTCCTAGTCAACAATTGTTTAGTGGTGCAGGAGTAACTTACGACCCTTTACGAAATCCCCTAGACCCACAAAAGGCAGTCAAGTTGATGTTCGTTAAATGTAACGCACCTATGTTTATGTTTAAGTATTAAAAGTTTCTTTTCGTTTAAATAAAAATGACTAAAATAGTAATAACTAACGTTTTATGTACCAAATCTTACATCCGCATCCACATCAGCATCCGCCCTTTAATATCTGTATCCGCATTCGCATCTGCGGATGTCAAAAAATCTGCATCCACAATATCCCTAGTCCCTGTTGCCGTTTGGAAGCAGTCGTTGATGGATGCGTCAATTGTTTTCCGTATTCTATTTAGTAGTCTGCAAAAGTGTTAGGTATGACCTCAGGGCCATTTTGACTCATCAACATATGTATATGGAAAGTTTTGAAGTGGCTTTGAGGTGCGTATTGATCTAATTTTGCTCCACGAGGTTCTTTGATTCGTTGACGGCTGCATGGTGTTGACAAAATTTACCCACGATAACCTATTAGCCCGAATGGACTATTTTCGAAGTTTTGCACAAGTTTTTCTATAGATATGTTGTTGGGCTTCTTCTTCATTCTTTATCCCAGGAAAGATTTTCTTTCTTACCAAAGCTAAAATCTCCTTCATGAACCAGACCAGATTCAACCATAGACCTTTTTGTTTGGTTACAGGAATGATTTTGTCTGCTGCTGTTAATAAAACATTTTTTTAATTTTTGCAGCTGCTTGGTTAGTGTTGAGTGTCGTGTAAAGATCGGAGTTTGCGTTGTCGATTTGAACAGATTCCAGTTTACCATATTTTCTTTAAAGCGTGCCCGAAATCTTTTCGGCGATCTTCTTTCTGGACTGGTATATGATCTCTACTCTCCGAACCTGAAGGTTCAACCTCCCAGTGAAGCAAAGGAGCAATATCTTCTGACGCAAGAGATACATTCATCGCCGTGAAGGTATTCCTAATGCTAAAGAATGTAGATGACCCATATTAAGGATGACTAGATTATGTTCGCTGGCAAAATGTTCAAACCGTGATCCAGAGGGATTGGTTGTATTTGAACCCCATAAAACATTGTGTGCTTTTATATTTCCCACAATAATGTGGTGATTGTCATCGCTTATAGGAGTACTATTCAGGGTTTTTGGGGTGGTTTCTGCACTTTGCTCTCTGTATAAATTTGTAATTTTTATCTGTCGTTTTGTTTCTATAATATTTCAATTGTTTGATGAAGCAGGTTAGAAGAGGTTGTTATTACAACTACTATGTGATATTATTAATATAATTTTTTCTACAAGAAAACCTACACCAGATTTTGCATACTAGCACTCTCTGTTATTAGGAAAAGGTCAGTCATTTTTTAATTTAAAATATTCTGTTTTTTTATTTATATACATAAAAAAATTGAAGTGCTATTATATATAATAAAAACAAAAAAACATGTATTTAGGAACATGAGAGAGGTTAACAAATTCTAATAAAAAAATACATTTTCTGTCTTGTTGGATAGATAGATGTACAAAGTTTTTCAACTAAAAACGTTTTCTTGGTTTTAACAACAGATAAGTAATAAATATGTACCGGAAGAAAGGTCGAAAGACATAGTTTAACTGTTAAGTCTATCTTAAAGTGCCCGCATGGAGCCAGTAAGTTAGAATAAGATAATTGTTGAGACAGTTTGTGGGGCGCCAGTTCGTAGCAGGAAGAACTTCTTTTCAGCTTTCACAAATTTCAATATTTATTTATTTAGCTAAGCTACGAATTTAGGTTTGTTCGATAGTACTCAAAATTTTAGGTCAGATTTCAAGAATTTTAGTGAATTGGAAAATTAAACGTGTGGACACTGCTAACGATTGAAGTAAGTAAAAAAATAAATGGGGGGGCCAGTGTCAAAAGAAAAAAGTCAAAACAAAAACAAAATGGCTGAAGAAAAGAGATGAATGCCAATCAAGCTTTTAGGGGGCTATTACATTTGGTGCTTGCAACAATAACATTAAGTTATTTAAGCTAATTTTTAAGAGTATTTTTTTGTGTAGCATTTATGATTCAATTAATGGTCTAAAAAAAAAATAATAATGTATATATTCCTTTATTGTCGGAGGGGGATGCTGCATTTCTACAAACCGTTAACATTTATCCGTTCCTTGCGTCAATTTGACAAACTTTTCAAGTTGAGATTGCTCTGCTATTGCTTCCTCAAGTTGAGCTAAAATTTTGTGATTTTAATGTTTTGTGTAATGTTTGAATTAATAAATTTAAGTTATTAAAAATAATTTTTAATCAGAAAACCGCCTTAAGTTCGTTCATCCCCAAAAATACTGTAATTTTTGCATACTGTCTATCTGTCAAGAGAAAGGATAAGGAGACTTGTGGGTCTGTGTATGTTGCACGCAGCCTTAATTTTTATTCGTATGGGCTTGTATCTGTCAATATTTGCATCCGATCGCATTGCTGCGAAGTTGTTGATCGTTTTAGTCTCCCAGTAAAACCTTCGTTATTTCACGTGCTCGTAGGCAGTTTCTGTTTTCCCCACATCTTCTGTCTCAGACAATATTTTAATATTTTTTTGAGGTTAAAGTCGTCTCAGATCGATCAGGGTGGCCGTCACTAACTGTCTTATATCACTCAAATTTTCCTCTGAGATAACGCTAGCTCTCTGTTCATAACGCTAGCATGTGAAAAGCTGTTTGATCTTCTGAAGCATGGGCAATGAAAATGGCGTAGTCCGCATCCTCTTCCTGGTTTGGGCAATATGGGCAAATTGGGGAGAGCACTCATGTGCGAATTTGTACAGATATTTTCTAAACACTCCATGGGCGGTTAGAAACTGTATGATGTAAAAATGTAGTTCCCCAGTTCTTTTTTTCAACCACCGTTCTCTTTTGGGGATAAGTTGGTATGACCATCATCCTATGGTGGAATTATCATATCGATTCTGCAATTTTAGTACCTCTTTACGGATCTCGGGAATCAAGGCATTGGGTGAACCAGAGTGTATCTTTGTATATACTCGTCTCATTTCTTCGACCGTTGTAACAATTAGCTTCATACCAGCCAGGAAGCCCGCTGCTTCCTCTGAGGCGGTCCGCAAAGCTAGTCTATAAATTTGCGAAATCTTTATCCTAGGTTCTTGTATTACCATTGAGGCCGCCTATGCTGGAGACGGGTACAGTGTGACTTAGCAAACTACTTTCGATAGTAATAATCTGCGGCAGCATCTGCGTCCTCCTATATTTGGCATACGTGTCATCAGGGAGGTTTGAGTAATTGATCCTTTTTTTTCAACGTAGTCTAGGTGAGCCTTCAAGCCTAGTCTATTATTAATCATAACGGATAGATATTTTAATATCGGTTTTGATTTTGTAACCTCATCTCCTAGGCGTTACATGCATGTATTTAACGGTCTTGCGGCTAATGATGAGGACTGTTTCTATTTTATGTTCAGCTAAATTCTGGTCGGTGTAAATCCGGACTCGCCTTTCTAAACTTTTATGAGCTAGTGCTGACAAGCTCGGAAAAATACCAGCATCATAAACGGGACAACGGATAAATTCCCCAGATGGAATCAAGGGAGAACAAAAATCCCGGCATCGGGCTAACCGACCCCTCATCCTAGGGGTATTAAAACTGAAATTGGCTCTGCAGTTTGGGGGCACAATTGGCACTGCAAAGCCATGGAAAAAAGTTTGAAGTTACGAAGCAACAATAAGCGTCGGATACGGACGGATTTGCTGTTGACAACCCATGAAAACTAACTAACGATAACGAATTTCGCATATGCGCATTGATTGTGAGGTCCGTTAATAGGCTACGTGCAGCCAAACAACAAGCGGAGGCCCTAAATTTCTGCAAAGCAGACATGACATTCCTACGGCTTTGGCTATCGACCGCAAAAGCAGCACCTCTTTGCATGCGGATTTGTTCTTGGAGACAGAATAAGGTCAAAAGTCTTGAATTTCCGTCTTGTGAACGAGCGCCTCGTTGAAACCCGCTAAATTTTTGAGCATTTGCCTCTTATGCGCTCACGCCCCTACAGAGAAGAAAAATGACGACACCAAGACAGCTTCGACGAGCAGTGCCGAAGCTACGACATTAAAATTGTCCTCCGTGATTTTAATGCAGCGCTGGGAGGAGATTCCTTTTTTGGTAGTACTGTCGGAAGGTTTAGCCTGCACTATACCACCTCCGATAATCGACTTCGGGGCGGAGCGAAACATTGTTGTGGCCAGCACGTAGTAGCACGAGAAGTCAACATCGACTCGGACCATTGCCGTGTTTAGTCAAAGTACGCTTACGAATATCCAAGCCGAACAAAGCTGATGTAGCGGACGGCCCAACTGCCGAGCTCTTCAAAACTCCTTGGTAAGGAGCATACACAAACTCATCTGTAAAATATGGTCGGACGAAAGTATGCCTGATGAATGGAACCTCAGCATTGTTTGACCGATTCTCAAGAAAGGAGACCTTCTGAACTGTGCCAACTACAGAGGCATCAGTCTCCTTAACATCGCGTATAAGATCTTATCTGCCGTATTGTGTGAACGCCTGAAGCCGTTCGTCAACAACCTGATAGGTCCATATTAGTGTGGCTTTAGGCCAGGAAAGTCCACTATCGACCAAATATTCACACTACGGCAGATCTTGGAGAAGACCCATGAGCTTCAGATCGATACACACCACCTATTCATCGATTTTAAGGCCGCGGCGAAAATGGGTTTAGAGGTCAATGAGGGCATGACCAAGTATATGCTGTCAAGCAAACAGGACAACCAACACCGACGTCTCGGGCAGAACGTCACCTTCGACAGATATAACTTTGAGGTAATTAAGGACTTTGTCTACCTAGGCTCTGCTATAAATACAGACAACGACACCAGCGCTGAGATCAAGCGAAGAATAACTCTTGCCAACCGCTGATTCTTTGGGTTAAGAAGGCAATTGAGTAGCAAAGCCCTCACTCGTCACCCTTTATAAGACCTTAATAATCCAGGTCCTGCTTTTTGGCGCAGAGGCATGGACATTATCAAAAATGGATTAGGGTGTTCTTGGTTGCTTCGAGAGAAAAATTCTGTCTGCATTGACGGTGAGTGGAGGAGGAGATACAACGACGACCTGTACGGAGTGTACAGCGACATGGACTTAGCCAGAAGAGTGAAGATCCAAAGGCTGAGATGGCTGGGTCATGTGGAGCGTATGGACACCAATGCTCCGGTGTTGTTGTTGGGGTTTTGACCGAAAAACTGAGGGTATTTTTCGTAGCTTGCAAAAATTCTTGATACGAATAGAAAACCAGGCCGCAAAATGCTTATTTGCCAAGACAGAAGAGTAAAGTCGAGACATTTATCTAAAGGATTGACTGAAAGATGCCCCGGAGTTATCCCGAAGACATGAGTTCTGAAATTAAGTTTGGATTCCTGAATGTTTGATTTGAGAAAAATTAACATGTAAAAATCATAATCAGAGAACATGATCTTTTCCGAGTAGATTACGTTGTTGAAGGAAACATAGACAGTTATATTGGTGGGCTGAAGGTGGTGAGACTCATGACGGCGGTTTAATTTGCTGGGAGAAATAGTCTGGGAAAAGCTGCAAGAAAATAAGATAATGTTTTGGAATAATCAAAGAGACTCACAAAACTAATTGAGGGTGTATGCAGGCAGGTGTATGAGGGCTTCTTCAAATTGATTGAATTTTAGAATCTCCAGTCCGTGTGAAAGAAGGTAAAGAAATGATAGCTACATTTTATGTGATTAAAAAGGCAGTCTTTATTGGGTCCTGAGCCTGCAATGAAATTGGCCGTACTTAGACTACGCTTAGATGTTAATAACGCTGAAGAGGAGAAGATATTTCCAGAAATTCCTCAAGGTACCCCTTGCTATAGATAAGTCCATAAAACCCATTCAAGAACTGTTACGACGTATTAAATCAGTGCTGGAGGAGAAAGTTTAAAGGAAGATTGTTGAAGCCGTTGACCACGATATTTATATATCGTTATATCACAGCTTTTATAACTCATAAGAGAATTTTCTGCTACAAGGGGTTGCTCTTTGGAGTCAATTCGGCACCTGAAATTTTCCAAAGAACTATGGAAAACATTTTGGTCTCGTGTGAAAACATATTAAATTACTTAAGAATTAAGAAGAATGGACTAAACTTTCTACTTGACAAAGAAGCACCACATGCAGGTACTGCAAGGTCGAGCGCTAGGTAGGTATTAATGTCTTCCTCAAACATTTCTCAAAGGCTGTGTCTCTCCACTTTGTCATGATTTTAGACAAGACAGAGCCTTCTTAAACACTGGGCATTTATTTCGACCAGCAACATGCCTTGCATTCTATGGGTTATCCTTTTTGCAAAAGAAGCAAGCAAGTATTGCATTAGCGTAACTCGTATGCATTCTTTAGGACAATTTAGTCCTTATCACACATATCGTTGAGCTGGTAATGCGTTTTAAGCGACTCACAGATATCTTATATTATTGTGGCCTTATCAAAGTCCATTGTCTCTAGTGTTTTTCCAGGTACGTTCTGATCATCTTTCTTGGTACGTACTTTGTTCCGCAGTGCGCTCGTCCTATCGGCTAAAGCTGGTACTAATGTTCGCTTCAACTCGAGATTTCGCCGTTAGATTCCTGTGTTCTTTTTGCATCGACTGCAAATTTCAGCGGCGTCGGTGAGCAGGTATTTTTCTGGATAGCCTCCTTTGGTTTGTTGTCGTGCATTTCAATTGCAGAGAATTCATAAAGCACCATTATAGTTTCGGTTGGTGGATGGAATGCCTATTACCATCCTCCAACATTTCCACTATGGTTTAATGTGTACAGTTGACTGTTGGTACATTGTTGGAATCTGTATCGCTGCCACGCATTCTGACAGTGTTGCGCTTTCCTCCGTATTCTTCTTTGTGGTCTGTTTTTACCCGCCAGGGGACCTTTGCACTCTCCCACTCCTCTGGAAGGAGTTTACTCCATATGTTTCATTAATTTCTGTATATTTTGTTTTTTTATGGGTATTTGGTGAGCCGTTATCGATTTTCTGCACCAACTTGATGGCGATGCAATATCGAGCGTTCTTTGAGCCCTGCCATGGTTTTAACGGAACGGGTGCCCATACAGCATTATCCTGAAAGCTATTTTAGCAGGCTTTCACTTCTGCATACTCAGGTAACAGAATACTACGACCGTCAGCCCTAATAGCGGTCATTTCAAAGTCGTTGTGCATTCTTCTCGCCGACGATAACTTGCGAACGAATGCTTATATCGATTTGAATTTTCGTCATAGATTTTAAGTAAATCCAACAATTTCCCATACATTTGTTTTATTAATAGTAGACAGAAAAAATATTCCAAAATAAATTGAAGTTTGTACACCGATTATGTATAAAGAAAAAAGAAATATATTCAACTCATTGATTGAAGCTTTTTGAAAAGTCTTTTAACTTTTCTTCAATTCACTTCAAGTTTGTGTTCCACTCCTTTTTTCTCTATGAAAAGGGGAGATAGACTTAGCTGCATACTTGTAGAGACTACAAGTACTACAGACTACTACAGACTTTATATGGACAACATTGTACGAGTTAATAAAATTTTAGAACATGCGAAATCTAGTGCTTCAATGGTATTACAATGTACTCGTTCTTTTTTAGTGTACTTATTGCAATGTTTACATTGATTTTGATCGAATATTCCGTGAATAAATAAATGATTACCTGCGCCCATGGACTATTTGCACCCCAAAATGTTTACACACAGCATGATGGACAGAGCAGGAGAGAAAGAGAGATATCGATGTACTTCAGTTTTGAATATTTACAGATATAAATAGCGCAGCGGGCCATTCCATAAGCGAGTTGTGGGCCATTCCTAATCCTACCTTAAACTATATAAGCCGGCCACGGCTAAAAAATGGAACTTTGGCTGCCGACTCTACTTCCTAAAGAAGTTATCTAATACTAGAGGAATTTGACGATGGAGCTTCCTTCTCTTACGCCGGCCCCAGACAAAAGCGTCAACTTCCAGTCGTCGCAATATTGTTTAATTTTGTCACGTTGCAAAATAATGCTTATAACCTAAATTTTTGGACCTTATCTGTACGCGATTAAGTCGTCTGCGTACGCTACGGCATGCGCTGAATAATGTGCATTATTCATTGCGTTGTTAAACAGAGTGGTATAAATGTTCACCATTTCTAGAGAAGTCGAAGCACAATGTTCAGTATTTCATCGATTCCCACTGATTTCTTATTTCTAAGTTATTCAAAGATCGTCTGGAGCTCTTCCTTCGTAATAAATGGGGGTTGTTCTCTCTCAGTGGTGATGACATTATTTGCCATATTCTCGTCCCTGAACTCGGTGAAACCCGAGTACTCAAAATATTAGGAATAGATTACGTTCATCAGTCCATGATTCCGGAGACTTCCATACCAAACTACTACGTCTATTTTTGCAATACGGGAAGACTCCATCTACAACCACAGGAAGAAGCCCTGCTGAGTTGATGCTAAAATCTAACTTTCGTAACTGGACTTAATGAAATCCTCAAATACGGGGGAGAGTGAGGAAATCCCTGAATGCAAGCGGAGTTTCTTGGTTCAAGTCCGCAAGTCCGCTTCTATCAAAACAAGGAGTGCAAGTGAAAGTTCGGGACAGTTACACATCGAGATTGTCATTTGCATTATCTAGTAGATGTGGACGGTACATCTTGTCGAAGGCACATCGACCAAATGGGATCAACGCTGGTCGAAGGTAACATTTCTAATTCTCCAGTATCAAATCATTTGATAGATTACCAAGGAGGACTGAAGACATAGCGGTACAAATGGACTTGGTACCGAAAACGGTGAACTTAAGTGGTATAAATAAATAAGGAAAACGTGTACGTGTACTAAGTTGATAACGACTGTCAGAGTATGCAATCAGGATCGAAGCCATTAGTTGGAAATTATGACAGACCAGAACCAAGAAGATCTAAGAGGATTCGTAAAGCAGTTGTGCCTTACCAAGCACATTTAATTGGGAAGACTGTCCCATAACTATTGAGAATAGACCATATTGTTATTAACTGACATTTGAAAATAAATGGTAGCTTTTTTTTGTTGGTTAGCTTTAAGCATTTCATTATTTCATTTCGGGGTAAGGAATTTGTCAAGTAGCCCGCGGTCAAGTAGGCTTACAAACTTGAATTATATTGATATTTTGAAATACTTTCATGTAACATGTTTTATATTTAATATTATTTAATTTAATTGCCCGATGAGCTCTAACCCATTGCAAATATTTCCTTCGGGATCAGTTCTGTGGATCTTTATGAGATCTGATCGACCTCAGCGAAGAGCCATAACACAAACATACCGATGTATGCCCACATTCTCGCTACGAGCTTTGATCATTTAACACGTTAGCCCTGTATAGAATCGAACAGCATCTTAAACATATCGAGCATGATTGTGTTATCTAAATATGATGTAAAGTTAAGTCTGTACCATACATATTTTTGCTTTTTGTGACTTTTAGTTAAGATTTTGCTTGCATGATTTTTGTCTTTTTGACTAAATCTACTAATGTTACCAGAAAAGGCCTGATTTTATCCTCCTTTTTTTTCTCCTATACGTTTAATAAGGCTTGTCTCAGAATCGACTAATGTTATATCTAGTTTTGTTTTCATTAGATGTTTTGTTATGGCTCTCAATTTCACCTGATCTTTTGATTAAAGATTAAAATGTTTTTACACCGAGCTGCCCTTTCATTTTCTACTTTTTTTTATTTGAAATTCTTCTTTCAAGGTTTCCACTTCCTTTTCAAGGATAATTATTTTTTCTCGTGCTTCACTAAAATTTGTGTCCACTTTTTTATACTTCATTTTATTAATCTCCTTCTTTATATCTGCTATCATTGCAGCTTGTACTGTATCTAATTGTACTTTTAGTTCTTTTTTAAATCATTCCTGATATCTTCCTATTATTTTTTTTTTGTTTTTTATACTGCTTTTTTTTCTTAATTCTCAAAGACAGAGCAGACTCAAGCTCATGCGATATGACACCTTTAGATTTATTTCTGTGTGGTTATTTGAAGAGTAAGAGCTATGTCAATAACTCAGCGACAATTCAGAATCTAAAACATAACATCCAAACTAAAATTGCGGCCATTGACGCACTTAATCTCCAAAAAGTCATCGATCATTTTTACCTTCGGATGATAACTTGCAACAGAAGCCGTGCTGGTCACATAAACCATTAATAATTGCCATAGACCGAACTTTATTAATCAATCAATATTTCATTCAATTCATTGATTTCACAATAATTAGTGTGTGTTTAATTTAATTAAATCTTCCACAGTAGTTGTTGGCTCACCGTTTATTATCACAGATTCGAAATCTTTTAAGCACTAAACAATTTGCCTCAAAAAATAGTATTGGAATGATAAAATTCCTGCTCATAGAAAATCCTCATGCACAAATTTGTAAGAATTCAAAGGGTGGGAAAATGATATCTCCCTTAAAAGCTTTATATTTTTGTGCAATTTTGCATACACAAAAGTGCTAAGAGCGGTTGCGTAGAGAGTGCGTGACGGCGGAAGAGAGCGTCATGTCGTTTGCCGTCGCGATATTCAAGCCGGTTTTACTGCCAATCGGCAAAAAGATGTCTCACATCATTTGGGAAAACTGAAAAAGGCTACAGGTACTTATGCTTTCGAAATTCGAATAGATAAAGGTAGGGTTTGAAGATTTGGAGGCCACCTAGACTATTTCTTTTTGCTTCTGAATGACAAATTTTCTATTCCCGGTTACATTTTTTTCCCATTTACTAATGAATCTTATTCTGCAGGTGGAGTTGGGATCTTTGTTCGTGAGTCGTTCGAATTTGTGGCAAGTTGTCACAGTTGGTCTAGCGCTGACGTACTAAAAATATCTTTGTTTGTATTTATAGATCGAATTCCCAAAATAGTTGTGTGTTGCTCGATGAAATTTTAATTTTCTTATTTAATGAAAAAAAGGGAAATCTGGTAGTCTTAGGTGATCTTAATATCGGTATTTTGGAGTCTAATCTTACTTATTTTATCAATGATATAACTAGAGTAATTTCAAGGGCATGTCTTGATCATATTTTGGGTAAGTATCTGTAAGTCAACAGCCTCAACTTTGATTTAAATATCACTGATCATTGCATGACAGGAATTGTGTTCAGTAGTACAAAAAACAGAAAATGTGCAGGCTATAATCCTGCACTTACAGTTAAAAAGGAAATGTTTGATCTATTTAATAATGCGCTTGGCGTTGATAGTTTTGCAAAAATATATAAGATTAAAGCCTTTGTATGCTTTAAAAAATTAAACTTTAAGATAGACCGCGTAAAAAGTGCTTTAAACATTCACTTAATTCAAATTTGAAAACGCATTTTGAGAAATTAAGTAAAGAAGGAGATCCAGTATTTCCAATCCTATTGTAGTTATGAAGTTATGAAGCTGTTGATATAGTATATCCTTCAACGATTGCCAACGTATTCACTGACTTTTTTTCCTTCTATTTGTCAGCTATCTTCTTCTAGTATTAGTGATACAAACTGTAAACGTTACGTTAACTTCTAATCAGGAACACATCTTGTAGTAGGAGTTCCTTTTTTTACTTATTGCTCAAATTTTTGGCCTAGAACTTTTTCGTTTTATATGTTCTTTAGATAACTTAAATTCATATAGGGACGTTGGCATTTCTAATCTCACTCTTAAGCAAATAGCTCTTAACGTAGTTGTTGTTCTCGCATATATTTTAAATAAATGTATCTCCATTAGAATGTTTCCGGGTTAATTAAAGATTGCTTACCTCTTTTTAAAAATGACGATAGCAAGGATATGAACAATTCCAGGTCAATTTCATTGCTATCTTCTATTTCCAAAATTCTTGGAAAAGTGGGAAAATGTCGAGTGCTAGATTATTTTAAAAGAAATGATTTCTTTAGCAATGTTCAATTCGGTTTTAGAGAACCGGTTTTACAGAAGATGCTCTTATAGAGTTTTCCTCCGTAGTTAACAAAGGATTGGATGAGAAAAAATGTTGAAGTCTCTTTGTTGACATACCCAAAGCAGTTGATATTTTTAACTACAGCACTCTTCTGAATTAATTATACTGTGCTGGCTTCCGTAATTTTATGTTCAGTAGGTTTGAGCCCTATTCAAAGAATAGAACACAAAAAGTGAAAATTGGGAAATATGGCTGTAGCAGTAAGGTTATCAAATCCGGGGTGCTCCAAGGTTCTGTTCTTGGTCCTATCCTGTTTCTTTTTTACCTTAAATCACTTTTTTCTCCACGGTTTGTCAGAAACGTTAAAGCTTTTGCAGATGACTTGAGTATTACATGTGATTCAGCTAATCCTTTAGACTTAATTGCTGACATTAGCTTTGATGTTAACATACCATATTGCGAACTTGGTTTACGGAACACAATTAAGTGTTCAGTAATAAAAACAAACTGATTTGCTTTAATCTGAACTCATTACGATCTCCTGATATTGCTGATTATTTTCATGCTCCTAATTGTGCTCTGCATTGTGACACATTTAATGCAAGCAATGCTGCCAGTTCCAAACTCATGTATATTAAAGATAAAATTTGCGATGCGACTTGTTTCAAGACTGAAGTAGTTAAACAATTTAAATACTTGGGTTTTCTATGAGACCAAAATATGAGTTTGTCTGATCACATCTCAGCCTTCCGTTCGTAGTCTTTATAGCCTTAAAAGAATTGTGGATGATGAAACTTTGAAAATTGTGTACTTTGGAATTTTTCACTCTAGGTTAGAGTACGGAACAAGCTGTTGGGGAAGAGCTTATCGATCGAAAATTCAACCCATTGCACTCTTGCAAAAATGTGCCGTTAAAAAATTTTGTATCGCCAATCGATTAGATCGGCTAATGGAACTATTTACGGTTTTGAAAATTTTCCCAATAAAGCATCTGTACTACTTTAACCCTAGAAGGGTAATCATATTTTTTAGTACGTCAAAGGTAATCGTCGATTCGACGAAGTAATGTTCAACTCCAATTTTCAGAGATGATATTTAATCAACTCATAGGGTAGTTTATAATTTAATACTACTCGTATTCTCTATTTTTTAAATTAGAACCCAAAATAAAAAATGTTTTCTCAATGTTTGTATTCATTTATTTTAAGAAAGTTTTTTCACCATATGTCTTTAGAGGTTCGTCGTTTCGACGAACATCGGCTCCTTTTTTTTTATTAAAAACACTACTTGCTCAGGTACCTCCTTCAATGAATGTCCGCACAATACAAGATATTAGGGTGGACTAACGTGACATGAAGAAAAAGTGTGATAGGAAAGGAAAAACAAAGGGTTACTAACAAAATATAAAAACTTGTTCGTCGAATCGACGAAGATTACCCTTCTAGGGTTAAAGTCTTGATAATTTTCTTTATGAGAACTTGCTTTATGCGAACCCCTCTGACATCCGTAATTTGCGTAGTATCTCTGAGTCTATATTCAGTATTCCTTCTATTCGCACCACTCATTTCAAAAACTTGTGTTCGATAACGTCCTGCAAATTGTTTAATAAGCTTCCTGCAGATACTATGCCTCAGAATTCCGTCTATTTTCCTAAAAACGCTATAAATGTGGCTTTTTGATTTCGATCACAAAGAAATTAAAGTTCTGCTGTCCTTTATTGTTTAGTTTTACGTATAGATATAAATTTATTCTACTTTTGTTATTGCTTCGTTGCTGTTAAGAAATTTTAAATATTTAACTGAACTTTATCACTGAACATTTCGATTTTTCCCTTTTTTTTATGTTTATAATTTTTTGAATTTTGTTCAGCCCACGATTAATCAATTTATTAATAAATATTAATAATAATTAACAATTAAGAACTTAAATTTATAACTTAATGTTTTTAAGTTATTTAAAACCTAATTTTTCACTGAAATTGAATATTGCTACCTAGTTTTTTCGGTTTGAAGTGACATATGTCACTTGTTTATTCTTACCCAAAATTTTGATGAATTTAAACACCTACTGTTAGTCACCCTTATTTTGAGATTCGAATGAATAGTCGATTCGTTCGATAAACTCTATTCCTTCGAAAGATTTTTTCGTATTTTGACATTCGAAGGAAAAAGATTTATTAACGAAAGATATCATCAAATGAACTGAAATGAATTTTACTTCGTTTGACATTTTTATGTTTTGCAGGTTGACCATATATAATTTTTTCAGTTTTTGTTATTTCATTAAAATATTTTCATTTTCAAAATTGGATAAATTTATTCAAAAGAATATTCTAAATATTACAAAAATGTGAAATTAGAGTGTTTATTAAAAAGTTGCATACTCATATTATTGAAATCAAACATGCAAACAAAATAAATGAAACAATACATTTTATTGAATAAGAAATTGCTCCATCGATATATCCAACAAAAATCTGGTCACACTTTTGAATTTGAGTACTGTAGAAAAAAAAACCTTTTGCGAGTTTTGCATTTTCCTCCAACATCCTCATCCTCCTTTTGCTCCTTATTTGTCCAATTGGAAAGTGTCAAATGTCAATTAATTGAAATTTATTTCATATTAACAAAAATCTATTCGTCCGGAAAATTGCAAACGTATGAAAAATGACAGTTATTTCGAAGGAATAAAATCTCAAAATGCGGACAACAATGAACTTTCGCTTAGTAAATGAACTCTCTATTCCTTCGAATGTCAAAATACCAATCGTTCGACTTTTTCTCACTTTCGAATGAAAACGAATCTCAAAATAAGGGTGAGTTTGTTATTTAGATTAAAAAAAACGAATAAAGAAATAAATACAAATACATGAGATTCATATTTATACATACATATGTAGAGCGTACACGTGCGGACGCATGTCACAAATACGAGCAGAAGTACCTTCACTATAAACTCAAATTCAAACTGTACAATCTCGCAAACTAACAGAAAAAAAATATTTGACCTTACGTCTGGTAGAGAAATTAATTAAAATATTGATAACCTGAATTCACTTCCATATTTAGACTTTTTCAACAATAACGTATGCAAACTGGAAACGGACCGCATAGGAAGTAATAATTGACAGTTATCTACAACACATGGACATACGTACATATGTATGTTCTTGCTTAGATTTTTTTTAGTTATTAAGAGAAACATCCCAAACAATCCGAACTATCTCCACTTTCTGTGCGTATCCTATCTACAAATAATGCGGCATTATGTTCGATATAAATTTACGGAGGTTCGGTTCTCTTTCTATCTTACGCTCGAGGCAAAGTAGACGGCGTTGTACATTAAATTTGCTACTAGAGAGTCTATCGGGGTGTATTTTCATACTTGCGGTACGTCGAATCTGTCACCAACTTTACGAAACTTTTCTTCAGGAGATTTTTCCGACTGGTTTTCATCAGATGTAAGTGTACAATTTAGGACAATTTCTTTGTCCTTATGCTTTCAACAGCGATGTACTGCTTTACAGTTTCAAGACTTAGTCGATCTTCTCATTGGCATTCGCAAGTGTGAAAATGACAGCTTTCAAACCGATGTTGATTGTCGTGTGGGCCAAATACTACTCATCCTAACCTAGTTTTGGTAGTTAACGACTCGTTAAGCTTACTAACTTACTTTAGGTGACACTACAGTCCGGGATAAACCATTCACGACGCATCTCCAGTTACTTTGATCTTATGCAACCTGCCTCCAGTTTCGCACGCTAAGTCGGCTCAAGTCTCCTTCCACTTGCGTGCGCACTGTAGTCTCGGTCTTCCTCTACTCCGCTGTCCCTCGAGAGCGGATTCGAAGACTTTTCGCGCCGAGCACTGGTGTTCATCCGCTCTACATGACCCAGCCATTTTAGTAGTTGAATCTTCACTCTTCTGGGTAGGTCGATGTCGCTGTATAGTCCATACAGCTCGTCGTTGCATCTTCTCCTCCACTTACCGTCAGTGCAGACGGGACCGAAAATCACTCGAAGAATTTTCCTCTCGAAGCAGCCAAGAACACCTTCATCCATTTTCTATAACGTCCATGCCTCTGTGCTATAGATCAGGACTGGGATTATTAAGGTCTTATATAGGGTAACTTCAGTTGTGGGAGATAGGGCTTTACTATTCAAATGCCTTCTTAGCCCAATTCAGCAGCGATTGGCAAAAGTTATTCTTCGTCTGATATCAGCGCTGGTGTCGTTGTCTGAATTCAAAGCGGAGCTTAGGTAGACAAAGTCCTTAACTACCTCAAAATTATATCTGTCAAAGGTGAAGTTCTCCCCGAGACGTCGGTGTTGAGTGTCCTTTTTGCTTGACAGCATATACTCGGCCTTGCCCTCGTTGACCGCTTAACCCATTCTCGTCGCTTCCCTCTCAATACTCGCGAAAGCGCTGTAGTATATGTAAAATCTATTTTACTCTGGTAACCCCAAGTAATAGGTTTATTTAAATATATTTTTCTGGCAACCCATCAATATGCTATTAGGTATGTAATGTTTTTGACATCTGTAATCATCAGTTCAGTGAAGTTGACGCTTAACGTCTGGCGAGAACAGTTCCTCACAACCGCCACTGACATCACTCTGCTTTCTTCCGATTATATCAATATCGTCGGCGTATGCGAGTAATTGGACGGACTTTTGAAAGATTGTGACCGAAGGTGTCGGTTGGACCACCATCTCTTTTCTAAGACCCTGACTAAGTCTCGAAAATCCTTACGGACCTGAGCTCCAAATATGTCGGAGCAACCCGGATAGGTTTCAGCAATATTTTCGACGGCTTCGATTACATTCAATTTTTCAATATCGATTTCAGGTTTCCCAAAATATGTAGACGAAAATAAAGGTCAATAAAATTACCTCCGGGGTATGTGATGTCGCCCTTCCCTTGAGCTACAACAGTAGTTAGTTATACGAATCACATTTTGATCATTATGTGGGAGATAACTAGACCCGTTGTCAAGCAATAGGGTTTTGGTTGAAAAAACTTTTGGACCTAAAGACAATTAAAAATGGAAAAATATTTTATAAAGGTGTTATGTATAAATTTTAAATGGGCTATTCATTGTACCTGAAAGACGAAACAATGGCGAAACCATTCTCTGAAGATGCCTGTGTCATCCACGCACTTTAAGAGAGCTTCAGTAGTCTACTGGGATGTCATTCGCCTTAAAAGAGCGCAGCTTTTTAGCAAGTCCTGTTATTAACGGTTTTACTTTATGTTGTCCGTTTGCGTTAGTGCATAAAAGAAACGTTATTCTGGCATTTTTTGATTTTATCACTGGGGCTGGTTTTTTCAGTTTGGCAGACATAAATTTTCAACTCATAGATACTATTGTTGAGCTTATGCTTAAATCGTTCAATTATTTTGGTATGCAAGACAGATTTTCGCCGGACACTTTTAACAGTCAAATTCCGAAATGAGATTTAAATAACCACCCGGTGCTGGCACGAAAGCTACCTTCTCTTTTCTTAATATCTGCGTGCAACATTATTGCCCCTTCTTTCAGCATTTCTCCACTCCACACTGACTGGACAGTTGTTTTTGCGTTGCTCTGCAACCAGTTTTACAATGCCTTCTCCATGCGGAGATACTCGCATTTGCTAAAAATTTTCCTCTTAGGCACTCCAATTGTCTGGTGAGAGAAAATATTACGTCTCTTTTTGTTTATTCCCAAAATTGTTGACTTAGCAACTCCATATATTTTTGCTGAAAAATTGAAAGGAATTTCCTCGAAGACACGATCCCACTTTCAATTTCTTAGCAATTATAAATTTTTAAATATTCATAGACAGCACGCTTTCGCCCACAATCGGCTTGCATTCGACAAAACAAACGCTAACGTTTTCTGCTTGAATATTCGCTCAAAAGTTTTGTTCACTGTTTAGGAGTTTTTGATTGTTCACTAGTTCTCTAGTACTCCATGTACAAATTTAGGTATTCACTATATCGGGTGTTCATACTCGTATATAGACCCGACAATGGTCTTTTAGTAACCGATAAAAGTAAAAAAAAAATCATTTCGAGAAAAACGCGTTTGAAATTTTTTGGAGCGTTAAACGATTAAATTTTCAAATTTATGTGCTCAGTTATAGTTTGAAAATTTAGTCGTTGAATGAAATACCCATTGTCTTATACCAAAATTACCTTATAATGAACAACTTTCTTGTTTTTCTTTTAATTTTAAAAGCAACGGCCTATTAAGAATCCCAGCGGCTCACACTACTTGACCGAACTACCCGAAATTTTTACTTAAAATTGTTTAATATGTATTTATACAATTTATGTATTATATAATATTTTTTTGATCCATCACATTGGTTTTCCAGCTTAGCAATAAATAAGTTTGAATGTTTTCTGTGATCAAAATTCAAGTTGTTTATTTTTTTAGCCTTGTGAAGTTCAGTATAAATTATATGACTACTGAATAAATCAGAATTTAACAAAGTAGTTTTTCATTCCTTGATTTCTTTTTTTTTAAATTTAGAATTTGTTGTCAATGTTGACGAATTTTGTTTATCGTTGTTGGAACAGTACAACACACGTCTCGTCTTCCATATAAGTTATACGTTTCGTTTTTGCTTCAGAAATCGGCGGTCATCCCTATAATTTTTTTTTTTTTTTTTTTTTTTTCCGGCGAGGGCAGGTGAAAATCTTCCATCAGACACTATGAGGATCAGAAGCGCGTGCTCATAGTAGTGTGAGATTCTTACTCACTAAAAACACCTCCCTTCATTGTTGATTTTAATACCGCAACTAAATAGAACTTATCAAGCAGTTTTTATTTCATAAGTTAGTCACGATTGGTAGGACACTTTCCAATGGAAGACCCTACATATTCCGCTTTCTTAATGCGGTTTCAATTTATCGCGCAAGGTCCAACGGTTTAGTTCGTTGAAGACGGCGTAGTATGTTTCGTTCGTCCAAGACTTCTAGGACTGTATTGTTGATATGGCCGCTTAACCGGACTTTATGTTTTCGTGCGCAGTTCCTGACTTCATCTTCCACGAAAGGAACTCCGAGGTCTCGATGCAGGTCATTATTTCTTATAAACCATGGGGCACGCACAGATTGTCGTAGCACTTTATTTTCAAAAGTTTGTATTATATTTACATTTGATTTCTTAGTACAACCCCAGAGTTGTATACCATAGGTCCACACCGGCTTTAGCACTTGCTTATAAGAAGCAGCTTGTTTTCTAAGCTTAGCTTGGAATGTTTACCAAGTAGCCAGTACATTTCTCTGTATTTGGCCTCTAGTTCTTTTCGTTTCTTTCTAACATGCGTTTTCCATTTAAGCTTCGCGTCAAGTGTCATTCCCAAATACTTAGCCTCGTTTGCAAAGGGGATACACACCGAGTTTATAGAAATGGGCAAGTGATTTATCTTTCTGTAGGTGAAGTCAACATGTACAGATTTTGTCTCATTAAGGGTAATTCGCCAGATCTTTGTCCACTCGAAGACTTTATTTAAAGCAGACTGGAGTTTCGCCGTTGAGTCTTCTATTGATTCTCCAACCGCTAAGATAGCGGTGTCGTCAGCAAAAATAGCGAGAACAGTATCCTCGACGTGTGGTATATCTCTTGTATATAAAAGGTACAAAAGTGGGCCCAGTACGCTTCCCTGCGGTACTCCGGCTAGGATATCTTTAAATTTCGAAACATCATTTCCGTATCGAACGCGAAAAATTCTATTTTCAAAATAGCTTGTCAATATATTATAATGCTTTAATGGCAAAATTCTTCGCAGTTTGAACTTCAAACCTTCATGCCATACTTTGTCAAAAGCTTGTGAGACGTCAAGAAATACGCTCGAACAAATCTTTTTTTCTTCCAGGGATCTTTCAATTACATCAGTAATTCTATGCACCTGATCAATTGTTGAATGCTTAGTCCGAAATCCAAATTGATGGCTGGGAATAAGATTTTGGTTTTCGATAATTGGGAGAAGACGTTTTAGCAAAATCCTCTCAAAGATTTTCGACAGGATCGGTAGAAGAGAAATGGGTCTGTATGATTTTTTATCGTTTGGAGGTTTTCCTGGTTTTAGTACCATAATGACTTCTGCAACTTTCCACTGGCTTGGCACGTTTTCAAGCCTCAGAGCCGCGTTAATAATGTGTAAGAGCTTTATAAGTGCTTTTTGGGGTAGCATTTTCAGAACTTCTCCGGTAATAAGGTCATACCCCGGAGCCTTCTTTGGTTTTAATTTCCTTATTACAGTTTTGATTTCAGCAAGAGTTGCATTTGTCATTACAAAATTACTATATGCTATTTCTAAAGAATTGGTGCCGGGTGCCAGTGTCGGGCCGTCGGAGGGCTTGAAAATTTCTTCAAGATAGTCGGCAAAAATCTCCGCTTTTTCCTTATCCCCCTTAGCCCATTCGTTATTGCCGACCTTGATTGGTGGCGCGGGGATTTTGGGCCTTTTTAAGCATTTTAAAGCTTTACAAAGCGAGTAATTTGTTTCTTTTCCTGCCGTCAGGTTTTGAACATACGAGTATGTATTTACTTCGGAATTTCTGTAACTTTTAAGAGTCTCCTTGAGCAGATTACAGAGCCTGTTTAAGCGTGTTTTATCCTGTGGCGCTCGAGTTGTTTGCCATCTTTTGCGAGCTTTTCTTTTTTCTCTTATCATATCTTTTACCTCAGGCGGGTAGTTTAAGTTACGTTTAGCCGTGTTTTTTCGTTGACAAGGTGTATTGTTCCACGCAGCACATTGGACTATTTCAACGAATGAATCCACTTCGATTTCAAGTTCAAGTGCTGCTTTAAGTGAAACGTCTAGTTCTAGGTTATTATTAATCTCATTTCTGAATCCTTCCCAATTAGTATTTCGTCCAGTTAGTCTTAATGGTCCTTGTTTTTTAATAAACGTGTCGTTCATTGTCAGTATGACTGGAGAATGATCGGAGGAAAGATCGAAGCTTTCATCAACGTTTATATCCGAGTTACGAATTCCTTTAACAACGAAGAAATCGACAAGATCGGGTATTTTCGTTGTGTCTGTTGGCCAATAAGTCGGCTTGCCCGTTGAATAGAAGTCACAATTGTGTTCCATACATGCTTTATAGAGTATTTTACCCTTTTGGGAGACACATCTTGATCCCCAAAAAGTGTGTTTGGCATTGAAATCACCGCCAATCATAAAAGCCGATCCAAGAGAATTGAATATATTTTTAAATATATGTTTTGAAGGCGTAAATCGTGGAGGACAGTAGATGGCTGAAATAGTAAAGGAGTTCCGTACCAATTTTACGCGCACCGCAATTAGTTGTACAGACTCGAGCTCTACTTTTGTATCTTCGTTGTGCTCAAGAGACTCTTTAATGTATACAGAGGATCCGCCTCTCGCGTTTCCCGAAGGGTGATACGCGTAGTAGTCTTTAAAACCTCTAATTTTTGCAGATGACCCATTTTTCAAGTGGGTTTCGGAAACCAAACAAACGTCAATGTCGTTTTTCCTTAGGAATAACTCAAGTTCATAAAGTTTTTCTAAGATTCCGTTTGCATTCCAGGTGAGTACGTTTAATTTTTCCCTTTTCATTTTTTAGGCGAAGGACGTTTTTTTATTGAACCTATTTTCAAACTTCTTTAGCTTATCTAAAATAAGTTCATTGATTTTGTTTTGCTGCTCAAGCTGCGCGAGAATAACGGAAAATACTTGGGAAGCAGGATCTCCGGAATCTTTTGCCTTTAGCTTGGTAGCTTCAGCGTATGTAAGTTTTTCCGATGCTTTCTTTTCAACACTGGAATCAATCACTTTCGCCTTGGCGTTTTTAACGATATTTTGAGCAGATCCCGATGTTTTTTCTTTAGTTTTGGGATTCTCTTTTTGTGGCTTAAACAACTTGTCACGTCTGTTTTGCAACTCCTTTGCTACTTTACAGCCACGGAAATTTGCTACGTGTTTACCCCTGCAGTTGACACAAGTCGGAGGGGTTTGTTTGCTTACGTTGCATTCTTTGGACAGGTGTTTACCTGCGCATTTTACGCACCGAGGCTCTTTTTGGCAGTAAGCTTGCGTATGGTTAAATTCCTGGCATCGCTTACACTGCGGGATCAGTTTCGAGTTTTTGCGTCGAGGCTCAATTTTAACAATAATGTTGAGGATTGACTTAATATCGTATATTTTTTGGGTATGTTCAGTGTTCTCAAAGGTTAGCATAAAGAGGGGAAGGCTACGTTTAACTGTCATATCCTTTCCTTAAATTTTTTGTTTCTCTCGCTTTTCGATGTTGACGACATCGATGATTTTAAAACCCTTGTTTTTTAAATCACTTACGATATCTTCTTTTGGGCAAGACGGATGCAGTCCTCTGGCGACGACACGAATAGGTCTTTCGCACTTGTTCTCGTATGTGAACACCATTGGATTTTTTCGACGCTTAACTTGCGAGAAAGAATGCGATAGTTGTCAGCGTCCTTGACGTTGACTTTCTATACATTATTATTGCGCGATGTTACTATATAGTCCGATCTCGGCAGGGTCATCAATATGTTTTGGAGTTTCTTGTAATCTGAAACTCCAGTGACATTGATTGGCGGGGGTGTTCGTTGTTTTTCCGCTTTGATTTTTTCAGGACTCATGTTATTGTTGACATTTTTCTTCGATTCATCTCCCTTTGCTTCACGTTGAGAGACGATTTTGGGAGAAGACGCAGCTTTACGCTTTTTTCCGGGGCGTTTTTGCAAGATCCAGTCGGTTTCTCGACCTAGCTCTTCTTCATCTGTTTCGTAGATATTTTTAACAGATTCAATAGACATAACGTCGCTGTTTGACTTTTCCTTGGTTTTCAGTTTTTCCAGTTCTTTTTTAAGATCTTCGCATGTCGCTTCCATTTTGGTTAGCCTAGTACGAAGTTCGGTATTTTCGTCTTTCAGGCTATTTATTTTCGCTGAGGTCCATTCTTCACAAGACGACGTTTTTGATGTCGTTGGACTTCTGATGTTATCTTCTTGTTTTGGAGATCTAGGTGGTGGAGATCTCGAAACCCGTGAACTTTTTCCGAACGGGTTGATAAGATGCAATAATTGGCTCGCCCCAGAATCCATCGAGCCGACCTCCGTAGAGGGTGGATTTTCCAGCATAGCTGGTCTGCCACCTGGGGTAATAATTCCATTTGTTTTACTCATTGCATAATTAGTATACAGTTCGCGCTCGGTATACGGAGGGTGCATTTTAGTCGCCTCTTACGACAGGCATGCATACCTCGGGTATATTCTAACCCCTACCCGAAGGGGGCATCCCTTCATGAAGAAGAGTTTTTTATCGGGAATAAATCACTTATATCTAGAAATTTTAAACACCAGTTAATTCGTATACGCGTTAAATGATTTGTCGGGACGATATTGTAAGCTGGATACTTTATCTATTTTTGTATTCGGTGCGGTTCTCTAGGCAAGAATCGCATATCTAATTTTTGATTCTAGAATTGAGTAGTATACTTGCTTTTACATTTCCAAACTTTAACTCCATATCAAATATATGTACTACTCGTATTGTTGCAAAACCCGGGGTGGCAAATTTAAAAATAAAAAAAATGATCGTCAAATGTCAGGCTTCCGGCAAAACAAAAAAAAAAAACTTTAAAAAGAAAAACAGAACGATTGCAACCACACGAGTGGTGGTTAATGAGCCAATGAAGAGACGGAGTAAAAAGAGAAAAGGGCTCAATAAGGAATCGCAAAACCTACAGGGTGAGAAGTAGCTGCGCATACCAGTTAGTCAGCAAGGACACGTTCGAAGATCGCTCAAAACAAAAGGCCGATACGTCAACAAAAGATTGGCGCCATCCAATTTTTAATGTTAAAATTGGGAAAACAGATGACGAAAGAGTAGAAAGAGGTTTTGTCTTTGTACTCTACTTTTATTTCGGCTAACGAAGGGCCCACAGTTCTGCATTGTCGACAATATTAAGACTTCAACGGGTCACGATATAAAAAGTAACCTTCGGTAGGACTCAAAACAAACAATAAGAAGCCAATATAAACGCTGTACAAATATGAACGTTTATAAACTTAAAAATGTAAAAGGGGTACTTAACTCTAAACTTGCCTGCCTATAAGGGGTCGCTCCTTAGCTGGGGTTTCGGCTGGTTGAGGAGGGTAGGTATTTTCCGCCGCAATCACCCCCTCTTGTTCTTGCTGGGATGTAGAGTTTCTTTTTTTTAATTGTACGTTGGTGTATTTCTCTTCCTTGAGGATGCTTCGTTTTTGTTATTGTTAGTTCTTGTTGTTAATTTTGCTCTTGTAATTTTTCGTTTTTTTGTCTTTTGTACTTTTTTGATTATTCTTGATTTCTTTTGTTAGCTTTTTTTTGGCTCTTGCCATTAATACGATATGCTACCGAATGAGCTTTCCGAGCTTTTTGGCCATCACCACCACTCACATACTCATTCGAATGCGTACAAACACATGGGGCTCTGCCAATTCAGTTGTTAGAGCTAGAAAGAGAATCATATCCAGAGCTCTAAAAGCCTCTCCTCCAATCCCAGGGGATTCTTACAAATCTTCTTTTTGTTCTTTTAACAATTAATTAGTGAAGGTTCGGCGCTTGGCCATTGTTGGGTGTATAAGCATCTCGGAGCATCAAATGTTGTTGTGAACGATATGGCAGGGGTCGTTTCGGTGGCATAAACGTATCGAACATTTCTTTTCGGTACAAATATGCATGACCTTTGTTTTGATTGCATTTTGGTAGCATTTTTTCGAAACTTTGTTGAATTCATCTTGAATTCACATCAGAGGTTATATATTTGTGTTTAACCACAATTGCTATGTCATTGGCATAGGTGTAGGCAGTACTTTGTGAAATGGATACTTTGACATTACTCCTCTTAAACCTATTTCACTCGTGTTCTCGACATCAAACGTAGCATTGCTCTATACTTTGGTAAATAATATTTTTGATCACACGACATTTATTTTCAGATAAGTAGGTATTATATTGTGCGCTGTTTAATTGATAAAGCTGACAAAGATTTCTGACTCACTGGGTCCTTCTAAATAAATATTATGCTGAAGTTCCCGGTCTCCATCATTTTGTTTTATAAATTACAACTACGAATGATCTTTGATGTCCGGTCTGAAAATTGGTAAACAAATTCCGCTCTTGCCAATTTTTGGTCCGCGGGTAGAATTTGATATTTCCACCAACCCTGTGTATGTATAGGTTAATGCCCTATCCACACTCAGGATCTGTGTATGCATAGGTAAATGCCCTATCCACACTCAGGATCTGTGTATGCATAGGTAAATGCCCTATCCACACACAGATCTGTGTATGTATAGGGTAATGCCCTATCCACACACAGGCGCTCCGTATTCGCCACCTGGAGACGTGCCCGATGGAAGCATTACATTTATATGTATGTAGTTATATGTAGTTATGACATTTATGTGCTCACTGTCATCGGCTAGGTGTTTGACTGTATATAAAATTGCGTAGTGATCTGAGAGACCTACCGTCTAAATATATGTCTAACTTTGTGATGGTATCATATAAATATATAATCCTATACTCTGTTCAACATAAATTGACAGTACAGGGAAGTTTGGGATTTTTGTCTCTCGTTCGCAATCTTTTGTTTTGCATAAGGTGCTATTCCAACAAAAGCTCTTAAAATGTTTCCGTAGTAAGCATTTCAAATCAGAAAAAAACTGAAAGGATAGTGTGTAAGGTTACCGTCCTTTTTTTAGGTTGAAATTTTCATTTAAATAATTTGTTTTATTTATAAAATTTATAAAATAAAACAAAACACCACCAAGAGGTAAGATTAAAGGCGTGGCTTAAAAGCACAAATTGCACAAAACTCAAGAATAAAAACAAACCTTCAAAAATACAATTTACATGAAAACACTTAACTTCACATCAATATGACAATCCAAATTTAGAAAAATACACGTAATATCGAAAAGCTGACCGCTACGAAAACCTACGCAGATAAACTATTTCCTTAAAGAAAACCGCTTATAATATTGTTTAACTTTAACTATAGCTGGCCGAGGTGGACCTGGGCCTCAGTCGCCAAGGGACATCCATTACTGTTGATTGATCAGGAGTTCTCCAAGTCCCCTTCTGTATATCGAGTTGTGGAAACCGTGTGCTAGCTACGACAATGTTTTACCCAGCCGCAAAGTCGATTAGCCTGAAGCCAATATCGGAGGTGGTGTCGTACAGGCTATATTTTCCGATCGTTCCACTAAGGATACCGTCTCTTCCTAGCTTTGCTTTAAAATCACCGAGGACAGTTTTAATGTCATAGCTAGGGCATTGCTCGTAGGTCTTGTTAAGGAGCTCATAGAAGGCATCCTTGGTGTCGTCATCTTACTCCTATGTGGGGGCGTGCGCGCATATAAGGCTAATGTTTACGAATTTAGCCTTAGTGCGGATTGCTTCGAGGCGCTCACCCACATGCCGGAAGCTCAGGACTTCTTGTCTTGGTCTGCCTCCGACAATAAATTCGCATCAAAATAAGCGCTGCCTTTGCCGTCGATAGCAATCGCCGTAGTAGTTGTCGCAGTTTTTCATCCTCTTTTTGTCCGGCCCATCCCATCGCATTTCTTGGATGGCGGTTATATCTTCTTTGCAGCAGTCAATCGCCTCCGCTAGTTGTTTGGCTGCATGTGGTCTATAGTATTAAGACACCTAACATTCACGTGCATATCCTAAGCTCATTGTCCTTAAATCGTTTGCGTGGGTTATCAACAGTAGATAAGGTCGTGTTTTGTTTTTCCGACACTTATCCTGATTTATGGCGCAGAAAACTCGCCATTTTTCCCCTTCGCTTCGCAATCTCCCTTGATATTCCCAGATAGTGCTACGGGGTCGTGAAGTAGGGCTTATTAGCAGAGCTGCAAGATGTTCGGCGGCGGAGGCTCATTCTCGTTATTTAAAGAACCAGCCCCTGTGGAGAATGCTACTTCTACGAAGCCTAATACTAATCGTTGCCATATATCCATCATATCATCGGCTTATCTAAGATTATTTTAGCATTCTCCTCCAATTTATTCCTAATAAATCCCAATACATGGCATAAAAAAACTACTAAAAGTGCGGAAAAATTGCTAGTTAAAGTGGCATCTATGGAACTCCTTGGCCCAGACTAATTTTTTTAAATATTTTTCAAGTAGTTATGTATTCTGGAGTGTCAAAGGCCTCTGTAAAATCGGGGAAACCCCTTACTTTTGCTGGTATGTGTTATCTGTTTTTTATGATTTCGTTGACTTTTTGCAAGTCAGCCGTTTTATTACTACAGTATAAAACCTTGACGAAAACCAGCTTCTTCTATTGATTTCCTTATAGGAAAATCGAAATTCAAAATTTTGTGATATCTTTCACGTTTTAAGGTGTTCAAATTTTAAATTTTTTGCGTGTATGAGTTTATATATACATACGTATGCATCAGTTTGTTTTTTGGCCAGCTATACCTCGCGAACGAATGCTGGTATCGATTTAAATTCTAGTCAGATGATGGGTCTTTTTACATCTTAGCCATTAGATTCAGGAATTGCATATGATATAAAGAGAGATTCCTACCTTAGCAGCTTGATATTTCTCTAAATTCTTTAATTGGTTAAAATTTGACAAACATGGGCTAATTTACCCTATAAAAGCTTTAAGCAGTTATTTAAAAATATTTAGAAACAATCCGTTGTAAAAAAAGCATTTCGGATTTAGTATGTAGTAGGGGAGCAATGATTGTAAGCATGGGACTCACTCAGACGAACGTCTACAAGCATTTTGTGTTCAGAGTGGGTTATGTTATTTTTTTTTCTTGCTATCTGAACTTAAGTCAAAATAAATATCTAACAAAAAGAAACCCACATTTTTGTTTGAGAGCATCGCACTCTACAACTTTAAAAAATGATACTGTATACAATCCAAAGGGCGATGTTCAATAAGAAACTAAAGTCCCTATTAAAAGAGATATGTTAAGCTTAGATTATTATTAATCATCATGGATAGTTTTGTTTCAAATTCGATTTTGCTATTTAAAGGATTTAAGTGTTTGTTCCTAAATTCCGCAACATTTTCTGTTCGATATATCATTAACTGATGCTTTATTTTCGGAGCCTAGAAACGGTAGTATTTCTTTATCGCCATCGTCTATGCTTAGAGGTGAAAACTGTTTCATAAAATTATGTGCTTATTGCCTTTTTATTTTGTATTTTTTTTCATCTTAATATGGATTGTTTTCCTATGTTGTTAAGTTCTTTCCATCGTTGTTGTCGCTCTATTTTTTTTTACTTGCTTTATTATTCTCGTATTATAATTCAATACAATACAATACAATTGCGTAGCAATTCCCTCTTTTTGATTATATGCTCCGTTTTTTTGCGTAAGTTTATTTCATTTGTGAGCTTATAGAATTTGCTCTTCAGTTGCGCTTAAAATTCTAGATTCTAGCCGATCATGTGTTTCTTTGTATTTCTAATGTGTTCCTTCTGTATTTATGCTCTAGTTCATCAAGATACTAACGTATGCTCTCTCCGTCCAGATAACGGGTGGCCGTGGTGTAGTGGTACTAGCCATCGCTTTTCACTCGGACATTCAAGGTTCGAATCTTACTCATGACAAGTTTTTCATTGTGTACCTGGAAATTAGTCAGAAAAATCTGCGTGTGAAGGCATAACACTGACATGTAGAGTTGGCTGTTGTAGAGTTTCAAGCACAAAACAACCGTTAAAATTCACAACCTGAATCATTCCGAGTGAAGAAAAACTCTCCGTCTTATTCGGACTCCCACCCCTGGAAAGTCAATATCGAAACCAAACACACCTGAGTTTCAAACCACTTCATCACAACAACTTTTCTTTCTCCTCCTTCTACCTTTCCGCCCGCGCCCTGGCAACAGTAAAAAGGGTATCATAAACACCTTGAGGCGCGCGTAAATTATAAAAAAAAAAAAAAAACTATTGGAACATCTTTCTCAAGTCTCTGCTTATGGCATTGTTTGCTTTTGTTGTTAATTTGAATGTGCCTCTTACAAGTCTGTGGTCATTCTCGAAATCACAGTTGTTTATAACAGAAGCATCTTTAAAAATTGACTCTTTATTAACGTAACAAAATCAATTTCGTTGTTCACTACTCTATTAGGTAGTTTACAAAACCATCGTTTGTTTTTGTTTACCAGAAGGAAGCAGTTTCCTATATATAATCTTTTTTTTCATAGCCATATAACCAACCAATAATTTCATTCGTTCCTTTATTCATATCATCAGTTTCTCATTGCTAATTCTTCATTCTCTCTTTTCAGACCTATTTTCACATTAAGGTGGCCCTTTATGCATATGAATTTAGTTTATTAGTACACCTTAATTCAGGTTCGCTGATTTTGATTTTTTATTAATTTCTACCGTAACAGTGTGTTTGTTTGAATGGCTAAGTAAATTAGCAAAATTGTCATACTTGAAAAATGTACCGTATATTTGGATTGTATGTTCGTTATTGCTTCGTTAAGGCCGGAGCACAAGTTTCTGTTAATTGACACCGATAGAATACGATGATCAACGATTATTTTTTTCCCCAAATTTTCTAGAATACGCTTTAACCGTGGGAGCCCCCATGGACACATTCTTTAACATATTTTATGTTATTAGGAAGCATATCTTTTGAATGCATTTTATAAGTCGTCATTCAATTAATCTCCTTATGTTTTGTTTTTTTTTAAACAGAAAAGTCTAAAGGCTTCTTTGTTATTTCCATCGAGCCTAGTCTAACGTATTTGCTTATTAGTGGCCGACTTACATATTATAGGTATTAAGGCCAAGATTTAATAAACTTAAAATTTAAAAGTTAAGAACAAATAAAAATGGGGCAACAATTTATAAAATAAAAACACTTACGTATACACTTACAGCATGAACATGTTATATTTCTTAAAGTAAAAATTATCTTTTTGCTGTTAATAACAGGTAACTAATTAATTTCTTAAATGTTCTATGTTACCCTGCTTGTGAGTTTTGCTAAATTTGCGGACTTAAGTTCCATTTTACACCCGACTCTCATTTGAATCACTTCGTTAATGAGGCATAGAGTTAGCTTATTATTTTGCATTTGGAAACTGCACTTAGGGAACTTAAGCTTCTATTGGTTTTTGCATCGGATTTTACTACGTTCTTCGTTCAATATTCTGAACATAACAGCTCGTCCTTCCTGCTCGATCTCGGTATCATCGATAATATCAGTAAAGTTATCATCATCCAAGTTCTGACACCAAGCTTTCATCTTGTCTGATGCATAGACCGATTTAAATTTTCTCTGTGTTCTCTGAGCACCTGGAATATCCTCTATGACATACCTGTTATGATCCAACAAGACCGTCACCATGTAGGGACCTTTATATTTTGGCTCTAATTTACGTGATTCTGCGGTAGATATCGATGATCGCTCAATTAAAACTAAATCACCTTCCTTGTACACGCATGAAGATTTGTGATGCATGTCGTTGTTTCTGCTTCTCTTGGGATTTGATAATAGTCGCCTCCGCCTCCTGACGTACCACCTCCAAATCCAATCGCTGTTAGATAGATAGATAGATAGATAGATAGATATTTATTGGATTGGTAAAGAACATTTTTGGTTTACATATTGTGTATATAGCACAGCTTGAACAGAGATATGATATTTATATCTTACTACTGGAAAATAGGTATTTAATAATAAATTTGTGATTGTTGAAAACAAAAGTTGGTTAATTCCAAGGAAAACAATTAACAAAAACCTTCATCTAAAAAGAGATTAGAACTTAGGTAGTTCATATAAAATTAGGACTTAGTAGGTAATACTCGTATCACAGTAATGAAAATAAAAAGGAAATATCATATATATATGTGTAGAAATAAATGAACAATTAAATAAATGAATAAATAAATAAGTAAATAAGTAAATGAATAAATTCAAAATAAATGAACAATTAAATAAATAAATAAATTAATTAATAAGTAATTAAATAAATAAAAAAATACAAAAAAAAAATAAATATATTAATAAATAAACAAATAAATTAATAAATAGTTATACAAATATATATTTGAAAAACAAGATAACGAAAATAACAATTTAACAATACAGTTTCATATCGAAAGTGACTTAATTAAGGGGTTTTCAGAAGAAAGACACTTTTGAAAAAATTTTTATTTATAATTTCAACTTTTCTTGCAATCGGAAGTACTCCGGCTTTTTCATGGAGTTCGAGGGTGGAATAAAACCATGGAAGATTTAACATCATCTTCAGAACTTTATTTTGTGCAATTTGTAGTTTTTTTATATGCATCTGAGCACAATCACCCCACACAGGTGATGCGTACAAAATCATAGCTTGAAATACCACATTAAATATGATAATTTTGTTTTCGTTACTAAGTAATGATTTCCGATTTATCAGAGGGTATAGCATTTTGGTGGCAATGTTTATTTTATTACTTATGTAAGCGGTATGGATTTTAAATGTTAATGTTTTATCTAAGCTAACTCCAAGATACTTAACTGTATCGAGCCAATTGATTTCTGTATTATCAAGCACTAGATTTTTGCTAGGTAAAAAACAATTCTTTCTTTTTCTCGTAAAAAAAATAGATTAAGTTTTGTCAGCATTAATTTTGACTTTTCAGTGCTTGTAGTACTCAAATATAATACCAAGCGCTCTTTGCAGATTTATCTCTATGACCCCGCCTTATTCATGTGAGGAAAATATTGCTATATCATCGGCATACATGGCATATTTACATGCGGGCAGATCAGGGAAATCGGCTGTGAAAATATTATATAATATAAGAGCAAGTACTGATCCTTGTGGGACGCCTGCTGGTATCGTTCTTCTTGAAGAAAAAATATTATCTGTATATACGAGGGCGGGTCAATAAGTCCGTGACTTTTTGAATTTCTGACCTCTTTACTGAAACAGCAACACTGCTCCTGTCAACAGGCATCTGTCAGTTGACTCCTGTCAAAATTTAAACTTGCTGCGTCAGTTAGTTTGTGTTTGACAGCTATTTTTATCAGACTACTCACTAATTTGAGGAGAAAATGGAAAAAAGTGAATTTCGTGTGCTTATTAAGCATTATTTCTTGCGAAAAAAAACCATTACCGAGACCAAGGCTAAGCTTGATAAATACTATGGGGACTCTGCACCATCGATTTCAATGGTAAAAAAGTGGTTTACTGAATTTCGTTGTGGCCGTACAAGCACTGAAGATGCCGAACGTCCTGGACGCCCAGTTGAGGTCTCTACACCCGAAACAATCGAAAAAATTCACGATATGGTGTTGGCCGACCGAGGATTGAAAGTGCGAGAGATTGTGGAAGCCGTAGGGATCTCGCATGGCTCAGTGGTTTCAATTTTGAATGATCACTTGGGCATGAGAAAGCTTTCCGCAAGATGGGTGCCGCGTTTGCTCACAGTCGACCACAAACGCAACCGTGTAACAACTTCACAGGAAGGTTTGGCGTTGTTTAATCGCAATATGGAGGAGTTTTTGCGCCGTTTTGTAACCGTGGACGAAACATGGATCCATCACAACACACCAGAGAACAAACAACAGTCAAAACAGTGGGTTTCTAAAGGTGAATCGGCGCCAAAGAAGGTCAAGGTGGGTTTGTCAGCCAATAAAGTTATGGCGACTGTTTTTTTGGGATGCACGCGGGATAATCCACATTGACTACCTTCAAAAGGGAAGAACAATCAATGGGGAATATTATGCCAACTTATTGGACCGATTCAATGACGATTTGAAAAAAAACGACCTCATTTGGCCAAGAAAAAAGTTCTTTTCCACCAAGACACACATTGTTCCCAAACCTGAAGAAATGGTTTGGTGGAAAAAGATTTGACTCCAATGATGAAGTTATCTCGCAAACAAAGGCCTATTTTGAGGACCTCGACAAATCATTTTTTTTGGAAGGGATAAAAAAAATTGGAGAAGCGTTGGACAAAGTGTATAGAGCTCAAGGGAGACTACGTTGAAAAATAAAATTATTTTTTTATCAAAAAATCGGTGTTTTAATCCAAAAGTCACGGACTTATTGACCCGCCCTCGTACCATAAAATACCTATTTGTTAGGAAACTTTGGATTAGTTTGATCAGATATGGGGGACATTTTAATCTTATTAATTTATACTTGATGAGAGGTGCTGTGATTTTTCCTGAAACCAAATTGTTCCAATGGTAAAATATCATGCATGAGGAGGAAATCTTGTATTTTTGTTTTTATGACTTTTTCAAGTAGTTTACTGCAACTACTAAGTAGGCTTATTGGTCTATAGCTGTTAGCATTATTTGGACTTTTTCCTACTTTTAATCTTCGAATAATTTTAGCGACTTTCCAATCGTCAGGAAAGTATTCTAAACTTAATCAAGCATTAATGATGTATGTTAAATGTTTTTGGTTTTTACTTAAGCAATAAGTATTTGATTATTTATCTTATCAATTCCTGGTGAATTATTAATGTGCAAATCAGTTATACAAGATTCGAGATCCTCATATGTGATTAGTTTATCAATGGGAGTGCTCACACTACGTCTGTTGAATTCATTTATTGTGTCTTCAACTGTTGCATCAAATGGTGAAGTGAGTGCTACTGATGCGCTGTGGTTAATTAAGAAAGTATCGGCCAAGAGTTCAGTTTTGCTTTCAGGGGTAAAGCAGATTTGACCCCCATATTCTAAAAATGGAATTTGTTAATTTTTCTTTTTAAGAATTTTGGCAATGTTCCAGAAAGGCTTGGACCCTTTATCGAGGAGACAAAGCTTTTCGTTCCATGCATTATTTCGAACATTTTTATTTGATCTGAGATCAATCTATTTAAAAAATTCAGCTGGTTATATATGATTTGGACACGATAACGTTGCCATTACCTTCTTAAACTATTTCGAACTTTTATAATATTGAGGATATAGTGCGGGAGTAAAATCGATCTTCTGTTAAGATTTTTTAGGGGAACTGATGCACTTACACTTTCCAAGATATTTGAAGTAAGTAATTGTAGGTGATTGTCGATTTGTTCGCGGTTTACACACTCTAGTGGATTAACTATTTAATTTTCTAGCCTTGAGTTAAGATGTTGCCTAAAGTGTACCCAGTTGGCCTTCTTAAAATCTAAATATTGCACGTTATTTAAACTGGCTCTAAAACTAATATCACAGTTAACAGGAAGGTGGTTTGAACTGAGCGCATTAATTGCTACAGGTCGTGTAATAAGATTTGAGACATTAGTAAAAAACAAGTCTATTGTCGACGGAGAGGACCTCACAGATTCAGGAATGAAAGTCGGGCTGTTGGGATATAAAATATAAATTGGGTATCTCATTTGGATATCTGAAAGAATATTTCCCCAGGAGTTTGCCCTCTGGCATCCCCATCCACGACGTCTGCAGTTTAAATCTCCACCTACAAGAATTGGTTCCTTACAGTTAAGTTTCTTTCTTAGATCCTGTTTGAACAAATTTGCTTTATGTTTATTCGAATTTCCACCAGGAAAATAAACTGTTCTTCTTGAAATCCAAACAGTAAGTTATGCGGTGTTTGTTTTGTAGATTCGTTTATGCATGAATTCATTCCCCACTGTATAGCCCTTAAATGAGTATCCCAATTAGTGTTATCGTCCGCCATAGTAGACAATGCATGCAATAAGGTCCGACTACAACGTTCGATTTGGCCATTGGCTATCGGAGTTCGCGCTGCTGTCATGATATGTTTGATGTCAGAACCATACTTCTCGAACTCTTTTGATCTAAAAGCCGTTCCCCTGTCAGTAACAATCCTGACTGGACTCCCGAAACTTGATGAAATCTCCTCTAAAATTCGGATAACAGGTTTAGTAGACACGTTTTTGACAGGGCTTAGGATGACGTATTTAGTAAACCCATCAATAATTCCTAAAATATGAGTGTTGCGCTTATGGCTGTTAGGAAAAGGACCTAAATAATCGAGGTGAAGAGTGTGAAAAGGCACTGGAGTTCTCTGTATGCAAAATAATTCACCTTCCTGCTTACCAGACGGCTGTTTGTAATATGCGCATTCGATGCATGCTGATAGGTAACTTTTAACCTTGTTCCTCATGCGAGGAGACCAGTAATCACGCTGCAAGAGGTTTAACGTTCGTTCTAATCCATAATGACCTACCTCGTCATGACAGGATCTTATGATTTTCCATACCGCAGGCCCCGGAACTACCCACTTAAAAACGTTGTCCACTTTCCGATATAAGCGCCCATTTTCAATCTGAAAATGTTTGCGTAGTTCCTTGTCCTCGCCCGTTTTTCTATTTTTGTTGAGCTTGGTTACGATTTCATGTAATTTGAGATCCTGGATCTGAACGGTCATCAGCCAATCTTCATTTTTAATTTCAATGGCAAACACGTCCATGCTAACAACATCACTCTGTTTTGGTTCATCATGCGGAGATCGACTTAGTGCGTCTACATGCTGAATAGTTTTCCCACGCCCACGGTACTCGATCTTGAAGTAAATCAGCCGCAACCACCAACCTCGGAATTATGTTTTTTTTTGCTAATTGTTGCTCTCAAACAATCACAATCAGTTACGACCTTACGGCCGAGGACATAGCTTCGGAACCTAGTTATAGACTCAACAACAGCAAGGGCTTCGAGTTCGTAGCTGTGATAATGCTTCTCGTATTCATTTGTTTGTCTGCTTAAATATCCCACCGGTCGAAGTTGGATGTCTAAATCTTTCTGTAGTAAAATACCTGCAATTCCAAGTGCGCTCGCGTCCGTGTGCAGCTCATGTTTCAGTTGATGATCGTACAAAGTTACCATCGGCCTAGACGTTAACACTTCTTTCAATTGCTCGAAGGATTTTTGGTGGGCTCTATATTTTCCTTAGTGAGCTCCGTAAGTGGTTTCGCAATGATTGCATGACCTAGTACAAACTTCCTGAAGTAGCTGGTAAGTCCTAAAAATTGTCTCAGTTGATGTAAATTTTCCGGCTGAGGGAAATTGGATACTGCTTCAATTTTTCTTTTATTGGGCCTTTTACCAGCAGAGGATACCTCATATCCAAGAAAATCAATCCTTTTCTTGAAAAAGAATGACTTCTTTAACTTAAGGGCTAGGCCTTCATCTTCTAATAGAGACAGGAATGTTTGAAGACTATGCATACCTTCCCAAAAATCCTTGCATGAGATAAGAATGTCATCCATATATATTATCAATCGAACGGTTTTCATTTTTTGCCTGATGCTGTTCATCATCATTTGGAAGCACAAAGGCGCATTTGAAAGTCCAAATGGCATCCTTCGGAACTCGTACTCGCCATCAGGAGTAACAAAGGCCGTATACTTCCGCGAATCCTTAGCAACAGGGAGAACCCGGATGCTAAATCTAAACCAATGAAAAATGCACTACCTCTTAATTGTTGCAAGAGATCTTCAATAATGGATCTTTGAGACTATTCTCGTTCAGAAGGGGAAAATGAATTACCATTCGATCCTCACCATCCTATTTCTTCACGAGCAGAGCCGAAGACACGAAAGACGAATCTGATGCCCATATTATGTCATTATCCAACAGGTCTTGAACAATTCGTTGCAAAGTTGCACGTTGAAAATATGCCACTCTATACGGACGACACGCTATTGGTTTACTTGTTGTCAATTCGATTTGCATTTCTAACGATGAAGCACAACCCAGTTCTGAGATGTTCGTAGTAAAACAATGTCGGTATTTATTAAGCAATTTAATAAGTTCTCCCAGTTCATCGGTCGAGAGATGTCCACATTCAATATCACTGTATGAAATCAGTTGCGGTACAATATCTGTGTTGTTGTATTGTGGCAAATTATTTAACTCTGTGTTCGTAACAGCATTTTCGTCATTGCCAAGTGATACGTTATCGTTTCGTGACATGTTTGTCTTAGTCGTTTCATCGTTGTTGACGTGGTCGTCGCTATATTGTTGAATACTGGTAGGGTGTGAATCAGAAAGTTTTAACTCATCATGGATTTTCATAAGCATGACGTGCTCTTGATCTAAGAAGTCTCTTCCGACTAACACTGGTTCGTTTAATGCCTCATCGTCCACCACATATAGGAAAACAGAAGCAACTACCTCATCGATCTTTAAATTAACTCGTACATGTAATGCTTTGTGATTTTCGCTTTGATAGCATTCCTCCTTAGAATGACCCGTTTTTTTTGGCATATTCCGCATATAGGTTTTCGTTGAGCCTTCGAACATTCCCGTGAAAAGTGCCCAAACTCATTACAGTTAAAACGTTTTCTCTTATCATTCGGTCGCTGTTGTCGTTCAGCCGTTGAAAATTGATATTGCTGTTTGGCTGCTGTTGATTGTGGTGTCACATTCTCTCGCTGCCTTGTTTGATGACGATCTGTAGTGAATTCTTGCATTTCTTCGTACCACTTGAAGTGTTCAAGTAATTCCTCTGACTCAGCAAAATGCTGAAGCGACAATGTTCGTTTCAAATCGTTATTATCTACCCCGTTAATGTATTTTAAAATAGATTGACTACAAAATGTTGCGCAACTAACTATGGATAACATCTCATAGAAATATTGTTCGAAACTTTCATTTACCTGTTTTCGCTGTTTCAGGAGTATCATATGAACATCAGACTCATCCGTGTAAGAATGGAATGCTTTCAAAAGTCCTTCCTCAAGCTGTATCCAATTCGTGATATGAAATTGCTGACTCGTAAACCATCCTTTTGCTGCCCCTTGGAGTTTTGATGAAGTAATCAACAGGGTCATTTGGTCCATGTCTTGATAAATATCACGTAGATTATCAACTGTTTGCGTCCACTTCTGGCATGAAAGGATTGGTTATTGACTTGGATCAAAGATTGGGACAAGTAAATTTAATTCTGCGTAGCTGTAAGTTTGTGAAGCTGAAGTAGTACTGTTGTAACTCTGAAGAACTTCTGTTGTAGCTTGTTGCGGTGGTACAGATGGAGTATCTTGGCTTGCAGCTGATACCGGAGTCATGGGAGGATTTGGTACCAGAAGCGTGGTGGTGGAATTACTTGTTGACTGCCGCTGTAAAATAGAGAGCTCACGTTTAGTTAATTCTAGTCCCTGTCTGAGTACCTCCTTTGCCCGACGTAGTAATTTAAGCTCTCGTTGGTCTAGCATGCTGGTTCTTTCTTGCGGTGACTGCAACAGATTGCTCGTGCGCAGGTTAGGAGTTTGTTACGCTTTGTATTCCGACATTCGTTGCTACGCTACCATTAACTAGCATTGTTGATTCGGCTACTGGTACCATCATGTTATCCATTTCTGATTCTTTATTGGGCATCGTCGTGGAATACAGCAAATCGTGAACTTAGTCAGGAATAAAGTTTTGCGAAAATTTATAAAAAAAAACAAATGTATTTGGGAAAATATCCCACTTCTGAACTATTAAACAATACAAATTCAAGTGAAAACAATTAAGGATTACATTATTGTTTGAAGATTACTTTATTAGAAAACAAAAGGTTAACACCATGTTCCTTTAGATAGATGTCTTACCCCAAAAAAAAAGAAAGGACGAGAATCGATTCAGAAAAGTGAGAGACGATAGCTGTCAAAAATATCGAAGAAGAGTTCTTAAATTTAGCTTAAGGACTGGATAACACTTTATAGGGTAACATATATAAATGAATATATAATAGGTATAATATTACATAATAATATTTAAAAATGTGGTACTACAGCTATTCTCAAGAAAGGAGAGAATACAAAGGCATCAGTTTCCTTAACATCGCATATAAGATCTTATCCGCCGTATTGTGTGAACGCGTGAAGCCATTCGTCAACAACCTGATAGGTCCATATCAGTGTGGCTTCAGGGCAGGAAAGTCCACCATCGACCAGATATTCACACTACGGCATATCTTGGAGAAGACCCATGAGCTTCAGATCGATACACACCGCCTATTCATCGATTTTAAGGCCGCGTATGACAGCATCTATAGAGACGAGCTATACAGAGCAATGTCTAGTTTTGGCATCCCTGCCAAACTCGTCCGTCTGTGCAGGATGACGATGGAGAATGCACGCTGTTCCTTAAAGGTTGGTGAAGATCTCACCGAGACCTTTGATGTCCAGAAAGGATTCAGACAAGGCGATGCGCTGTCATGCCATTTTTTCAACATCGTTCTTGAAGGAATAGTGGAAAACTCACGAGCAAACACAAAAGGCACTCTCTTTCAAAAGTCCGTCCAACTACTCGCATACGCCGACGATATCGACATAATCGGGAGAAAATGGGTTAAGCGGTCAATGAGGGCAAGACCAAGTATATGTTATCAAGCAAAAAGAACAACCAACACCGTCGTCTCGGGCAGAACGTCACCCTTGACAGATATAACTTTGAGGTAGTTAAGGACTTTGTCTACCTAGGCTCCGCTATAAATACAGACAAAGACACCAGCGCTGAGATCAAGCGAAGAATAACTCTTGCCAACCGCTGTTTCTTTGGGTTAAGAAGGCAATTGAGTAGAAAAGCCCTCTCTCGGACAACAAAAGTCACCCTTTATAAGACCTTAATAATCCCGGTCCTGCTCTTTGGTGCAGAGACATGGACATTATCAAAAATGGATAAGGGTGTTCTTGGTTGCTCCGAGAGAAAAATTCTTCGGGCGATCTTCGGTCCCGTCTGCATTGACGGTGATTGGAGGAGAAGATACAACGACGCCCTGTACGGAAGAGTGAAGATCCAAAGATTGAGATGGCTGGGTCATGTAGATTGCGTGGACACCATCGTCCCGTTTGAAAAGTCTTCGAATTCGCTCCCGAGGGACAGCGCAGTAGAGGAAGGCCAAGACTCAGGTGGCGCACGCAAGTGGAAGAGGACCTCAGCCAACTTAGCGTGAGAAACTGGAGGCAGCTAGCCAGGGATCGAGCTGGCTGGAGAAGCTTGTTGGCTGAGGCCCAGGTCCATACCGGACTGTAGCGCCACTTAAAGAAGAAGAAGAAGGTATTACATAGATATAATCTGTAAGTTTACTCTATTAGCTCGCCATAAATACGTATTAGCATCTTTTTCGCTTTCTAGGTCACCTTGTTTGTTCAGAACAAGCTATTTGCTTACTATTATTAGTTTATGATTGTATGTTCAAATCCTGTTTTACTCGCTGTTTAAGCCCAATTTAACCCAGATTGCGATTCCAGGGTGCTTCATACCCTATCTCACTATCTTTCTAACATTTCGCTCTTAGTGGTTTACATTTCAATTGCAGATATTATTTTCAATTAAAGTTTGCATCTGTTTGCTTTTTTACCCATTACACATCTCTGTACTCCAATGCCTTTTACTGTAAACTTTATTTTTTTTTTTTATTACATATTTAATCTGCAACATTGTTGATGAGCCCTCATTTTGCCTTTTCCAGTTTTTGTTCTTCTTCTTTAATCGTTTGGTTTCGAATTGTAAATATGCTCGTTTCTGATAACAAATTGTTAATACAATATTTGACTCCTTGCAGAAAATGTTTTTCATGCTGAAGTAAAATTGTAAGTAAAAGTTAAATTTATTCTATATTTATTTATTATAGTAAAGGCAGTTAAGTTTAGAGTCTACAGCACGATCTCTCGATTCGGAGGGGTTACAATTCTAGTCGCGTAGTCCAAGCATCAAATCGTAGATGACCCATACCAGTAATTGTCATTTATATGTGTATCATGGTACGAAAATCATAATTTAAAACATCTCCATTGAAAATATCACACGCTTTTCCAAGAGCTACAAGTCTCACTCGTTCCTTCAAGATGATTTGTGGTGGAATACCACCATATTACTTTTTTTAATTTATCGCTCATGTCCCATTTTTTCTGAGGTAACTTGTGCTAGTTTATATATATTCGACTAATGCCAATTATATATTCACTATTTTTTTTACAGCTTTTGCCACTTAGTTACACTGATCAAACTTTTACCCTAAAAAAATAGTTATGCATTTCCTGCTCTCTATTGTTCATCAGTCTGAGAAGGCGGTGTTTTTCCATCGTCTCACCCTAATTCTCCTCTTTCACCAACTATGTGGTTCTTCTAGCACCGACATAAGATAGGCAAAGGGCTTTACTGTATTTTTTTTTTTTTTTTGGCGCGGGCGGAAAAATAGAAGGAAGAGAAAGGAAAACATTGTTGTGATGTAGTGGTTTGAAACTCAGGTACATTTGGTTTCGATATTGACACTCCAGGGGTGGGAGTCCGAATAGGACGGAGAGTTTTTCTTCACTCGGAATGATTCAGGTTATAAATTTTAACGGTTGTTTTGTGCTTGAAACTCTACAACAGCCAAATCTACATGCCAGTGTTATGCCTTCACACGCATGTGCTTGCGAGACAATACTTTTATTGTTTTGTATAAACCTTTATTTTTTTTCACCGTCATAAAATCACTTTTTTCTTTTAAAAGAAAAATGCGTTTTATTAAAATTTATTTTTCACAACATTTTAGATCCTGAACTGAGAAGGACTTTGTGGTCTTTGGTGGCATTTCCAAAAATTAAGAAACAAGTTCTTTTAGTGGAGCCAATAGATCTTACCCCAAAGGATTATACTGAAAATACTGCGTTTTATATAAATCAGGAGTTTTCAATTGTTAAAAATGGAAAAACCCAACGAAGGGGCAAAGTAAGTGTTTTGCTAGCATTGAGTTATAATTATATTTCCAAGCAATTATGATTTTTATTTAAGCTGAATTTAGTGGGACGGTTGCAATTAAGTACCGAACGTTCACAGCAAGAAGACAATCATTCTATAGTACAGCTTAGAATATTACGTACTCAGGAAGCTATAATAAAGATAATGAAAATGCGTAAGCGAACTAATAATGCTTCATTACAGGTAAATAATCTTACTACAATAGTTACTTTGATATACTTATTTACATTGTATTTTTCAGGCTGAATTGGTTGATATTTTAAAAAATATGTTTCTACCTTCGAAAAAGATGATAAAAGAACAATTGGAATGGTTAATTGAACATAAATATATGCGCCGGGATGACGATGACATAAACACTTTCATATACATGGCTTGAAAAATTTTACTAACACTAAGAAATATTGCTTTATTTTTGATTTGTAAACAGTTTAGATAATATAAAACTATCAATCAAATATTTATGTAAAAGTCAACTATTAGCCGAAAATAACAACTTTTAACAAAGTTTCAGCATTTGAATGATTTCTTATGTTGATAATAATTGGTCGCAAATAAACTATTAATGAATAATTTACAAGTAGCAACTTGCATTTTTATAAAATTTGTACATTTTGCACAAAAAGTTTTTGATAAGTTTTCAAATTTTTACAAAAATTTATTATCAGCTTCCCAGTTTCTCCTTCCATTTTCACAAAATCTTTTATATATTGTACAATATATCAAAAAGATATTTTTCATCGTTGTTAGAATAGATAAAATAAATAACTCTAGGTGTCCAATATATTGAAATGCATCGTGATGCGTTAAGATAGCACTTTAGGGGGGGGGAGAAAAAAAAATTCCGCTAATCCTATCAAAGAGTATCAAAAATGCTGGCCTCAGCCCTACCTATTAAAGTTATCCCTATCTGATATTAGTCGCACTCAGAGTTTGTTCCGCATATTTATTTAATATATAAACTGAATCGTTCGCCTACGATGTGTTGCATTGCCGAATTGCATAAGTTGTTTTGCAAAAATCCTTTTATCAAAGATAGATAACATGGGTGTTTATTATTGTTTCTAATATAGTTTACATCTCTTGTGGATTTGAATAAGTTTACTGATTTCAATGAGTTTTGTAAAATTTCCACTAATTCAATTTATAATAGTAGGCACTTGTTTGTGTATTAAGAAAAACATTTTATAATATTTACATATGTATGCTGTACTACAGTGCCAACAAAATAACGGGAATTTATAAATAAAATGTTTTAAATCATTATTTATTCAATAGGTGTGTTTTTGATAGGTCAAATCTTGCAAGCTGAATTAGAACCACTTCTCGACACCCGATTGAGTTGAATTTCGGCGTACACTTTAAGATCTGGTGACAATACAATATGCAGTACTCAATATTGTAATAAAATGGCCGCCGACACAAGTTGGCGGGTGTTGTATTTTTTATCAACCCTCTTAATATGGATACCAACTCAGAGGGTTTGAGGAGTAGAAAACGATAAAGTAGGTGACATCACAATCAATTCAATATGACTGCTGCTGCAAGAGGGTAGTTTACATTTTCTTTTCAAACTTCTTAATATGGGTATCAAATCAAAGGCCCTGAAGAGTAGAAAACGATAAAGTTAGCGTGACTACACAAAATTCAATATGGTCACACCTCCAAGGTAGCGGATTAGGTATGGTTGGGCACCAAAACGGACCCATCGCGATCCCTGTGGGACCAGTTGAATTTAACTTCAAGTGGCTAATCTTGAACAATCTCCTTAGTAAAATACCCAATTTTTTTTTACAAAAGCCAAGAAGGCCTTTCAAATCCATGCCGTCTATTTGCTCTAAGTTTTCAAAAAAGTATTTTCCTGAGAATTTCCTTCGGCTACGCGAAATTGCCTCACATTTACACAGTATGTGTATTAGACGTATTAAACGTTTGCAGATCGCTGCAGAATCTACAATATACTAGACTGTGTCCTGTCAAGATTCCTATTTATGTCCTTAGCTTATTCCTGTTCTGTTAAGTTAGCTTTCTGGATCTTTTGCCATCGAGAAGTGGCCATAGAGCCTTAAAGATCGTTAAGATCCTGCACGAGGATATCTATATTCAGGTCAAGAAATAGCAAAATAGCTACCAAACAAAATTATAATAATTATAATCAAACGAATAGCATTAATAACAATAACGAAAGTAGGGAACAGAAAAGGCAACAGAACGAAAATAACCAGGAATAATACCAATAGAAATTTCAGAACAAATCAGGGTAATTCTAGGAATAACGAAGGTGCTATCGAACTAAGGGACACTAGTTCAGCTATGAGTAGGCAAGTACATAATCTAGAAGAAAACTAGAATTTTCAGGAAAGCAATCTTCCCGAAAATTACCCTCTATAGTTGTCAAAACCAACAGCTATGCTCTAAGAATACTAATCGTTGCCGGTTCAGAAACTAGTTTTCTTAGAAAAGGGATATGTCACCCAAAATGGCAAATATAAATTCAAAAGTTAGAATTCCTTTATTTAAGGAACCGAATAGAACCGTGGAATTTTTTTTCACGATACTTTCGATGGTTTACTCGGAAATGACATCCTTTTGCCATTAGACTTCTAGAGTAGGGTTCTTATTGTTGATGAAATGAAAATCCCAATAAATTTCAGCAAAACTGAAGAAGAAATAACGAATGAAAATTACAAAAAACAGATTGTAGTTAAACAAATCAGAATCATCTGAATGAGGAAGAGAAAAGGGGAATCACTCGCCTCGTCTCTTAATATTCATCAATTTCCTACCAAGATGGTAGCGCATTTCACTAACATGGAAAATATCTTTAATAAATTGGGAAAATCCAATTATTTCACGACATTAGACCTTGTCAAAGGTTTCAACCAGATAGAAATAAATGGAAGCGACATAATGAAAACGGCGTTCTCAATGAGCGACGGCCATTACGAATTTATTCGAATGCCGTTTGGATAAAAAAAACCGCACCATCCACCTTTTAGCGTTTAATGAATGACGTTCTGGCATAATTCATTAGAAAAGTTTGCCTCGTTTACATGGACTACTCGTCTACTAGTCTTGAGGAACACCTTACATATCATAAGAAAATTTTTCAAAGATTAAAAGAAGTCGACTTCAAGTTCTAACTTGACAAAAGTGAGTTTCTGAAAAAGAAGACTGAATGGTTAGGCCATATAGTAACAACCGAAGGCATTAAACCAAAGCCAAAAAAAAGGCAGTAAAAATGTACATGCCTCTACGTCATAGAGCAGGACTGGGATTATTAAGGTCTTATATAGGGTAACTTTAGTTGTTTGAGAGAGGGCTTAACTAATCAATTCCCTTCTTAGCTCAGAGAAGCAGCGATTGGTAAAAGTTATTCTTCGTTTGATCTCAGCGCTAGTGTCGTTATCTGAATTCATAGAGGAGCCTATGTAGATAAAATCCTTAACTACCTCAAAGTTCTACCCGTCAAGGGTGACGTTTTGTCCGAGACGTCGGTGTTCAGTGTCCTTTTTCCTTGACAGCATATATTTGGTCTTGCCCTCAATGACCGATAAACCCATTTTCGCCGCTTCCATCTCAATACTCGAGAAAGCGCCACTGACATCACGCTACTTTCTTCCAATCATGTCAATATCGTCGGCGTATGCGAGTAATTGAACGGACTTTTGAAAGATTTGCCCCTTTGCGCATGCGTTTTGCACTATGCTTTCAAGTTTGATGTTAAAGAAATCGCATGACAGCGCATTGCCTTGTCAAAATCCTTTTTTGACATTGAAGGTCTCGGTGAGATGTTTACCGACCTTGATGGAGCATCATGCATTCTCCATCATAATCCTGCACTGACGGACGGCAGAAATGCCAAAACTAGACATTGCTCTGTATAGCTCGCCTCTATAGATGCTGTCATGTGTATCGATCTGAGGCTCATGAGTTTTCTCCTAGATCTGCAGTAGTGTGAATATTTAGTCGTTGTTGGACTTCCCTGCCCTAAAGCCACACTGATATGGACCTATAAGTTTGTTAACGAACGGCTTTAGACGTTCACACAATACGGTAGATAAGATCTTGCGCGCGATGTTAAGAAGACTGATGCCTCTGTAGTTGGCGCAGTTAATAGGGTCTCCTTTCTGAAGGATTAGATAAACAATGCTGAGGTCCCATACCTTCGCTCCACCATATTTTAGAGATGAATTGGTGTATGCTCCTTCGCATTAATATCGCCGAGGACAATTTGAATGTCATAGCAAGGGCATTGCTAGTGGGTCATGTTCAAGAGCTCATAGAAGGCATCTTTGGTGTGGTCATCTTTCTCGTCTGTGGGGGCGTGCGCGCATATCAGGGTAATGTTGGTTGATTTTGCCTTGATGCAGATTGCTACGAGACGCTCGTTCACATGCTTCCAATAACAAATCCGCGGACAAATAGGCGCTGGTTTTGCCGTCGATATCAATCGCCGTAGAAGATGTCGCAGTTTTTCGTACTCTTTACCCGGCCCATTCCATTATTTTATAACGTTTCAATCAATATGTATCTAATTCTTTATTTGCGTCTGTCCGCAACTATATTCAACATCCGAATGAAAGGATCAACGGTTTTTAATCAATTTATTTTTTTCTCTGAATCTATTTATATTTATTGCGTTATATATGTTCAAACCTCTACAGGCCACAAAATGTTTTAGGTCTTATTTCTATGGCAAGAAGTTTACTATAAGAACATATCACCGACCATTAGTCTGGCTTAGTTCATCGAAGGAACCAAACGCTAAGCTTCAAAGGTGGAAAACCAAATTAGGAGAGTATTACTTCGACGTAGAGTATGTAAAAGGTAAAGACAACCAAGTTGCAGACAGCGAAAATGTAACGAATTTGGAAAACCTCAACAAGGTCACCAGAACCACAAGAGCAGAAAACATAAATCCCGACGACTAATCTGTCATAGCCACAATCCATAGTGCTAACGAAGATAGTAGGGCGTACATCCCAATTGATGAGACATCAGTTGATGTCTACAAATTTCAACCAGATTCTACATATCGATATCTGGTATGCAAATATTTACTTAATATACGTTGCGATGATCGACAAAGTCAAAAAACATGTAACAGTTTAGGTAATTAAACATCGTACATGGATGGCCATCCTCAACCTTACAAAGTAGATTCGTTTCCCTGGGAATTCTTCGGAAAATAGTTGAAAGCGGTTTCTCTTTAATCTTAACAAAGGAAATTTTAAAAGAGAATGTTGTCGAGCTACATATTACTACACTTTATAGGTATAAAAAAAACCGGAAATTCTGACATAGAAAGGTTTCATTCTACGTTGAATAAACATAATCGTACATTTACAAATCACAAAAGCAACAAGGACACGTTACGTAACAATTTACAATACAATTCAACAACTAACCAAATACCCATTGACTTTCTAAATGGCGCCATTTCTGGTGGTGATTATGTTAAAATTATAGGAATACCTTAGGAGAATAAAGAAAATTCCTATTAGAAAAAAACATAATAGGAATAGAAACGATATAGATTTTACGTATAGTCAGTGTTAATACATCTGTCGCTATTTTTTTAATACCACTTCGGATAGTGTAGCTTTCCTCATTGTTTTCTTTTCGAAGTTATGGCGGCGAATTCATGATGGTAGGAAAGGAAATCGAAAATAAAAGTTATATAAAATTAATGTCAAATCGTTGTTTTAAATCGTTTTTTTGCTTGTTGATATTTTTTATCCTTGTGAAAACGCTTACAAGGCTAACATTTTGGTGCCGAAACCCGGGAATCTTTAGATTCAAATAAAAACCACATCATATGAACCTATAATTCGTTTACGAATCCACGGAAATTATAAAAATATTTTCATATCTGAAAGGATTATGTTGCTGAAATTGGTAAACCCACAAAAAGTGTTTATTCAAATATAATTTCTTTCAGTGCATTGTGAAATTCCAACTCTCGCTTCAAAGATAAAGCTTTCGTGGACAGTGACCTTTGATCAGCGAAACTACACTATCAGCCAAAAAGTTGCCGCGTGAGGAGTGACGTAGTAAGGCAATCAAAGTTTTTACATTACCACGTAAGCAGTCTTAACACAAAAGAACTTGAGGATCGCAGCCACCAACATTAGCTCAGCTCAGCACCATCCACCATAACAGACAATCACCAACATTGTGGATAAGCAGTAAGCTTTATACCTATACATGAGTTTTTATGCATGTTGATTAATTTCGAGTTGATAAGCATAAGTAGTGTTGCTGAAGATTGGGTTCTGTTCTGATACATTGAGGCAGGTAGGTTGTTGCTATACGTATTGTTGCGGATTGGTTGATTGATTTGAAACTTGTTGCACAAGGCTAGTTGTTGGGATTTCGAATAATTTTCATTGGAGCTGTTGTTTCGTTGTTGCTGAGGGTATCAATTAAATTGTTGCTGATTCCTCTCTTGTAAAAGCTACTTTTTTTTATTCTTACCCCAATTAAATTCGCTCTCGAACTTCGGTTGGATAATTAGGTTTCATTTGGAAATGGGAAACGACAAGGAATCCGCAGGTGGTAAAGCTGATGGCCAAGGAGGTTCATCAACCAAAGTTGACTTACCAGGCCAGAGCCAAGATGATTCGCAGAGCGATATAAAGAATCTGTCCGCACTTAAGGTTTTGCGATAGAATACAGAGGGAAGCCTAACTCGTGCAAAGAAGCTTATTTCAACGAAGAGTGATAAGTTGACGACCACTGAATTGGAATACTTGAGTCTATTTTAAGCAGATAATGCAGGTGCAAATGTCGATCGCGAGGTTTAATGTTGTGAGTGAGCAGAGTGCTAATGATAGTTTTCGTGACGAGGTTGAGGAAATATATGTGAGCACAAAATCGATCATATTGAGTTTATTGTCTGAGCATAAAGCAGCTAATAGCACCGGCGGTGCAGACCAGCTGAATGCAACTCAGTATCCCCAACGTCAACCTGCTTATTCAAAGTTAGAAGCGGTTAGACTGCCTACATTTTTTGGGAAATTTTCCGAATATCCTAACTTCATGGGATTGTTCCTTAATTTGGTCGATAAGGAAGATATAGATAACCTTCAAAAGATGAATTATATCCGTCGTTGTTTGTCAGGGGCAGCGTTGAGTGCTATCAAAGAGTTCGATATGATAGGTGCCAACTACAGAAAGACATTAGACAGGCTGAAACAACGCTTTGACAACAAAAATCTGATCTTTCAGGAGCACATGATGCACGTTGATGAGAATTCAGAAAGTTACAAAGGTCTCTGCTCTTTCGTTAAGGCATTTAGAGGACAGCTTTAATACTCATCTCACAGCTATGTTGTCGATAGGAACTCACGAGAATATTTGCAACGCGATTCTGATTTCGTTAGCTTTGGACCGTGTAGATGCAGATACAAAGGCAAAATGGCAGGATTCGATCGACTACAGTCAGTTACCAAGTTGGGAGGAGTTTACCAAAATCCAAAATGTATCAATTTAGAAGCGAAGGAATCGCAATCGTCAGCTTCCGAAACTTTTCAAAAAAGTTATAAAGATAGAGGGAGGAGAAAGGAAAGTTGTTGTGATGTAGTGGTTTGAAACTCAGGTGTGTTTGGTTTCGATATTGACTTTTTCAGGGGTGGGAGTCCGAATAGGACGGATAGTTTTTCTTCGCTCGGAATGTCAGGTTGTGAATTTTAACAGTTGTTTTTTGTGCTTGAAACTCTACAACAGCCAAATCTACATGTCAGTGTTATTCCTTCACACGCAGATTTTTCTGACTAAGTTCCAAGTACACAATGAAAAACTTGTGATAAGTAGGATTCGAACCTTGAATGTTCGAGTGAGAAGCGATGCCTAGTACCACTACACCACGGCCACCCCAAAGATGACAATCAACCACGTTTCCGAAATGAGAAGAAGTCGGATAAAGTTCAGAGGTCCTTTAAAGGTGCTTCCTTGACAGTGCAATGCACCAAATGTGAGTACTGTCGATCGGAAAAACATGCTATCGAGTCATGTAGCGATTTTCAGAATTTGCTGGTAGCTAGGAGGTTCCATGAGGTGAAAAAGTTGGTTTAATGTATAAACTGTCTTGAACGGCCATTTCGTTCGTCGATGTTCTAAGGGAAAATGTGCCATATGTTCTTTACCTCATCACCAACTGCTGCATAGATTCACCGTTGACAGCGCTGGTCAGCACGAGACAACCTCGGAGCAGGACCAAGCAGTTCAGTTTTGGTTGGAAGGTCTGATAACCAGGTTGTGCTAGCAACTGCGGTTGTTTTGATAAAAGATCATTATGGGATCTATCAACCAGTCCGCGCACTGCTCGATTCTGCGTCGCAGTTAAATTTCATTTCGGAACATATGGCCCAAAGATTGAAATTGTCCAAAGTCAAAACAGACGTACAGATTAGCGGGATAGGAAGCGACGTTACAAATATTCGAAACATCACGAAGGCAATTTGCAAATCTAGGATATCGGATTTCAAAACAGAGCTGGATCTTATTCATTAAAAACATAACCAATCCTGACCCGAGTAGATCCTTCGAAACAAATTGTTTAAAGATTCCAGACAATATTGTTTTAGCTGGCGCAGAGCATTTCTTTGAACTATTAGCGATAGGTCAGATAAAATTGGAAGACAAGTCGACACTCCAGAAAACACTCTTTGGATGGGTTGTGTCTGGGAGACAGGAGCTTAACGCTTCGCAGAAAGCGGTCGTGTGTTTAGTTGGGCGGCACGAAGTACAGGATGACTTATGCCTCCATGACCTTGTAGACCGATTCTGGGAAGTAGAAAATGTCAATTTGGAAAATAAGTTTCTTACTTCAGAAGAGGAAAAATGTGAAAGTCATTTTATAAGGGCAGTTAAGAAAGACGAACACGGTCGATTTATCGTTCGATTCCCTTTTAAAACAGATCCTTCTAAGTTGGGCGAATCCTACGAACTGGCAAAGAAAAGGTTTCTGGCATTAGTAAAATGACTCGATAAGAATGCATCGATAAAAAGGCAATATATAGATTTCATGGAGGAGTATGAGACTCTAGGACATATGAAGGAAGTAAGCTCGAAGAGTTTCAAGCATATGAAATATTTTCGTCCGCATCAGTTTGTATTGCGACCAGATTCCACCACTACGAAACTGAGAGTACTGTTCGATTGCAGTGCTCGAACTTCGTCGGACGTCTCTTTAAATGACATCTTGTTGAAAGGACCCACCATACAAGAGGAACTCTACTCTATAATGCTCCGATTTCGATGTTATAGGTATGCGCTGACTGCAGATATATCGAAAATGTATCGCCAAATCCTCGTTGATGTAGAAAACCGAAAGTGTCAATGTGTGCTCTGGAGGTTCAATGCAACTGATGACTTGAAGGTATACCAGTTAGGTACGGTGACCTATGGTACTACCTCTGCACCGTGTCAGGCTACTCGTTGTTTGAAAGTGTTGGCTGAGGAAGGATAGTCGAAGTTTTCGTTCTTAAAGAGGATTTCTATATGGATGACCTCATTAGTAGAGCAGACTCTTTTGCTGAACTTCATGCCATCTACAAGGAAGTTAAGGAGTTGGTAGGTAGTGCAGGGTTCAAACTTAGAAAATGGTGGACAAATGAAGAAAAATTGTTGAAGGAGATACCAGATACAGATCGCGAGAGGCCGCTTCGTATTAACGACTCTGACATTATAAAGATTCTTGGGATAAAATGGAACCCCTCAACAGACGAAATACAGTACGCTGTGCCCGATTCGAAAGCGTTAACAAGAATAACCAAGCGTATCATTCTTGCGGAGCTGTCTACACTGTTTGACCCCTTTGGTCTTATAAACCCTGTTGTTGTGAAGGGAAAAATTATATTGCAATGCCTCTGGGTAAGCAAAGTTACGTGGGATGAGTCTGTAAAGTCCAAGGCACACAGTGAATGGAATGTTTACCGTCACCGATTGAAGGAGCTTGAATCGATAAAAGTTCCCAGATTTATATTAGTGTCGAGACCAAAGAGTGTACAGCTTCATGGGTTCTCGGATGCATTTTTGCATGATGGTAGGAAAGGAAAGAATATGTTTTAATAGGATTAATATCGTTGTAACATTGAAGAAGATCGGACGTGGTGTTTATTCTTTGGAAAAGTCGGAAATAAAAGTTATATTAAATTAAAGTCAAATCGTTGTTTTAAATCGTTTTTTTTGGTTGTTGATATTTCTTTTCCTTGTGAAAACGCTTACAAGGCTAACTATCAGGAACATATAAATTTAAAGAAACAGAGATAAGAGTAAACTTGAACCAATACATAACAAAACAGACCTTGATATTTTAGATAAAGACCACTTTATAGATAAAAAAGGTATCAAGTTTTACAAAATGCAAATTAAACTCAAATACAAATGCGAAAGTTCAGATTAAGAAAAAATCTAGAAGTCAACAAAAGAAGGTAGTCATAACTTAATTAATGGACTAAATGAACAAATCAGCATTAATCACCATTTCGATGGCAGCAATTAGAAATCAAACCTGTTCAAACAAAATACGTCATGTAGCTTTATGGAAAGTAAAGATGTAGTAACTAACTAGTTAAGTAATATCTAATATTGTAATAACCAAAAATATTCCATTATAAGCCGTTTTTTATTCGCAAGTCAGTAGCTAGCTCAGCATTTAATGCCAATAAAACAATTTAACTCACTCCAAACGTCATTTGACTTGTTGAATAAGCTTGCGGGTGGGTTCGCAAAGTTGCGAATGTTTTTTTTAACTCGCATTTAGTTTATAAGCCTGAGCATAGAACCAACTGATCTCATCTTCGACGAGGGAAAGAAGGAAGTCAAAATTTGTCATTCGTAAGTCCTGAGAATACTTTTAATTAGCTGATTCATTCTCCTTCAAATATAAAACGCGTGCGCAAAATAACAGCACACTGCAAACGTTTTGCCACTAGTATCCGGAAAAATAAGTTGCAATGAACTTTTGGAAGCTTGGAACCTCAAGAACTAGATGTGCTCACAGCGAGATGTTTCCTCAGGGAATGAATAAAACAAGAGGTATTGGACCTCTGACACCCTGGCTGGACAAGGAAGGTACACTTAGAGTCGGGGAAAAGTTAAAACATGCAGACCTTACCTTTGGATAACGACATCCGATCATATTGGAACCAAGTCATCACTTTACGAGCTTGATCATTCGAGAAGCTCACGTTGCAACACTTCATGGCGGGATCCAATTAATAATGGGGTATCTACGAAATAAATTTTAGATATTCGGCCTTAAAAGAGCGGTAAATACACGAATGCACTACCCGCTTCAGATTTTGCGGCAAAACCGCTTGTCAACTTATGGTGGATTTATGGTCACAAAGAGTGCGTATGTCAAAGCCAATGTAAATTAATGTTCACCCGAGTAACAAATTTAAATAAAACTAAGCGATTGCTTGTAATTTAAAGGACTTATTTCAATTTATAGAAAATACTTTATAGGGCTCCGTTGCCGTAAACTTCAACGATATCAATATTTTACCGAAACAAAAGGAAAAAAAACAGAAATTAATATTTGACAGTTCAAAGCTGTTACAAAGAGTTGCATGGATAAATCCTTAGGTTTACGTTACATATAGATATAATGTTTTTAATTATTTTCAACATCTTCCCGCCCACAAAATTCAGGATGTATTTGAAATCTCCAAAGGGATGAAGAAGTTGTATCGGTCTGCGCAAAATCGAACCACTGGAACATCTTATTTGACACGCCCGAAGTTTTCCACCTCTCTCAGGGAAAACCTTATCTATTACTGCTAATTGCCAAAGAGGTCGAGGCAATGATGAATCCTCAACCAAAACAACATCCTCAACTCGCATATAAGAACCCAACAAGCCGTTTGTATAATACAAGGATCTTAGTTGAAGAAGATAATATGTAAACCAACGCTTTTTGAACTCAGCTAAAAATTGTACACGCTCCTTCCAATTTTTTTGAAGTTAACTGCCTTGATTGTTGGGCAAAATTTCCTCAGATGAACTATATATCCCATTGAGGAAATGTGCAGGAGTAAGAGGTGTAAGATCTAATGGATCAGTACGTACCAAGTACGTTAACGGTCTTAAATTTACTACGCATTCTACTTCTGTAATTAAGGTGCAGAGCTGGTCCTAACTAAGAGTAGATCATCGTACTGCGCACACAAGTCGCTCCCAGAACCCACCCCATGGGGCACGATCAACAATAAATTTCCATCTGATCCGAGTGTCACTCAAGAAACCCAGAAAACGTTCACTCTTCCGTGCGTTGTTAAGTTGTTTTAGTTCAGATGATGCTTTCTTGAACCTTGTGGCATTATCGGAGTACATAATTCGCGGAATACCTCTTCTGGCTACGAAACATCTTATGGCAAGGATACAGCTGTCTGTAGTTAAATCGTTAGTACATTCAAGGTGTACAGCTCGAACTGCTGCACATGTGAACAAAAGAATATAAAGTTTTTTTGCGTTGAACAGCGCTGTTCACTACGTACAAAGGTCCGGCAAAGTCAACTCCAGTCACCTCGAACGCCCCGGACAACAAAATCCTATCTTTCGGAAGCGGCGCAAACACTTGCGTAGCGTAGAATTTGACTGGGCTTCTTTGACTAGTTCCTTTATCATAGCGCCAAGGTTTAAAGGACTGCTCTTTACACCAAACGTTAGGCGGGTCATCCGAAATGTCTGTACTGCAGGTAATGACCGGTCATTCACTATCTTTTCAACGAACCAAAGGAAGCGATGACAGTCTCTAACAGATGGGTGAAGCAAAATTTGCAGAAACGCTTTTTGAATATTTTCAATAAGTCCAATTTTCCCTACACGAAAATTTAAAGGAATTAACAAAAGGTCAGGTAAAAGGTTCTCTCCCACTTCTAAAACATCATTAAGTGAAGCATGATTCGGGGCATGAGCGGATGTATCGAATACAATGCGAAGCTTCGTAGTTGCCTTGTCTTCTCGGTATACTGGACGGTGAGGCATATACAATAGTACAGTCGATTTCCATTACAAACAGCATCAGAAGCAACCTCTGAAATACCTTCGGATATCATTTCTTTCATAAAAGCATCATATTCAGAAATGTTCCCAATAGGCATAGTTTCCGCACCAGCGATTGCAACCGCACTAAGGCACCAGTTTTATTATTATGAAGTCGAGCAGATTTGTCTTTGCAAGGAAGAGATGCTTCAAAACTATCATTTTTCCTGTGGATATGTAATGAAAAGTCATCACTTACCCCTTTATTATATTTAGGAACTATCCCCAAAACATCAAGCTTCTAAAATCGTTGGATATCTTCACAAGCACAAACGTTGTGGCAAATTGAAGTTGAGCCAGAAGTTCTTGGTTCCAAATTCGAAAGTCCTTGAATGGTCCAACCCATAATGCTGTTGACCGCTGTTAGTTTTTCGGTAAGACGCTTATTCTCTCCAGTCGTTAACTGCCAATACGTGTCGGCGCCGATGAGTACGCTGATTCCGTCCTCCAATAGTTGACCATGAGCACAATTATCTGCCAAAGTTAGCTTATATGATGAAACAGCTTTTTGAAACAGCACCAACAACACATAAAAACAAATAGCAGGAACCTCAATTGCATCAAAAACTACTGCTTGGTCATCATACTGGCTTCATAGTACCATTCGCACTCTGTTAGATGACTTGCTTGGCCTAGGTTTATCACATCCAAAAGGTATAACGCTCAAAGTCTGTGTTCCAACTACAGGCAAATTTAATCGACGAGATAAAGTTGACTTTACGAATGACAGCTGACTGCCGCCGTCCAAAACGATGCGCACAAACATAAAATCGGTGGAAACTTAACTGCTTGTTTGTTAATAGATGGTATGTGATTGCAACTTATCCACTGTGTACAAGTTCACGGTTGAATTACGATCTAAAGTTGTGTATTGCCACGTGAAAGAAACAATGGGTCACACATGCTAGTAGCGTGGCGTCTGTTGCATGTTTTGCATATAATTCCTTTTAACCTGCATGTCCTGGCATTGTGCCCCTTTTACAACATCTGAAGCACCTGCCTTCGCCCATCAGTAATTTTTTCTTCTATGCGAGACTTTTCGTACAGCAACAACCCTCTGCGTCGTGATTTGATGAACTGCAAAACAAAAAATTTAACTTTTTCTCAGAAGTAAACAAACCTAGTGCTGTTTTGACAGGTCTCATATTTGCGTTTGTTGCACCAGGGTGGTGTTGGTGGATTTTTGCTTCGATAGATTTCTCTAAGGATTCGACTTCTCTTTTTGAGAATTTCGGCAAAAAAATTGACATGCTTGTCTCCGATGACGTTTGACGAATTGTCTGTAGCTGACGAGACACTGGCTTCCTCATCCATATATTCCGTGCGAGAGTTTATTTGATTTGAATTGGAGTCCTCGTAGTAGCGATGAAAATCAACTCGCAATTCGTTTGGTATACATAGTAGTAGAACACCTTTCAACATGACGAAGTAATTGCACAATGGAATGCCTAATGCAGAAAGAGTAATAAGGTGACATCGGTTTTAGAAGAAGCAGGCTGAAGAGATAGCAATCGTTGCATCGTGTAGTCAATTATTTTTTCATTATTTCCGTACTCTTCTTTTAATAGAGTTATAGCTGTATTATAGTTGGCCTCCGTGGAGTGAGACCAGCTATTGTTTCGGCAGCTTTCCCTCTCAATACTGTTTCAAGGTTATTAAACTTGTCGCTGGTGGTAAGAGCAGAGTTTTCATGAACGAGAGCACGATATTGTTCCTAAAAGGGAAGCCATTCCTTAAAGTCACTTGAGAAACGCTTTGGCTGCAATTTGTTCAATTTGACAGCACCGAATGAGGGGGTGTATGTGGTGGTTGAAGAGGTGGCATTGCTGTCACTGAAGTGGATTCGTGCAATTTTCCGTTATCAATCAGATGCCCTTGGCAAAGACGAAGTTTGGAAAGCCGACCTTTGATGCGTGTGATTGAGGATATAGCTTTGTCCTCGTACTCTGCTACTGCGTCAGCTTCTTTTGCTAATTCATCCTCTTTAATTAAAGAACTCACTTCAGCATTTGCTTTGCGTAAGCTATCATGAGCGGATGTAGGACGAACTAACATGACACTTAACTCCTCTTCGATATCGTCGACATTGTTCAAGTTTTCTTTGATTATTTTGGAGTCATCAGATTTAAGATAATCGGATGCGTTTTTTACAAGCTCGGTCACTTGACCACGATAAGTGGCAGGACTACCAAAAACCATTTCGAATTGGAAAAAAAAACATGTACGATTTATCGTTTCCATTTGCGTTCGAATAGTCGCGGGTTTCGGCACCAAAATGTAAATTAATGTTCACCCGAGTCACAAATTTAAATAAAACTAAACGATTGCTTGTAATTTAAAGGACTAATTTCAATTTAAAGAAAAATACTTTATAGGGCTTCCGTTGCCGTAGACTTCAACGATATCAATATTTTAACGAAATAAAAGCAAAAAAAGCAGAAATTCATATTTGACAGTTCAAAGCTGTTACAAAGAGTTGCATGGATAAATCCTCAGGTTTACGTTAGATGTAGATATAATGTTTTTAATTATTTTCAACAGCCATTAACGCACACAGGAGTTGATTATACAGGACAAATAGAGCTTCGGACACGAAAAGGTCGGGGATCTTAGTGCTTAAGTGGATTTTTTTTCCGCCAAGGAGTTGATAGATCTTCAAAAGATACCAATAGCACGTACCATGCCATGCCCGATTCATAACCTGTCCTGGCTTTGGTGGTAGATGCCAGAAGGTTACTCCTTCGGACTAAAAGCCACTCCCTCTTCACAGACTACAACCGCTCTCCCCACGGGACTGCCGTTAGGTATTACTTTTCGGGGATGGTAGGCTCATCAAGCTTTACATCTTGTGGCAACCGCTTGGCTTTTTTCCTATTATAGTCGGAGGCTGGCTATTGCGGCTCTTCTGTTCCTCTCGATTCTTCTCAGTTCGATTTGCATCCTCGTAATAAGGGAGCAGGTCACTGACCAATAGTTCTCCGATCCGGTCATATAGTTTATCGGCAGCTGCGGGCTAGGCAGGTTATCAGCGCATTTAGCGAACCGCCTGCAACGGAATATAACATGTTCCACGTATTCTTCTTGGTCTGAGCAGTCTGGACGGAAAGGCGAGTCATCATGTCTAAACCGGGGGATATTTCCGATAGCCGCAATGTTCAGACAGGAACTGCGCAAGATTATAGTTCAAGTCTCCTCTTGTTCAGTTTAACCAATGCTCAATAATGGGTATCAACTTATAGGTCCATCTGCCCTTTCGATGTTATCCCAACTTTCCTGCCACAAAGCAATAGAGGTTGCCCTTTATTCTTGCTTAGCCCTCCTTGCGAAATTGAGCTCGTGCGCTGCGTCTCAGGTACATTCTTTATATCTCCTTTGCCAAAATGTCTATGTTGATCATTGCTGGTATCATATAAGCGGCTTCATCGGAAATCGTTCGAAATCCAGTTATTGCTCTTATAGCGCAGAGCAGAGCGTTGTAAGTGCATCTGCCCAAATCGGGGCATCGTACAGAAGGACATAGCTCACTACTCTGGAAAGCAAAAACCTCCACTCAGGTCCGGGTCCTCCAATATTTGGAAGCATACGTGCAGGTACTGCCTCCACTAGCGATGACGTTTTGCAGGAGTATTCGACGTGCGCTTTGAACGGAAGCCTGTTGTCAAGCGTGCCTCCTAGGTACTCAAGTGACTCCCTTGATCTTATGGTTTGATTCCCTACAGTGAAGTTCGCGTATTTTACGGCCCTGCGTCTTGTAATAAGGATAGCCTCAGTCTTGTGGGCAGCCTGTTCCAAGCTGGTCGGATCCGACTAGCCCTTAATTCTCGTGATTGCTTCGTTTGTGGCGGTTTCGGCATTGTGGATATGTTGAGCCACTGTTCCCATGGCAATATCATCGGCAAAGCCAATCACCTTAACTCCTTCGGGCAGTGTTAGTCGCAGAACTCAGTTGTATATAACGTTCCACAGGAGGGGTCGAAGAACTGAACTTTGCGGTACTCCGGCAGTAAAATTGTAGTATTTTACACCATTGACAGTCTGATATCTCAACTTCCTATTCCTGAAGAAGTCCATTGCTATATCCATAAGGTAATGTGGCGTATTAATTCTTGCCAGCGACCTTCCAATAAATGCCTAGTCCGCGGAATTAAATGCATTTTTAACGTCAATCGTTACTACTGCACAGTACTCTTTTTTTCCCCGTCGTTTTCTCTTGTATAGCCTCAGCAGCTTTATCTACTACCGCTTTTATGACATCGACGGTAGAACGCGATTTTCTGAAGCAATACTGATGGTCCGACAGAGCTCCGTTATACTTAGCAACCGCTAATAGTCTATTGTAAATAATACTCTCAAGAATCTTCCCGAGTGTATCTACCAGACTTATTGGGCGATATGACGAAAGTTCTCCGGGTGGTTTGTTTCCCTTTGGTAGCGGTCTGGTTTCTTTTTAATGGACGCTTAAACTGCGATGTTTGGGATTCCGTCGGGTCCGGGTGCTTTCTTATCGCATATTTTGAGCATGCTCCTTGCAGCTCCTCCGGTGTGATTGCCGAAATGCGATCTGCAGTGTACTCCCTGATAATAGTGGGGATACACCTCCTTGTCGAAGGATGTATCTTTCCACTTAGGCCCTGCAAGCTTGGGGAGCTTTCTTGTCTTTTTCTTTCCGATACTGAAGATGATCGCCCGGTGGTCCTGAGCAAGTAATCCTCACTTTTTATTTTGTTTTTCGCAGGGGAGAGTTACTGATAGAGGTGATGTCGATGATTGACCCTCTATCTGGTTTGCGAAACGTGTGTCTTGTGCCCTTGTTCGCCAATCTTAAATCTAGCGATGCGATTGCTTCGTAAACCTGCTCCCCCATGCACTTAAGTCGCCCGCGATGACCAATGGGTGCTTTCCTTGCACATCCTGTCTGTCAAATGCCTTTCTTAGACTTATGATGTTTGTTCCGCATGCCCCGTTCCAATCGAATTTCGATTTGATGGCGTTGCATATGTCACCTTTTGTAGTGAATTCATCTATATTGTTGATCTCCAATGTGGTGTTATTGGTAAGAGATCGCACCTCCGGGTCAGTGCCCGATTCACCGATTATACCCTTCAGTTGTTCCGTCTTATCGCCTCTGCCCTTAAGTTGGAACAGTACGTCGCCCCTTTGCGTCCTTCTGATTCCTGTCCCTTAGGCGCCGAGTTTCTTAATTTTTGGGATCCACCTTAACTTTCCGGAGGATATCAGCGTAAGAGAGCTCTGGTCGCGTTTTCACTTTTTTTTGGCAAAGACTGTTTTTTTTGCCTTGTTTGCCTCTTCTTTTTTTCGACCTTCTTAGGTCGACCTTCAACCAGGCGTTGCTCTTGTTAACAACGACCGCTGTTGGGTCGTTCTGGCCTTCACCAGCCTTTTTAGGCATGGGATCTTTCTCCCTCTTTCCCCCTTTATGTGGCCCAGCTTTGTCGGAGTTGCGATGTTGCCAGCCTCAGTGTGAAGTTTGAGCGGCGTTTGGAGCTAGGACTTTTATCTCTTGGCTTTGGTCTCCTTTTTGGCCCTACTGCTATTTTTAGTCATGGAGATGTTTGGGAAGCGTTATTTTTCCGAATAACCTCTTTGGCCTTATCGTCATGCATTTCGATTGCCGACAGCTAATACAGCGCCTTGATGCTTTCGATGGCATCTCTCATCTGTTGGTGGATGGAGCGCTTTTTACCATCCTACAACATGTAGGTTGTAATCTAGTTTTTAAAAATATTCTCCCAATTTTTGGAACACAGATAGCTGAGTAGGTGATGCCGGTTTCTGTACCGCATCGGGTCAACGGCTGGTTCGTTGGCACCTGTGCAACCGGTGACCTTCCTACTCTAGAGCTCCTTTGAAACCGGTTCTTTTCGATCTGCTTTTTTTCTTCTCCATTATTCTTGTTGCTGTAATTCAAGCTCATCGGCCATACAGTTCCCGAAGTAGAACATCCGCCACAGAAAAAAAATTGTACCAACCGATGGAAAGCGATTTACATAAATACGCATGCACACCTTTTGGAAACAGTGGCAAGAAGTATATTTCACCCGATTGTAAAAAGGCTAAAATGGCTGAAACCTCAGCCGCAACTTAACAAAGGAGAGCTGGTTTTGATTAAAGATGAAAGAGTACCACCTGCTAGATGGAGCCTCGGAAGGATTGTCGGAACATACGAGTACCCTGAAGCAGACGAAATCATCAGAGCTGTAAAACTAAAAAAGCAACAGGCGTGTTGCGCCCGCCCATCACAAAACTATACCCGCCTCCAACATATAATCCTTCTCAGCATTAGCAATACTGATGAAACCACATCTTTAAATTCTATTCTCCTCCCCCTTAAATTTCAACACACTGCACCTTCCATGCTAAATAACCTTAAGAAAATCGAACCGAAATAGAAAACAAACAACTTTATTATTTTTTTTTTTACTGTAAACAGTCAAGTTCAACATCAAGTAAAGTGGCAACCCTCAACACAAGATAAACCAGCAATTCATACATTTTACTCAAACACTACTCAACTCATATCACTCCAGCAGTTTAATTCTACACTCAAGTAGAAACTCAAACCAGATTCACATCTACAGTCCACTCAATTTATTTAGCACAATGCACTTAACTTATCTAGCTTATAGCATTTATTCACCATATGTACATTGCGAGCTCTCGCTGGTCACACACAGAGTAGCCATGCACAGCTCACTCACTCATGTACACACACACAAAATATGTATAAGCTTCCACAGTCGCCATTAACCAACAAAAAAAAAAAAAAAAAAAAAAAAAAAAAACAATTTTTGAATGAAAGCTTAATATCAAATACAAACCAAAATATATGTATATACGCATATCACTTATGGATTAAAATACTCACCTGAATTATTTAAATATCACACAAAATTAAACAAACAAATTAAACTAACTCCTCGTATTAATTACAAGGAGCAAGTCCACATAGAATAACAACACGACGTAAACGATCGCAGTAGATGCAAACTTCTCACTTTTTCCCTGTATGCTGTTGCAACCCGTAAGGGGCTCGGCATTGCATTTCGTCTTACACTGAATGTATAGTCTAGTCTATAAACTCAATGTTTGAAAGGAAACAACAAAATCCAATGATGGGATGAGTTCCCCACCTTTTTTATCATCCCATTAATCTTACATTCTCGTTTGTCGTGTTCTGTCCGCTTCAATGTTATGTATGTACCAAGTAATAATCCAATTGTTTTTCTCATGTATGTTCAAACATGATGTGTCCAGCACAGGGGTACCAGCCATCAGCAGGAATAAGAAGCAGAAATGATATATTAATTATAATTCGTGATTTGATTTGGTGGCAGAATTAAGCCATGGTATGGAAGGTTTTAAACGCTGGTTCTGTACCCACAAACTAGTCATCAGTGATAGAACCAAAATAATGTTTTACCAACCATACCCATTTGATGTTCACTCCTCCAACCTTTGTATGCATAGTGCTCACTGTATGTATTTACATGTCAGTGCTGAAAAGTGTAATGTGAGCACAAGCATTGTAACACATCACTTAAACATAGACTGCCTTCTCAACTGTTCCGCTATTGAAATTGTTTCTGCTCTCCAATATCTGGGATAGGTTGAGAAATGGATTAGATGGTTCATACTTCCATAATATATGTTGCCGGCATCGTTTGTTATGCATCACTTAAGAAAATTTTTCAAAGAATGCCCTCTTTGTTAGAGTGAAACCTACTATATACGTATATTCAAACTGAAACCACTGATCGGGTCTCAAAAACACACTTTGAGAATTATCTGGAAAGAAACGGTAATGGTAATAGTTGTTAACGTCGGAACTCTTTTGCTCCGGCGGTATGATCAGGGTGAATGTACCTTTAACCGTCCTGAATCTTCAAGCTTCAATGAAGAAATGTTACTGTCACATACCGCGTTGATGATGGTCTTAGTTTCAACTGCATAAATCCATTCGTTGAGGCTTGTGGGCAGAATCTTGCACTGTTAAGGGGAAATATTGGTCACGGTGTTGACTTATAGTATGATTAAATATGGGGCATCTGGTCACAATGAACTTGTTGTTGTCCACTATCGGTACGGGTATAATCTTGAATATTTCTAGTATTTCTCTATTGACTAGTGGAAATTTAAGATGGAAAATGATGTGGTTGTTGACCATCCTGCTCTTTATGGACATTAATTTGAACAGTTGAACTGAATCTGGGACATGACCTTTTATAAACGAGATCTCTCTGTTTAACTGCTGCGGTGAAAGAAGCATTAGGTTTATTTTGCCCTGATTAGTGTTAGTTAATAAATTGACCAAAGCTGACTGAATCCATTGTATATTTGAGATGACCAGTGTTAATTAGAAACACCTAAAGCAGTATTGATGAGTTGCTCTTGGTTAGAATAATCGACTATTTCATTCATATGATTGTTCAGAGCTCTAACTTCTTTAACCGCCAACTTATCTTTGTTTATTATGCTTAAAGTTGAGTCAACTATAGATGTTTTGTTCTTCAACAGTCGCAGCAAATGCTCTTCATTTTCTTTGATACTTCTTAATGGCATATTAATCATCTAGAACTTCAAACAAGGAATTAGCCACAGTTCCAATAATGTTTAAGGCTCCTCGCTTCTGCCGAGAACTAGGAGCGTTGATTTCAAAATATTCAATTCGCATTCTCAGGCCTTCTTCCAAGTGCAAGAGCTGACTGAGTATGGATTGACAAGATTTCTTGTAAGTTATCTCCTCATACAAAAGTTTTAATGATCCTTCTGCATATTCAGTCCAATATGCCCCCAAGTCGAAGTACATCGGTAGGTTCCAGTCATTCGATGCCAATTCCCATTCCCATGATGGGCTGATTTCTACTGGGTGACTGTTTACGAAGGGTAGACACAAACATATTAGTAGGAACGACATATTGCTGATCCTTATGTTCTTCGAGATTTCTTTGACGGTAATTGATCGTCATTTTTAAAATCGGTGTTACTTCCCTCGTTCAAAAGAGTTGCTGTTTGCTTTGGTTTTTCGTTATATTGACATGCCTCCTGTGTTCTGGTTGGTGCAGATCCGTCTAAGTTCTCGATTGGTAGAAGACCCAGCCTTTGTATTGCTCTGCGAAACACACCGGATTCTTTTCTTACATCTGCTACTCGAACCCAGCCGTCTTCTCCAATATGAATTTTAATTATGTGCTCTAGCGGCCATTTCATCGGTGGTGTGTTATCTTCCTTTATGATAACAATGGCGCCAGGTTTAAGATTGGGTATTGGTTGCTTCCATTTCGTACGCTGTTGTAGTTCGTTAAGGTACTCTCTTGACTTCCTCTGCCAGAACTTGTTTTTGAGATGCGTGACCGGTTTTCACCGAGTGTGTAATTTTACCTTTGTAGGTTCAGGTAATGGGTCCACAGATGCTGTCAAAGGTTCGCAACACTTCATGGCGGGATCCAATTAATAATGGGGTATCTACGAAATAAATTTTAGATATTCGGCCTTAAAAGAGCGGTAAATACACGAATGCACTACCCGCTTCAGATTTTGCGGCAAAACCGCTTGTCAACTTATGGTGGATTTATGGTCACAAAGAGTGCGTATGTCAAAGCCAATGTAAATTAATGTTCACCCGAGTAACAAATTTAAATAAAACTAAGCGATTGCTTGTAATTTAAAGGACTTATTTCAATTTATAGAAAATACTTTATAGGGCTCCGTTGCCGTAAACTTCAACGATATCAATATTTTACCGAAACAAAAGGAAAAAAAACAGAAATTAATATTTGACAGTTCAAAGCTGTTACAAAGAGTTGCATGGATAAATCCTTAGGTTTACGTTACATATAGATATAATGTTTTTAATTATTTTCAACATCTTCCCGCCCACAAAATTCAGGATGTATTTGAAATCTCCAAAGGGATGAAGAAGTTGTATCGGTCTGCGCAAAATCGAACCACTGGAACATCTTATTTGACACGCACGAAGTTTTCCATCTCTCTCAGGGAAAACCTTATCTATTACTGCTAATTGCCAAAGAGGTCGAGGCAATGATGAATCCTCAACCAAAACAACATCCTCAACTCGCATATAAGAACCCAACAAGCCGTTTGTATAATACAAGGATCTTAGTTGAAGAAGATAATATGTAAACCAACGCTTTTTGAACTCAGCTAAAAATTGTACACGCTCCTTCCAATTTTTTTGAAGTTAACTGCCTTGATTGTTGGGCAAAATTTCCTCAGATGAACTATATATCCCATTGAGGAAATGTGCAGGAGTAAGAGGTGTAAGATCTAATGGATCAGTACGTACCAAGTACGTTAACGGTCTTAAATTTACTACGCATTCTACTTCTGTAATTAAGGTGCAGAGCTGGTCCTAACTAAGAGTAGATCATCGTACTGCGCACACAAGTCGCTCCCAGAACCCACCCCATGGGGCACGATCAACAATAAATTTCCATCTGATCCGAGTGTCACTCAAGAAACCCAGAAAACGTTCACTCTTCCGTGCGTTGTTAAGTTGTTTTAGTTCAGATGATGCTTTCTTGAACCTTGTGGCATTATCGGAGTACATAATTCGCGGAATACCTCTTCTGGCTACGAAACATCTTATGGCAAGGATACAGCTGTCTGTAGTTAAATCGTTAGTACATTCAAGGTGTACAGCTCGAACTGCTGCACATGTGAACAAAAGAATATAAAGTTTTTTTGCGTTGAACAGCGCTGTTCACTACGTACAAAGGTCCGGCAAAGTCAACTCCAGTCACCTCGAACGCCCCGGACAACAAAATCCTATCTTTCGGAAGCGGCGCAAACACTTGCGTAGCGTAGAATTTGACTGGGCTTCTTTGACTAGTTCCTTTATCATAGCGCCAAGGTTTAAAGGACTGCTCTTTACACCAAACGTTAGGCGGGTCATCCGAAATGTCTGTACTGCAGGTAATGACCGGTCATTCACTATCTTTTCAACGAACCAAAGGAAGCGATGACAGTCTCTAACAGATGGGTGAAGCAAAATTTGCAGAAACGCTTTTTGAATATCTTCAATAAGTCCAATTTTCCCTACACGAAAATTTAAAGGAATTAACAAAAGGTCAGGTAAAAGGTTCTCTCCCACTTCTAAAACATCATTAAGTGAAGCATGATTCGGGGCATGAGCGGATGTATCGAATACAATGCGAAGCTTCGTAGTTGCCTTGTCTTCTCGGTATACTGGACGGTGAGGCATATACAATAGTACAGTCGATTTCCATTACAAACAGCATCAGAAGCAACCTCTGAAATACCTTCGGATATCATTTCTTTCATAAAAGCATCATATTCAGAAATGTTCCCAATAGGCATAGTTTCCGCACCAGCGATTGCAACCGCACTAAGGCACCAGTTTTATTATTATGAAGTCGAGCAGATTTGTCTTTGCAAGGAAGAGATGCTTCAAAACTATCATTTTTCCTGTGGATATGTAATGAAAAGTCATCACTTACCCCTTTATTATATTTAGGAACTATCCCCAAAACATCAAGCTTCTAAAATCGTTGGATATCTTCACAAGCACAAACGTTGTGGCAAATTGAAGTTGAGCCAGAAGTTCTTGGTTCCAAATTCGAAAGTCCTTGAATGGTCCAACCCATAATGCTGTTGACCGCTGTTAGTTTTTCGGTAAGACGCTTATTCTCTCCAGTCGTTAACTGCCAATACGTGTCGGCGCCGATAAGTACGCTGATTCCGTCCTCCAATAGTTGACCATGAGCACAATTATCTGCCAAAGTTAGCTTATATGATGAAACAGCTTTTTGAAACAGCACCAACAACACATAAAAACAAATAGCAGGAACCTCAATTGCATCAAAAACTACTGCTTGGTCATCATACTGGCTTCATAGTACCATTCGCACTCTGTTAGATGACTTGCTTGGCCTAGGTTTATCACATCCAAAAGGTATAACGCTCAAACTCTGTGTTCCAACTACAGGCAAATTTAATCGACGAGATAAAGTTGACTTTACGAATGACAGCTGACTGCCGCCGTCCAAAACGATGCGCACAAACATAAAATCGGTGGAAACTTAGCTGCTTGTTTGTTAATAGATGGTATGTGATTGCAACTTATCCACTGTGTACAAGTTCACGGTTGAATTACGATCTAAAGTTGTGTATTGCCACGTGAAAGAAACAATGGGTCACACATGCTAGTAGCGTGGCGTCTGTTGCATGTTTTGCATATAATTCCTTTTAACCTGCATGTCCTGGCATTGTGCCCCTTTTACAACATCTGAAGCACCTGCCTTCGCCCATCAGTAATTTTTTCTTCTATGCGAGACTTTTCGTACAGCAACAACCCTCTGCGTCGTGATTTGATGAACTGCAAAACAAAAAATTTAACTTTTTCTCAGAAGTAAACAAACCTAGTGCTGTTTTGACAGGTCTCATATTTGCGTTTGTTGCACCAGGGTGGTGTTGGTGGATTTTTGCTTCGATAGATTTCTCTAAGGATTCGACTTCTCTTTTTGAGAATTTCGGCAAAAAAATTGACATGCTTGTCTCCGATGACGTTTGACGAATTGTCTGTAGCTGACGAGACACTGGCTTCCTCATCCATATATTCCGTGCGAGAGTTTATTTGATTTGAATTGGAGTCCTCGTAGTAGCGATGAAAATCAACTCGCAATTCGTTTGGTATACATAGTAGTAGAACACCTTTCAACATGACGAAGTAATTGCACAATGGAATGCCTAATGCAGAAAGAGTAATAAGGTGACATCGGTTTTAGAAGAAGCAGGCTGAAGAGATAGCAATCGTTGCATCGTGTAGTCAATTATTTTTTCATTATTTCCGTACTCTTCTTTTAATAGAGTTATAGCTGTATTATAGTTGGCCTCCGTGGAGTGAGACCAGCTATTGTTTCGGCAGCTTTCCCTCTCAATACTGTTTCAAGGTTATTAAACTTGTCGCTGGTGGTAAGAGCAGAGTTTTCATGAACGAGAGCACGATATTGTTCCTAAAAGGGAAGCCATTCCTTAAAGTCACTTGAGAAACGCTTTGGCTGCAATTTGTTCAATTTGACAGCACCGAATGAGGGGGTGTATGTGGTGGTTGAAGAGGTGGCATTGCTGTCACTGAAGTGGATTCGTGCAATTTTCCGTTATCAATCAGATGCCCTTGGCAAAGACGAAGTTTGGAAAGCCGACCTTTGATGCGTGTGATTGAGGATATAGCTTTGTCCTCGTACTCTGCTACTGCGTCAGCTTCTTTTGCTAATTCATCCTCTTTAATTAAAGAACTCACTTCAGCATTTGCTTTGCGTAAGCTATCATGAGCGGATGTAGGACGAACTAACATGACACTTAACTCCTCTTCGATATCGTCGACATTGTTCAAGTTTTCTTTGATTATTTTGGAGTCATCAGATTTAAGATAATCGGATGCGTTTTTTACAAGCTCGGTCACTTGACCACGATAAGTGGCAGGGCTACCAAAAACCATTTCGAATTGGAAAAAAAACATGTACGATTTATCGTTTCCATTTGCGTTCGAATAGTCGCGGGTTTCGGCACCAAAATGTAAATTAATGTTCACCCGAGTCACAAATTTAAATAAAACTAAACGATTGCTTGTAATTTAAAGGACTAATTTCAATTTAAAGAAAAATACTTTATAGGGCTTCCGTTGCCGTAGACTTCAACGATATCAATATTTTAACGAAATAAAAGCAAAAAAAGCAGAAATTCATATTTGACAGTTCAAAGCTGTTACAAAGAGTTGCATGGATAAATCCTCAGGTTTACGTTAGATGTAGATATAATGTTTTTAATTATTTTCAACAGCCATTAACGCACACAGGAGTTGATTATACAGGACAAATAGAGCTTCGGACACGAAAAGGTCGGGGATCTTAGTGCTTAAGTGGATTTTTTTTCCGCCAAGGAGTTGATAGATCTTCAAAAGATACCAATAGCACGTACCATGCCATGCCCGATTCATAACCTGTCCTGGCTTTGGTGGTAGATGCCAGAAGGTTACTCCTTCGGACTAAAAGCCACTCCCTCTTCACAGACTACAACCGCTCTCCCCACGGGACTGCCGTTAGGTATTACTTTTCGGGGATGGTAGGCTCATCAAGCTTTACATCTTGTGGCAACCGCTTGGCTTTTTTCCTATTATAGTCGGAGGCTGGCTATTGCGGCTCTTCTGTTCCTCTCGATTCTTCTCAGTTCGATTTGCATCCTCGTAATAAGGGAGCAGGTCACTGACCAATAGTTCTCCGATCCGGTCATATAGTTTATCGGCAGCTGCGGGCTAGGCAGGTTATCAGCGCATTTAGCGAACCGCCTGCAACGGAATATAACATGTTCCACGTATTCTTCTTGGTCTGAGCAGTCTGGACGGAAAGGCGAGTCATCATGTCTAAACCGGGGGATATTTCCGATAGCCGCAATGTTCAGACAGGAACTGCGCAAGATTATAGTTCAAGTCTCCTCTTGTTCAGTTTAACCAATGCTCAATAATGGGTATCAACTTATAGGTCCATCTGCCCTTTCGATGTTATCCCAACTTTCCTGCCACAAAGCAATAGAGGTTGCCCTTTATTCTTGCTTAGCCCTCCTTGCGAAATTGAGCTCGTGCGCTGCGTCTCAGGTACATTCTTTATATCTCCTTTGCCAAAATGTCTATGTTGATCATTGCTGGTATCATATAAGCGGCTTCATCGGAAATCGTTCGAAATCCAGTTATTGCTCTTATAGCGCAGAGCAGAGCGTTGTAAGTGCATTTGCCCAAATCGGGGCATCGTACAGAAGGACATAGCTCACTACTCTGGAAAGCAAAAACCTCCACTCAGGTCCGGGTCCTCCAATATTTGGAAGCATACGTGCAGGTACTGCCTCCACTAGCGATGACGTTTTGCAGGAGTATTCGACGTGCGCTTTGAACGGAAGCCTGTTGTCAAGCGTGCCTCCTAGGTACTCAAGTGACTCCCTTGATCTTATGGTTTGATTCCCTACAGTGAAGTTCGCGTATTTTACGGCCCTGCGTCTTGTAATAAGGATAGCCTCAGTCTTGTGGGCAGCCTGTTCCAAGCTGGTCGGATCCGACTAGCCCTTAATTCTCGTGATTGCTTCGTTTGTGGCGGTTTCGGCATTGTGGATATGTTGAGCCACTGTTCCCATGGCAATATCATCGGCAAAGCCAATCACCTTAACTCCTTCGGGCAGTGTTAGTCGCAGAACTCAGTTGTATATAACGTTCCACAGGAGGGGTCGAAGAACTGAACTTTGCGGTACTCCGGCAGTAAAATTGTAGTATTTTACACCATTGACAGTCTGATATCTCAACTTCCTATTCCTGAAGAAGTCCATTGCTATATCCATAAGGTAATGTGGCGTATTAATTCTTGCCAGCGACCTTCCAATAAATGCCTAGTCCGCGGAATTAAATGCATTTTTAACGTCAATCGTTACTACTGCACAGTACTCTTTTTTTCCCCGTCGTTTTCTCTTGTATAGCCTCAGCAGCTTTATCTACTACCGCTTTTATGACATCGACGGTAGAACGCGATTTTCTGAAGCAATACTGATGGTCCGACAGAGCTCCGTTATACTTAGCAACCGCTAATAGTCTATTGTAAATAATACTCTCAAGAATCTTCCCGAGTGTATCTACCAGACTTATTGGGCGATATGACGAAAGTTCTCCGGGTGGTTTGTTTCCCTTTGGTAGCGGTCTGGTTTCTTTTTAATGGACGCTTAAACTGCGATGTTTGGGATTCCGTCGGGTCCGGGTGCTTTCTTATCGCATATTTTGAGCATGCTCCTTGCAGCTCCTCCGGTGTGATTGCCGAAATGCGATCTGCAGTGTACTCCCTGATAATAGTGGGGATACACCTCCTTGTCGAAGGATGTATCTTTCCACTTAGGCCCTGCAAGCTTGGGGAGCTTTCTTGTCTTTTTCTTTCCGATACTGAAGATGATCGCCCGGTGGTCCTGAGCAAGTAATCCTCACTTTTTATTTTGTTTTTCGCAGGGGAGAGTTACTGATAGAGGTGATGTCGATGATTGACCCTCTATCTGGTTTACGAAACGTGTGTCTTGTGCCCTTGTTCGCCAATCTTAAATCTAGCGATGCGATTGCTTCGTAAACCTGCTCCCCCATGCACTTAAGTCGCCCGCGATGACCAATGGGTGCTTTCCTTGCACATCGGCTACGATGTCATCTAGGTAATCACCGTGTGTAAGACTGGGCGGTGCGTTGCAGCTATAAAAGTGTATGCCACTTATTCTAGCTGACACGAAGTAGTCAGCCGGATCACGGACTTTTGCAACGCGTGTTTGCCGCAGGTCCAGATGGCTGCGTTCTTTTGGTTGTCGTCGATCCAGCAACCTCCATTATGTTTCGCTGATAAGACCGATTTGTATACCCTTTTCCCTCGTCACTTAGGCTAGTATGTCTTGAATGGTCGCACAATGCATTATGCAACCTTAATTATTTGCGCTCTCTTAAATACCGGGCAATGTGCGTGGCTTTCTCCGGTTTGTCCTTTTTGCACTAGAAGCACAGTGGATCCTTGGCTTGGCAGGTTTTGGCTATATGACCTTCTTTGCCGCACCTCCTGCACTGTTTTGGTCGGCCGTGCTCGCATTTACAATTTCGTGCCGTGTGTCCAAATTCGAGATATCGGTAGCACTTTGTCAGTATTGTGCGCACATGGATGTGGCAGTTTAACCAACCGATTCTGATTCCAGCGGACTTAAGCATAGTCTTTGCTATGTCTGTCAAATGCCTTTCTTAGACTTATGATGTTTGTTCCGCATGCCCCGTTCCAATCGAATTTCGATTTGATGGCGTTGCATATGTCACCTTTTGTAGTGAATTCATCTATATTGTTGATCTCCAATGTGGTGTTATTGGTAAGAGATCGCACCTCCGGGTCAGTGCCCGATTCACCGATTATACCCTTCAGTTGTTCCGTCTTATCGCCTCTGCCCTTAAGTTGGAACAGTACGTCGCCCCTTTGCGTCCTTCTGATTCCTGTCCCTTAGGCGCCGAGTTTCTTAATTTTTGGGATCCACCTTAACTTTCCGGAGGATATCAGCGTAAGAGAGCTCTGGTCGCGTTTTCACTTTTTTTTGGCAAAGACTGTTTTTTTTGCCTTGTTTGCCTCTTCTTTTTTTCGACCTTCTTAGGTCGACCTTCAACCAGGCGTTGCTCTTGTTAACAACGACCGCTGTTGGGTCGTTCTGGCCTTCACCAGCCTTTTTAGGCATGGGATCTTTCTCCCTCTTTCCCCCTTTATGTGGCCTAGCTTTGTCGGAGTTGCGATGTTGCCAGCCTCAGTGTGAAGTTTGAGCGGCGTTTGGAGCTAGGACTTTTATCTCTTGGCTTTGGTCTCCTTTTTGGCCCTACTGCTATTTTTAGTCATGGAGATGTTTGGGAAGCGTTATTTTTCCGAATAACCTCTTTGGCCTTATCGTCATGCATTTCGATTGCCGACAGCTAATACAGCGCCTTGATGCTTTCGATGGCATCTCTCATCTGTTGGTGGATGGAGCGCTTTTTACCATCCTACAACATGTAGGTTGTAATCTAGTTTTTAAAAATATTCTCCCAATTTTTGGAACACAGATAGCTGAGTAGGTGATGCCGGTTTCTGTACCGCATCGGGTCAACGGCTGGTTCGTTGGCACCTGTGCAACCGGTGACCTTCCTACCCTAGAGCTCCTTTGAAACCGGTTCTTTTCGATCTGCTTTTTTTCTTCTCCATTATTCTTGTTGCTGTAATTCAAGCTCATCGGCCATACAGTTCCCGAAGTAGAACATCCGCCACAGAAAAAAAATTGTACCAACCGATGGAAAGCGATTTACATAAATACGCATGCACACCTTTTGGAAACAGTGGCAAGAAGTATATTTCACCCGATTGTAAAAAGGCTAAAATGGCTGAAACCTCAGCCGCAACTTAACAAAGGAGAGCTGGTTTTGATTAAAGATGAAAGAGTACCACCTGCTAGATGGAGCCTCGGAAGGATTGTCGGAACATACGAGTACCCTGAAGCAGACGAAATCATCAGAGCAGTAAAACTAAAAAAGCAACAGGCGTGTTGCGCCCGCCCATCACAAAACTATACCCGCCTCCAACAACCGCCTTTAAATTCTATTCTCCTCCCCCTTAAATTTCAACACACTGCACCTTCCATGCTAAATAACCTTAAGAAAATCGAACCGAAATAGAAAACAAACAACTTTATTATTTTTTTTTTTACTGTAAACAGTCAAGTTCAACATCAAGTAAAGTGGCAACCCTCAACACAAGATAAACCAGCAATTCATACATTTTACTCAAACACTACTCAACTCATATCACTCCAGCAGTTTAATTCTACACTCAAGTAGAAACTCAAACCAGATTCACATCTACAGTCCACTCAATTTATTTAGCACAATGCACTTAACTTATCTAGCTTATAGCATTTATTCACCATATGTACATTGCGAGCTCTCGCTGGTCACACACAGAGTAGCCATGCACAGCTCACTCACTCATGTACACACACACAAAATATGTATAAGCTTCCACAGTCGCCATTAACCAACAAAAAAAAAAAAAAAAAAAAAAAAAACAATTTTTGAATGAAAGCTTAATATCAAATACAAACCAAAATATATGTATATACGCATATCACTTATGGATTAAAATACTCACCTGAATTATTTAAATATCACACAAAATTAAACAAACAAATTAAACTAACTCCTCGTATTAATTACAAGGAGCAAGTCCACATAGAATAACAACACGACGTAAACGATCGCAGTAGATGCAAACTTCTCACTTTTTCCCTGTATGCTGTTGCAACCCGTAAGGGGCTCGGCATTGCATTTCGTCTTACACTGAATGTATAGTCTAGTCTATAAACTCAATGTTTGAAAGGAAACAACAAAATCCAATGATGGGATGAGTTCCCCACCTTTTTTATCATCCCATTAATCTTACATTCTCGTTTGTCGTGTTCTGTCCGCTTCAATGTTATGTATGTACCAAGTAATAATCCAATTGTTTTTCTCATGTATGTTCAAACATGATGTGTCCAGCACAGGGGTACCAGCCATCAGCAGGAATAAGAAGCAGAAATGATATATTAATTATAATTCGTGATTTGATTTGGTGGCAGAATTAAGCCATGGTATGGAAGGTTTTAAACGCTGGTTCTGTACCCACAAACTAGTCATCAGTGATAGAACCAAAATAATGTTTTACCAACCATACCCATTTGATGTTCACTCCTCCAACCTTTGTATGCATAGTGCTCACTGTATGTATTTACATGTCAGTGCTGAAAAGTGTAATGTGAGCACAAGCATTGTAACACATCACTTAAACATAGACTGCCTTCTCAACTGTTCCGCTATTGAAATTGTTTCTGCTCTCCAATATCTGGGATAGGTTGAGAAATGGATTAGATGGTTCATACTTCCATAATATATGTTGCCGGCATCGTTTGTTATGCATCACTTAAGAAAATTTTTCAAAGAATGCCCTCTTTGTTAGAGTGAAACCTACTATATACGTATATTCAAACTGAAACCACTGATCGGGTCTCAAAAACACACTTTGAGAATTATCTGGAAAGAAACGGTAATGGTAATAGTTGTTAACGTCGGAACTCTTTTGCTCCGGCGGTATGATCAGGGTGAATGTACCTTTAACCGTCCTGAATCTTCAAGCTTCAATGAAGAAATGTTACTGTCACATACCGCGTTGATGATGGTCTTAGTTTCAACTGCATAAATCCATTCGTTGAGGCTTGTGGGCAGAATCTTGCACTGTTAAGGGGAAATATTGGTCACGGTGTTGACTTATAGTATGATTAAATATGGGGCATCTGGTCACAATGAACTTGTTGTTGTCCACTATCGGTACGGGTATAATCTTGAATATTTCTAGTATTTCTCTATTGACTAGTGGAAATTTAAGATGGAAAATGATGTGGTTGTTGACCATCCTGCTCTTTATGGACATTAATTTGAACAGTTGAACTGAATCTGGGACATGACCTTTTATAAACGAGATCTCTCTGTTTAACTGCTGCGGTGAAAGAAGCATTAGGTTTATTTTGCCCTGATTAGTGTTAGTTAATAAATTGACCAAAGCTGACTGAATCCATTGTATATTTGAGATGACCAGTGTTAATTAGAAACACCTAAAGCAGTATTGATGAGTTGCTCTTGGTTAGAATAATCGACTATTTCATTCATATGATTGTTCAGAGCTCTAACTTCTTTAACCGCCAACTTATCTTTGTTTATTATGCTTAAAGTTGAGTCAACTATAGATGTTTTGTTCTTCAACAGTCGCAGCAAATGCTCTTCATTTTCTTTGATACTTCTTAATGGCATATTAATCATCTAGAACTTCAAACAAGGAATTAGCCACAGTTCCAATAATGTTTAAGGCTCCTCGCTTCTGCCGAGAACTAGGAGCGTTGATTTCAAAATATTCAATTCGCATTCTCAGGCCTTCTTCCAAGTGCAAGAGCTGACTGAGTATGGATTGACAAGATTTCTTGTAAGTTATCTCCTCATACAAAAGTTTTAATGATCCTTCTGCATATTCAGTCCAATATGCCCCCAAGTCGAAGTACATCGGTAGGTTCCAGTCATTCGATGCCAATTCCCATTCCCATGATGGGCTGATTTCTACTGGGTGACTGTTTACGAAGGGTAGACACAAACATATTAGTAGGAACGACATATTGCTGATCCTTATGTTCTTCGAGATTTCTTTGACGGTAATTGATCGTCATTTTTAAAATCGGTGTTACTTCCGTCGTTCAAAAGAGTTGCTGTTTGCTTTGGTTTTTCGTTATATTGACATGCCTCCTGTGTTCTGGTTGGTGCAGATCCGTCTAAGTTCTCGATTGGTAGAAGACCCAGCCTTTGTATTGCTCTGCGAAACACACCGGATTCTTTTCTTACATCTGCTACTCGAACCCAGCCGTCTTCTCCAATATGAATTTTAATTATGTGCTCTAGCGGCCATTTCATCGGTGGTGTGTTATCTTCCTTTATGATAACAATGGCGCCAGGTTTAAGATTGGGTATTGGTTGCTTCCATTTCGTACGCTGTTGTAGTTCGTTAAGGTACTCTCTTGACTTCCTCTGCCAGAACTCGTTTTTGAGATGCGTTACCGGTTTTCACCGAGTGTGTAATTTTACCTTTGTAGGTTCAGGTAATGGGTCCACAGATGCTGTCAAAGGTTCGCCAATTAAAAAATGTCCAGGTGTTAGTGCCTTTAGATCCTTTGGGTCAGATGACAGCCCGTCAATCACTAATGTTTCAAATTCTTCGTAAGTAAGGGCTGTAAGGTAAGGTAAGGCTGCCTTCGAAATGCGGAGATCTGGGAAGTATGGAGTGGAAATCGATACCCTTTCCACTGCACATTGAGACTTCCTTGAGGGGTATATATTGTGTTGGTCAATTCCTGAAGTTGATTTTTGACTCCTACGAAATTAGTTGCATTATCGCAGAACAGGTTTTGAACATGACCTCGCCATACCATAAACCGTTTTAAGGCACCGATTAAGGCCTCTGTTGATAAGGCGCTTACCACTTCCAGGTGGACTGCCTTGGTCGCAAAACAAGAAAATATTGCCAGGTTCTGCGGTCGACTTCCTCTGCCTCCAAATTGGTCCGCAGAAATCTAATCCTGAATTAATAAATGGCCGAGCTGGTTGTACCCTTGTATTTGTCAAGTTTACCATTAATTAGGAGGCCAATTTTGCATTTTGATGCACTGCTGGACTGTAGATCTTGCAATTGTTTTTCCCTTCATTGGCCAAAAACACTGTCTTGTTATGGCTAAAAGCGTTTGTGGTCCAACATGTTTGTTTTCGTTGTGAATGTTCGTCATGATCATCTTAGTCAAGGGATGCTCGTAAGGCAGAATTATAGGATGTTTTGCGTCGTATGTGAGAGACGATGACTTAAGTCTCCCTTCCACGCGTAGAATTCCCTTAACGTCCAAAGAGGGAGTCAAAATCCTTATAGTGCTGTTATCGCTGCATTCTCCATGGCGTTGTACGTGAGAAATGTCATTTTTGAGTGATTCTGCTTGCATATGACTGACTATTATGTGCATGGCGCTTGTAAACTCTTGACTAGGGAGAGATCCACCATCAAGTTGTTTGCTGTTTCGTTTGCTACTGACGTTAATAAACCGAATTATGTAAACTTGAATTCGTTGTAGCCTTTTAAATGAGTTCTTGTGCGCAATTATATCAATGAAATGGATGGGTTCCTTGTCGTTTGTAGCGGTTAATACTGCGGTCTAGTCCTTTTCCTTCTCTAATTGTTTTAGGTAGGGTAGTCGCCAATTTGATTCTTTCGCGTATAGGAACAAAAGGCCATAGATCCAGAGGGTTGATTCTCCTCGTGTGAGCAAATCGGCCGGGTTCTCCTTGAACTTAACGTGTCGCCATGGTTCGGTTCTGTGGTAGCTTAGATGACTGATACTCTGTTAGCAATGAATGGGGGAAAGGACCCTGCAGCTAGTTCACTAGTTCTGCATAGAACGTACATGCCGGCTCCGTGGGCCTTTTCAGAGGAATCAGCGAATACATGAAGTTGGATAGTCTTTGCACATTCCCTTGTGAACATGTGCCTTGGAATTGAAATATGATTTAGTATACTAAGATCCTGGCGGAATTTCAACCATCTGCAATTTAATTCCTGTGGCAATGCTGCGTCCCAATCTAGTTTGTGTTTCTATAGTTGTTGAAGAAATATTTTTGCTGTAATAAGCACTGGGGCCACAATACCACAACTGGGCTAGAAACTATTCTTTTCGTCACCCTGTGTTCATCATTTAGGTTCACTTTGATGCGAAACTCATCGGTCTTTGGTAACCAAATTAGGTCTAGTGTCTTTATTTCCTCTTCTGCAACTGCCTTGAAGTCCAATTGCACCTCCTTTTCTTCGAGTGTGAACCTTTAGTGCAGTTGTGGATGGTTGGCGCCCCATTTTCGAAGTTTAAACCCAGTTTTACTTAGGACGTCAATCAGCTGTCTTTGCATCTCTAGTGCCGTGGTTAAACTATTAGAACCTGTCATTACATCATCCACATAAAAATTCCGCTGTAATACCTTACTGCCGAGAGGATGTGTCGTTGTGGAAGACTGTGCTATCGTTTGAACGCACTTAATAGCAAGGTACGGAGAAGACGATATGCCATAGGTTATTGTATTTAATTGATATTGCCTTATGGGTTCTGAAGAATCACGTCTCCATAAAGTAAGTTGATATCGCCGATCGTCTTCATGTACCAGTACCTGTCTACACATTTGTTGAATATCGGCTGTGAATACGAATCTTGGCAACCGAAAACGAAGTAAGATAGTGAACAGATCATCTTGGGTAGTCGGGCCTGTATGCAATATATCATTCAATAATAAGTTTGTTCAGGTTTTGCATGATGCATCGAACACAACTCGTAACTTGGTGGTACTGCTATCAGGTTGCAGTGATGAGGTAGAAAATAATGGTTTTGCAGAATGGATGATTGTTCTAATTCCGCCATGTGCCCTAATTTTATGTACTCATCCATGAATTTCTGGTATTGTTGTTGGAGTTCGTGATTTTTGGCCAACCTTCTTTCTAGAGAGTAAAGTCTTCGCAATGCAATGCTTCCTGAGTCGCTTAGATGAGCAGGATTCTCGGTGAATGGAAGTCTCACTACGAATCGTCCGTTAAAGTGCTCCTCACATTTCTTCTCGGCCGCCGTAATTTGCCTTTTTTGACCCTAAGGTTCTTCTAGTGTCCAAAACTTCTGAAGAGCGCTATTGAGGCCTTCGTCTTCTGTGCAAATGCCGCATAAAAGTGACGATGTGGATGATTGTCCCATCCCAACCGAAAATGGTATTTTGAAGAACAGGCATGTTCTCCGCTGTTTTGATTTAGCCTACTGAAAGAAGATCGTAATAGAACTCTGCTCCTATAAGAAGATCTATTTGGTTCGACGTATTAAATATTGGATCGGCTAATTTGATGTTTTTCGGTATAGTCCAGTTGGAGATATCAACTGACTTGGTAGGTTGTGGCGACAATATTTTGTTAAGAACCAATGCTTGTTCTGTCGTTTGAAGTCGTTTATTGTGGATTTCAGTTGTACGTTTACTCTCTTCTGTATTTTTTGGATACCAATTCCCTGGATGTTCAATGAATCATATTTGGACATCCCTTGTCTTTTTACCACGCGTTCCGTAATGAGATTGACCTGCGAGCCTGAATCTAGAAGCGCTCTGACCTCAATAGAATTTCCGTTGATTGCTTGTAGTTTTACCATTACCGTCCCCAAAAAAACGTGGCCTTTCTGTTGATTTAAGTCTGATAGAGAAACTGGAAGGGTTTTCGGTTTGACCGTAGATAATGTTTCATGTTCTTGATGGTCTTGTGTGGGTGTAACCCTTGCTGCTGGAGCGTCGAAATGAACTAACGTATTATGTTTTTTCGAGCATCTGGTGCATCCTCGCCGAGAATATTTTGCCGCTTGATGGCCTGATTTGAGACAGTTGATGCATCGATCATTATCCTTTAAAATACTTCAACGCTGAGTAGGCTTCATTTGGAGAAGGCCTTTGCATGCATATAAAGCATGATTTGCTTTGCACACTGTCGATTGCTGAACATTTTGTTGTGTTTGATCGCCTTGGATCCTCAATGCTTCGTCCCTTATTTCCGAAAGATTCCAACTATTGGAATCGATTTGCGAGGAACTTTAGAAAGTCCTTGATTGTCCACAAGTTTCTTGGACTGGATAGGGATTGTTCATACAATGTGTGGGTAACTTTGTCTAACTTCTTTATTAATAAATGAAGCAATAGCGGATCCCAATTTGATGTGTCAACGCTAATATTTTCGAGTTCCATGAAGCACTCCTGCGGAGTGTCATGTAAGTTTCTTACGTTGATCGTAGACGGCTTATCCGTATTATGCGTTGATTGTGCCATTAAATTGTTGATTAATCCTGCCACCAGTAGTCTTGGGTTTTCATATCGCTCCTTGCGCATTTTCCAAGCTGTTACATAATTTGCATCTGACGCCGGAAAATGCCTTATTAGCTTCTCAGGTTCTCCCACTAGATTGGTCTTGAGGAACCACATCTTCTTTTGTACGAAGAGGTTGTGGAATTGTTGCCACTTCAAGTAATCGCCGTCTAACTTTGGCAGAGTCAACTTGGCTAGCGATACCATGCTATTTGTTGCTATCATTGGTCTTTGGTATGAACTGGAAGGACCCTCATGATAACCTTGTAGTCTGGTCATTATATCGATAATAATTTGTTCGATTTGATGTTCTAAATCAAAGTATTGCTCTTCGTTGTATCCGTTGGCGACTGGGTCGTCGCTTAGTTCATATATTTGGCTCCGTTGTTTCAGGATTTAGTTTGGGTTGTGCCTCAATCTTTTCCTCGAAATGGGTCCTGAACTTCTCGTAGTTCTCACGGACCTATTGTATAAGCCTTGGGTGAAATACTGATGATCATGGGGCAGTTTCGCCCTGATTTATCAGTGTCTGAAGCCCTGGTAAACGCTTCTCTATAGTGGTGACAGCTCAAAATTTTTTCTTTTATTCGAGAAAGCAAATATGAGGATCACGTCGGGGTCACCAAATGTTAACGTCGGAAGTCTTTTGCTCCAGCGGTATGATCAGGGTGCATGTACCTTGATCTTGTTGTGGATATATTAGGTGCTTGTACCAATATATCAATGTATTTGCGAATGATATTTAACTATCTTACCTCGGGTGGGGGAATAACTAAATGAGACTTCTTCTTCTTCAAACTTAATTCTATTTATACAAATTTATTGCTTACTTAGCATAACTTTAATTACGACTACCATTTACATACAAATTGCTTATTTGACAATAAATCAATACACATACATTTTTTCATTATTTGACAATATTTTAATACCATACGGCTTTGTCTATTTAGCAAAAATTAAGTGCAACAACAAAAATAATAAAATTATTCACGACCATACGAGTATGGCTCGAATTTCGTCCAAACAACCTTGCAGTGAATGCATCTTGTATTTGTTTTCCTCTGTGGGTTCAAGGTGAATTGTTCGGGCGACATTGTTCTTGACGTACCTATACTTTATGTTCTGAACAATATTTTTTGTCTGTTTTTAAGCCCTAAGATTCTTCCACTTACTTAACTTACTTTTCTTAAGGTGGCCCTTGGTCTCAGTCAACAAGCGTCTCCAGCGAGCTTCATACTTTGGTAGCTGAATCCGGTTTCGCACGTGAAGCTGGCTGAAGACCTCTTCAACTTGCGTACGCCACCAGATTCTCGGTCTTCCTCTAGTGCGCTATCCCCCGGGAGGTCGGATCCGAAGACTTTTGGGACCGAAGCGTTGGTGTCCGTCCGCTCTACATGACCCAGCTATCTCAGCCGTTGGATCTTTACCCTTCTAGCAAGGGTGATGTCACTGTACGGTCCGTACAGTTCGACGTTATATCTCCTTGTCCACTCACCGTCAATGGCCTCCATTTTTGATAATGTCCATGCCTCTGCGCCTTAGAGCAGGACAGTGTTTATAAAGGTCTTTTATAGGGTAACTTTAGTCGTTTCCATTAGGGCTTTGGAAGTCAATTGCCTTATTAATTTGAAGTAGGAGCGATTGGCAAGAGTTATTCTTCATCTTATCTCAACGCTGCTGTCGTTATCTGAGATTAAAGCAGATATCTGTCGAAGATGACGTTCTGTCCAAGACTTCGGTGTTGAGTATCCTTTTTGCTTGACAGCATATACATGATCTTGCCCTCGTTTACAGCTAAACATGCACAAGCGCCACTGACATCACGTTGCTTTCTTTCGATTATGTCAATTTCATCGGCGTCTCTATATATGCTGTCATACGCGGCTTTAAAATCGATAAATAGGTGGGGGCTCACGGGTTTCCTCCAAGATCTCCAAGTGTAAATATTTGGTCGATAGATGCCTTTCCTGGCCTGAAGCCACACTGATATGAACCTATAAGATTGTTGACGAACGGCTTCAGGCGTTCTTGTATGAGATGTTAGGAACGGGTCAGAGGGCCTCCTTTCTTGAGTATCGGACGAACAATGATGAAGATCCATTCATCGAGTTTCGTCCGACGATATTTTAAAAATGAGTTGGTGTATCCTCCTTACCAAGTCATCGAATGCCGCTTTGAAGTGCTGGACAGCAGACCGCACGCTCCAGCACCTTTGTTGGACCTCAGCTTAGATATTGCTATACTACGAGTATATTCACTTCATCCAAGTCGGGTGGACGGAATTGTTAGTCTATATCGTCGAAGTTGAAAGGTTCATTCTGCCCGACAGCGGTATTTGTTTCGTCATCGCCGGTATACATTCTACAGAAATGATCTTTCCAAATCCTCAGCATCGACTACGACTCTACTACGATGTTCCCTTGTTCGTGTCAGTGGAATGTGTTTTTACCTTATGGTAAAACTTCCGAATCTCATTTCTGGAGTAGCATGCTTCAATTTCCTCTAACGCGCGCTTGTCATACTCGTTCTTTTCCCCTTGAAAAGGCTGTTAGTTCCTCTTTTTCTGCTCATAGAGCTCGTGAGCGTTGAGTGCTTAACTGCATGTCATTAAACCAGTAGTTTCATTGTGGTGGTCGAGTGAAGGTTAACACATCAGTAGCTTGCATCTGCTGGCTTTTCGGCAGTATTGCCACTGATTTTTGATGCTTAAAGCTGGCGGCAAGGGACTCCTTAAGAGACTGAACACTGAAATTACTCACAATATTAGTTTGTTTTGGCGTTGTTCGGAATATCCGCAACAGTACCTTGGCTACAGCAAGGTAATGGTCTGAGTCGATGTTGGATCCTCGAAACTTTCGGACGTCCATAATACTGGAGGAGTGTCTTGCATCAATCACAATGTGGTCAATATGGTTGACGATTGATTAATCAGGAGTTCCCCAATTCCCCTTGTGAGTATCGAGATGTAGGGAACCACGTGCTAGCTACGACAATGTTTCGTCCGCCCTGCCACAAAGTCGTTTAGCCTGCATCCATTGTCGGCCATATACAGAGCTCATAGATGGTATTCTTGGTCATCATGTGGGGCGTGCGCGCATATAAGGCTGATATTGGCAAACTTAGCCTTGATGTGGATTGTTGCGAGGCGCTCATTTACATGCCGGAAACCCAAGACTTCTTGCCTAAGTCTACCTCCAACAACAAATCCGCCTTCAAATAAGCGCTGCTTTTGCCGTCAATAACAATCTTTGTAGTAGATGTCGCAGTTTTTCGTCCTTCTTTTATCCGGTTTTAAAAATATTTTAATTTTGGAGCAGAAACTCTGAATTGAACTGTATATCAACTTTGGAGTAGTGTTAGCCTAGTATTCCACGTCACAGTACTTATATTTTTTTCTTCTCGAATTTCTATACCTCTGTTGCATCTTAGATATTTAATAAATAAACAAGGGCTATAAGAAAATCGTGTATCTTCAATAGCAAAATTAAGTAGCATTTGTTGAATTCTGATAACGATAATCCGATAAGAATGATTTTATAATAATCTCTGAAAATACTATAGTTTGATAACATTTTGTTTAAACGATAGTATCACCCGAAAATAAAAACTTTTTTATAAATAGAATCAATAAATAATTTCATTATTCTAGGAATATTAGTTTAAATAAAGCTATTTGATTGGTTCCCACAACTGATAGAAAGGTTGGTTATTTCTGTTGATTCGTTAAGCACCACGCATGAAACTTAGATTCGAATATCACGGCATCTGTTGCAGTTAACTAAAATTTACAGGCGTCGGTACTATCATCATATATAGAATACATTACGAGTATATGGTCCTCTTCTTTTTCTCTTTTCTCAAGGAAGGTTCTATATATTTACTTAAGTTACAATATTAATACTAAATCTATATTTTGTTCTTATAATAATAAACCTTATATTATATATTACATTTTGATACTCTATTTGTTTGGAGATTTTTTTGTATTTCAGTCAGATGATGATGGAGTGGAATTCGAAAATATAAGTTATATTATATTATAGGTATATTTATAAACTTATTTTGCCCCGAAATCGCGTAATTTGATGTTATATCTTTATTTTGTTTTTGTTAAAAAATTGTTTGTGTCCTCGTTGGTGTTGTTTGACGGCAGGGAGCAGATTTTTGCTTTTGGTCATTTGACCATTCCATTTTTTGTTTTAAGGGTCACGACGCACGTAAGACCGTCTGATCCGACTAAAAAATGTCCTGGCGTGATTTCGCTTAGGTCTTCTAGGCCTTCTCTAAGCGGGCAAAGAGGCCTTGAGTTCAAGCACGCTTCTATTTGAACAAGAGGCGTTGTAAGCTCTTCGAAAATCAACCTCTCGCCCTCCACAATTCTTCTTAAATGGTGCTTAGCCTTTATTACCCCCTTTCTCCCATAGGCCTCCGAAATGAGGAGAAGCGGGGTGAATGAAATGCCAAGGCGAAGTATCCTTCGTCCCTTCCAAGACTTTATCTCGATTGGTCCCACGTAACGCTCACCGCTGGAGGACTTCCCATTACGACAAAATGGATCCTTTCGTTATGTCTTCTGTTTTGGTTTGAACGTTTCGAAATGAGAAGACGTCCCATTCAGGAATCGATTTAATGCCTAGTGTTTTCACATGATTTGCTGACTCGAAGGGAAACTGATCTCGCGGTCTTCTTCCGGAATTTTCTCCAACATGAATCTTTGGTTGCTTGTCTATTTCCTCAATTTAAAACCCGTGGCAGAAATCAATTGGCAGGCTTCATCTATTTTCCGGATGACTTCGTCGATGCCCGCACCACTTATTAAATCGTCAACATACATTTCGTAGCACATCATTTTGGCGCCTAGTCGGAATTGGCAACTTTTATCCTCAGCAAACCTTCTAAGCAGTCGGAGTGCTAAGTAGGGTGCAGTCGCCGTCTCGAACGTGACAGTTTTTAGTTTGAAGATGTTGAGTGGTTCTTGTGGATTGCTCCTCTAAACAATCAGCTGTTAGTATCGGTCCGGTTGATGCACAGCGAGTTGTCGGTACATCTTTTCTATGTCCGGCGTGAACGTAGTATTGTATGTCCTCCATCGTAAGATAAGATCCAAAAGGTTCGTTTGCAACTCGGGACCTACCAGCAGTCGATCATTTAATTACGACCCGTCTGATGTTTTTGCCGCTGCATCGAAGACTACCCATAACTTTGTTGTGGTACTACTCTCTTTTCCGAACTGCAGATCAACCGTTGCTGATAGGCCAAAGTCTAGATCTGCTAAATGTTGTCTTTCTAATTGATGGCATTTGTCTCGTACCATTCGTTGGGCCGGAAAAAGGTCAGTCAACGAATTGAAAACCAGCGCCTTGACAGCGCTCTCATATGTCGAATTAAGGGATCCGACCTGTAGATCGACGTATCTGTCTGAGGTGCCGCCGCTGACCAACTCCAACCCTGATACCTTGATGAAGGTTCGTTTTTTCTTTGATTTAAGTTGCAGCGCGGCTGCTTCAGAAATAAATGTGGCTTCTGAGCCTGGATCGATTAAGCCGCGTAGATTATGGAGCCTACCATCTGATCCCTCACCTTTACTACGGCTGTACCGAGCCATATTCGATTTTCGTAATTTTGCAGGGCGTACAAGCTGTCCAGCGTCGCACTAGTTGTCGACAGTGTCTCCCCCGATGGCTGAAACTCAGGCGCATTTGGATTTATGGCTACCTGGTAAGCATGGGAACTAGTGGACCTCGTTGGTTGCTGGCGGTGTGACGATTCATTATTGCATATATTTTCGACCAATGAATTCTTGTTTGCATGCAGAAGCACATGATGACGCTGTTGGCAGAAGAAGTATGGCCTTGAGATTGGGCATTACCTAACTAGGTGATTATATCCAAGGCAATTTCCGCAAACCCCTATCTTTTTGACCATTTGTTTTCGTTCAAAATGGTCCATGTGGAGGAATCGTTTATACGAGTATCTTCCAACGCATGCAGGCTTCCTTGACACACCTTGTATGTGATGATCATTGATGCCTGGTTTGCGACGAATACCCTGGATTGGTTCGCAGGTGATCGCTGTTTGTTACCTGAGGATTGGTCGACTCGCCCTGGATTCGAAGAACTCCTACCTTGCTGTTCTATTACCTCCAACGTCCGAAAACGCGTCTCAAGAAATTCGGTAAATTCTTCGTACGTAGGAACGTCCTTTGTGCTGCCGACTTTCTTCTCCCAAATCTGCTGAAGAGAACATGGAAGTTTTTGGCATAGGATAAATAAAACAATTGTGTCCCGGTAAGGTAAACGGTGAGGTATCCAACAGCTCCTTCAGTCCATCGGATTCATTTGCCAACGGTGGCTGCCCGAAAAGTAACTTCAGTTGTGCATTCACAAGTACACGCTTGTGGCCGTAGCGTGACGTTAGCAGTTCCCATGTCTTTTCGTAGTTGTTAGAATCAAAGTTAATATGTTGGAGCAGAATATGTTCGTATATGTATATGTAAAATATTTTCATGAAATTATTATTATTATTATAGTTTTTTTTTCTCAACGAATAAATGCACTTTACTCCTTATAAAATTGTTATTTATATGCATATTGAAACCACAATGATTGAATTACCGTATAATTTCGAATTCCACTTTGTTTTTTTTAAATAATGTAATAATAATTCAAAGGCTCGATAGGAATAAATGTTTCTTTGGGAAACTACAATAATTGATTTCAAGTTTAAAGATAATAATTTAATTGTACTGTATAAAGATGTAGGTTCGTAAAACCGTTTTTGTACAAAAAAGAGAAATATAACGCTAAATACATCTGGGAAAAAGAAAAAGCACAGTTTCGATGATTTAAAACGTTATACTCGTAATAAAATCTTTATTTTCAGTTTTCGAATTTTGGCGGTATGTTTTTATTCATTTGTTGTTGTATCATTTGAGATTTGTTGTGTAGAGATTTGTGGACTCTGATTTCTGCTGTGTTTCATATAATCAGTTTTACTTTATATTATGTTGTTTGATTGTTTATTACCATCTGTTTTATGTTTCAAAAACATCTTTTAAATGTGCATGGTATAGTATCATTGATGAAGAGGCTAAAAAATTAATAGATGCACTTGAAGACGTAAGAATTAATGATAAAATTAGTACATGCCAATTATACTTCAATGAAAAAATGCAGAATGTCTCTGAAATTGTTAGTATAACGTTGATTTTTTGAAGCTGTAACAATAACTATTCCGATATCATAAAAGTAAATAGACGAAAAAATGAATATGAATCATATTTATAAGGATCCTATGAGTACGGACATGACTTTCGAAGGATTTGTCAATCTTAGTGACATATGCTGGAAGAGTTAAGTTATGGGCTTTTTGTTATTTGCAAAGACTTTCGAATTGAGAAGGGTCGATACAGAAAGGGATTTTATATGTTCATTCAGGTATGAACAATGAGTTTTACTAGCTGTGTATTTAGTAACCGATAAAAGCTAATCTGATAAAAAAAACTGATGTGATCTGATAAAAGCTGATCTGATCCGATAAAAGCTGAACTGGTAAATAGATGAAAAATAAATGAGAAACTATTGGAAGATGTTGTGAAAGATAGAAAAATATTAGGTATAAAAGTATCAGGATGCAGGAAAAAGATGCTGAACGCCTTTTGGAAGACACTTTTAAACCATTAACCGAATCTCTTCAGAAATTAGTTCAAAACTCAACACGAAACACTGATGATGATAAAATAAATCAAACTAATTTTAAAATAAAAGCAGTTACTCCTATAAAAAGGAAATCGTCTCTTGCAGATATATCAACTAATGATGATGGAGAAAGCAAGGATCATAATTTCTTCTCGCAGGATGATGGAAATGATTGCAATAAATACATAGATTAGCAGATCTAGCGCAAAACAATCAATTAGATTTATTATATGGACCATATAAAATCCCCAACTCTAAAAAGAAGTTTGGTAACAGAACAATCATACTTGAATCAAGTTGAGGTCTTACACCTGGACTCTATGAATTTATATTTCACAAGGCACCTACAAATAATACAGTCAATGACTTACAAATATACAAGGAAATACTTATGAAAACTAGTGCACATAAACGTAAATATGACGAAAACGAACAAAGTAAAGGAACTAAAGCCGATCTGATAAAAGTTGACCTGTGTTGCTTAAGGACTGATGCTGTGATGAGCCTGATGAGTCCGTTAACCCTTTACCAGTTTAGCCTTTTGGTTCCCAATGATCAATGATCACAAAGAGTCTAATGGCCCAATGAACCTTTGAACATAGTAAGCTTGGTAAGCCTACAAAATCAATGAGACTGATAAGCTTGATAGGTCTAATGAACGCCAAGAGTCTGGCTGTTAGTAAGACAGTAGAAAATATTGGGATAAATGAGGCTGATAACCCTGATGTTCATCATAGGTCCAATGAACATAATGAGTCGGGCGAGCCTGATAAGCCTTTTGGGCTGATGAGCATAATATAGTAAACCTGGTGGATCGGGTAAGTTCGACGATGATGATGCCTAATAAGCCCGATGAGATTTATGAGTTTTATGAGCCCAATGACCATATTGAATCAGATGAGTCTGAGAGTTTTTTGAGGCCGATAAGTCTGTTTCGCCTGATGTGATTTATGAGGAGATGTACTTAATGCGCCTTAATAATCTGATAAGTGTGAAGTGCTTGATGAGCCTGATAAGTTAGATAAGTCTGATAAGTATGCTGAGTTTTTTAATGCGCCTGGTTAGTGAGATGAATCTAATGAGCCTTAAAAAGCTAGTGTTCATGGTAGCCCTGATGAGTCAGATCAACATAATTATTAAGATGACCTTAACGAGCTTGATGAATAAGATGAGATTGATGAGTTTGATGAGCGTGTTGTGTTTGACAGGTCTGATAAATCGATAGAGTCCTAGAGCTGGCTGAGGCCGGTAATCTCAATGGGCTTTAGTGAGGTGGGTTACAATTTTTGTTATATAATACGTAGAAAAGGGGTTAAGGGGTTATTTCTACGAAGACTTGAGCTTAGAGCACAAGCAAACCATTAGGGTAAGAAAATGCCCGACCCATCTTATTGCTGTTGCGCACTTAAGAATCCATTTCTTCCAAGAAGAACTTTGAACGAATTAAATTAAGTAGCACTACACATTTCTCAAGATTTTGTTAACCAAATAAAACAATAAATAAAAAGAAGAATATTATGTTTTGTGTTATGTTGTTTTAACACTACTTATTCCTTAATATTATTTATAATATAGAAGAAGAGATCATTTCAATACACACTGGGAAGATCTTTTCAATGAATCAACCTGTGCTCTTCCTTGTACAGAATATGCATACTTGCTTGAAAATTCTCCAACTTGCACACCATGATGTTGCCGTATTTGGTTTTACACACTTTAAGTTGTTTTATTTCATAAAACGAACCTTTTTTATTTGGAATTACCAGCTTCCAGTGAAATTAATTCTTTTTCGTACTTCATTTGACCGTTCTCTACGAGTTTCACTTTTAGAGAATTCGTTGATTTTTTACCAAGCCACATGTATATGATGTTATTAAATTGACAAGATTATCATTTTAAGTTATTTATAGGAGTGTATGCAAAACAAACAGAAAATTTGCGTGCGTTTGGGTCCTAGGTAACCGCCATTACAATAACAGGGTGCGGCAGAACCCTTTGAGCAGTTTGGAGGGGTAGGTGTTTTGGCGGTGGTGGGGGTAGGCAGCATCTCAAGGTCTCTTTTTGTTCTGTCGGCATCCCCATCTAGTAGCAAACAAGGTTTGGACCGGAGTACATCGTGGTTTTGCCGTGCGTGCGTTTTATGAAAACAAACGATACGTGATGCGACGCAAAGAGTTTTTCGGCGACGCTTTAATATTCCGAAAAATAATGCTGTTCCCACTGCGATCAATATCCGGTCCTGGACTTGGCAGTTTGAGAAAACTGGTAGCACACTAAGAATAGATACACATGGCCGACGAGGATCCATCAGAAGACCAGAAAATTTGGAGTTAGTGAGAGCAGCACTCGAGCAATCGCCAAGACGTTCTGCTCGAAAGCACGCTATTGCATTGGGGATATCAGACCGCAGTTTGAGGAGGAATCTGCATTTAGATTTGAATTTCCATCCCTTCAAAATAATGATGGTTCAAGAATTGAACCCAGCAGACTAAGCCAACCGCCAAAATCTGTGTGGGGAAATGCTTCTAGCGATCCTTCCTCAGGCAACATTCTTCAGCAGCGGCGAGGCACATTTTCACGTCAGCGGGACTGTGAATAAACAAAATTTTCGCAATTTGACTCAAAACAACCTCCAAATTGTTTACGAAAGACCGCCACATTCTCCTAAGTTAACAGTGTGGTGTGCCGTACCACAATTTGGCGTTATTGGCCCGTACTTCTTGGAGGAGGCAGGCGTGACGGCGAACGTGAATTCCGAGCGTTATGTTTCAATGTTACAAAATTTCTTGCAGCCCCGACTGAAAGTGGTTGTTAAAGAAGAGAGATTAGGGGATGTTTGATTCCAACAGGATGGGGCCACAGTCCACACAGCCCGAAATTCTCTTAATGCTTTAAGGCAAATGTTTTCCGTACGTCTAGTATCTTTGAGAGGTGGCGTGGGGTGGCCTGCGCAGTCGCCGGATTTGAACATATGCGACTTCTTTCGTTAGGTATATCTTAAGGAAAAAGTGTACAAACGTTGCCCCCAAAACCTGGTAGAGCTTAGGGAGCGAATTGTTGAAGTTCAAAACTTTAGAAATCAGCTCCAGCAATGTATTGCAGCTAATGGCCTCCATCTTAAAGACATAATTTTTAAAAATGAATGCGTACAAAATGGTAGGTCCTTCGGATTTCAAAAATAAAAAAAATTTGTTTCATATATCTGTGGCAAAAAGGAATAACAGCATAAGTAATTATTTTTTGCAACTTTTCAGGAGGCAAGTTTAAAACTTTGGACTGATGTGGTAAAAAAACTATAGAGGTTAAGCAAACAATTTTGGAACTGAGAAATAGTAAATTAAGCAGATAATTTTCTAGTATAATAATTTTTCGTATTTTCCTTTAAATAATGATGTTTCTTAGCAAAAATCTGACTTATGCTTTTTTTCCCTTTTTCAAATTTAATATCTATATTGTTTAAGTGCACTTATGTCGTTTTCCATATTGTTCATGTTATATGAACAAGTGGAATTATGTCTTTTTTTCCTTTTTTCAGTTCAGAGATCCTTATTTGTCAAGTCTTGAGCTTTTCTTACATTAAGACCTTTTTTATTAAGTCAACTTGTATGTCAACTTTCACTTGTTGTGTAAATCATGATCAACACTGAATAACAGCATAAGTATATTTTTTCTAGGATGAGCATGATTTATGCTATTATTCCGTGTGCATGTTTTATGTTATTATTCATTTGGCTATAACTTTATAACCATTAGAGATATCGACACAAAAAAAGGTATATAAACTATGGTGTCATTAACTCAATTTTGACATAAGTCGACTTATGCTGTTATTACTTTTGTCCACAGATATACTCTGGTTTTTTTCTTATAACTCATCAAAACTGCTCAACTGGTTCTGCCGCACCCTGCAGTAAACTTATTTCCCATTTCCCATTGAAGAACTCAATGATGGAAACAATTCTAACATTATGATTTGTATGACCTGCTGTTTGGCAAGAAAAAATATCTAAATCTAATAAAAAAAATATCTAAATCTAATAAAATATCTTAATTTATCAACTAATTCGTTTGGATCAATATATATAGTTAGGTTTTTCTCATTTACTTGTACCTTATGAGTTTTTAGTGTAATACTATCAAGGAATATTGTTGTTTTATTATTTTCTTACACTTGAATTCATTAAATAGTTTAATTTGTTCGCTGTCATCATATTAACGTTTATGTGAACTTGTTTTAACAAGCAATTCCTTGTAAATTTTCAAGTCATTGGCTGTATGATTTCTATATGTCTTGTGAAATATTAATTCAAAGAGTCTAGGTGTAGGAGACCATGATCCACGTTTAATTGTACTAAAACCAAACTTATTTCTAGAGTTGGGGATTTTATATGGTCCATATAATAAATCTTATTGATTCTGCCGCTAGATCTGTTATTTGTATATATTGCTATCATTTCCACCATTCAGTGAAAAGAAATTATTATCCTTGCTTGCTCCATCATCATTTGTTGATATTTCTGCAAGAGACGATTTCCTTTTTATAGAAGTATATGTATATCGTCAGTATTTCAGTATTGCGTTTTTAACTTATTTCTTAAGAGGTTGGTTAATGGCTTAAAAGTGTCTTCCAAAAGGCGTTCAGCATCTTCTACCTGCATCATGATACATTTAAACTTTTATGTTAGTATTTTTCTATCCTTTACAACATCTTTTAATAGTTTCTCATTCATTTTTCATCTGTTTACCAGAGTAGCTTTTATTAGATCAGTTTTTATCAGCAATTGTTATTGAAAAATTAATTCCATACTAATGTAACGTTTCTTTTCTTTTAGTTTATTTTTGGATGGCGCTACGCACAAAAAGACACACGTCTCGCCTCTTGAACGGCTCACTGTATTCTCAGCTCCATTATCTTCTTGTTTTTCTTTATTCACGTACATAGGCTTTCAAAGGAGAGTGATGATTAGTTGGTTCTTTCCAGCTGTTCCTAATGCAGTGTATGATGTGGATGGTGATCGTTTTGATCGCTTCGGTGGTGGCGTGACTGCCTACGTGCGCAATGGATTACGGGGCAATGTTGTCTGCACTTTAAACGCCAATAGTGCATTTGACTATATGTTCGTAAATGTTACTTGTGGTTTAGAGCGTTTCTACTCCCAATATAATTATTGCCGGAAATCTGAATTGTAATTTGCTTAATCCTCTTGTTTCTGCTCAGTTAAGTTAAGTTAAGATTTGAGAGCATTGACTTAAGACCTGTTAATGTATTCACTGCGACACAATTTGCATACGAACCTGCCGCCCTCCTCGACGTCTTTCTTGTCAACAACAGTAGAAAAACCGTTTTGTAGAACCAACTCACAGCATTCAGTTTCCCCAAACATGACTTCATCTTCCTAATGTATAATATTCACCTGGTAACATCATCGTCCTTAGAAATTTGAAAAGTATAGACTTCCAGAGTTTACGGTCTTAGATTACTCAACTTCCGTGGATTTATTTTTGGAGGATAAAATAAAAACACTTTTTGATCAGCACATTCCGCTGCATCATAGATCCATTCTATCTAGAAAACCCTCTTGGCTTAACAGGGATTTATTAAACTCCGTAATATGGCGTACGCTCGTTGGAAACGATATATCGTGAGTTTCACGATAGTTATTGGTTCCTTCGCAACCTAGTAGTTTTTCGTATAAGGGCTGCAAAGCGGAGTTATTATGAACATTTCTTGAACCCCGAAATGCAGCCTGGAAAATTTCCCTGGCAAAAGCCGCACAAACTAGGTTACGGAAGACAGCGAACAGGTGCGCCCGCTGACTTAGACTATAACACACTTAATGCGCAATTTGTGTCAGTTGCTAATCCGTCACTGCCAAATCATGATTCCTTGCAGTTTACAAATCAGCCTAGGGAAGGTAATGACTCGATGGAAAACTTTAATTTTATTCGCTTAACAGACGAAGATCTGGTCGCAGCGTTACTTTCGGTTAAATCTGATGCTATAGGTTTGGATGAAATAAATCCTAAATTTTTAAAGCTCATTCTTCCTTTTATTCTCAAACACATTGCATACATTTTTAATCCGATACTCACTACTTGCAAATACCCTATTTCGTGTAAAAGGGCCAAGATGATTCCGATACCAAAGTCAAAAAGCCGGAATAACCCGGAATATAGACCTATTGGAATCTTACCGTTTTGATCCAAAGCCTTTGAGACAGCGAGAGATACTTGCAGTTGCAAGTGCACAGCAGTAACAACCTTATTAACTATGCCCAGTCTGGTTTTCGTGCGAAAAGGAGCTGCACAACTGGGCTCTTTCTTGTTGTCGATGAAATCCGCCATGGTCTGGATGCCAGCTGTCCTTTGACTTTGCTGGACTTTTCTAAAGCGTTTGATATGGTGGATCAGACTCTTCTCGATAGGAAGCTGTTGCATGACTTTCGACTATCTTTTCCGGCAGTCAAACTTCTAAATTCCTAATTAACGAATTATAAATAATAGTAATAATAGCAATGTGCAGCAGTAGGAAACCAAACGTCTAATTTTCTTGGAGTACCTGTCGGTATCCCGCAGGGTTCTATTATCGGTCCCTTATTTTTTCCAATTTATGCGATCGAACTACCACAAGTTATTAAACATTGTCCAATTATTCTGACGTCCAATTATTCTTGTGCTGTCCGTTGGACACGGTATGAAATGCAATTGAAATGGTGAGCGCAAATCATAGATATCATTCAACAGTGGGCCATAAAACATAATCTGTCACTGAATCCAACTAAGTCTAAGACCCTTTGTATTTATAAGCATAAGTTAGATACATCCACTTTTCCACCAATAAAATTAGGTCAATCATCCATAGAATATGTAGCTAAATGTCGAAGTGTGGGATAATTTTTAATGATAATCTGACTTGGACGGATTATATCAAAATAACGATTGGGAAGGTATAGAACGGTCTTCGTTTCCAATTTCCACCGAAAGTTCTTTACAGGTTAAAACCCAGATGATACTTGCTAAGTCCCTCTTGTTGTCTATGTTACTATATGGTTGCGAAATTATTTGCTGTGTTCACTACAACACTAGGCGCAAATTAAATGTCATTTACAACAACCTTGCACGATACGTTTCTAACAAACGCTATTCCGACCATATCTCACACTAATTTCTGCAGATAATGGGCCTCAGCTTCGACTATCAGTTTAGAACTAGGTATTATCCTTTTTCACCATATTATGCAGTACCATCCGCCTAATTATTTGCACAGCAGACTTAATTTTGCAAGCTTGCAAAGAACAGCTTTAATGATTCGGCCCAGATTATTTGTAATCTGACCGCTCATTTTTCGTCCACGCCACTCTCCTATGGAACTCACTATCCATTACACTAAGGAGAACCACAAACATAAACACATTTAAAAATAATCTTTTCAAACACTTGGCCGGTGATATCTAGATCTAAGATATGTATTTACTTATTCTTATTAATATTGTTATTTTATTGTTAAATTATGGCCTCTAATTAGTTTATCGTCGTAATTCTCTTTGTGTTTTTATCCAGGTATTATATATTCTTAAATTGAAAACCCTTGAACTACTTATGTAATGTAATCTTTATATAGTTTACAAACTTTAAGATGAAATATTACTGTGAAACTATTCTTTGAAATATATTCGAATTAGCTAAATAGACCTAAGTGTACAATTAACAATACCAGTGACTCCAAAAATACAGTGCGATACGAGACTTCATATTTCATACTTATTAAATAAATATTGCTATACTAAATACAAAGCTAGTATAACTGATTTTTCATAGCTGAATGAAGACACAAAATTCCTTTCTGTATTCACCTTTATCAATTCTAAAGTGCTTACAAATACCAACGAACCTATAACTAAACTTCCAGCATGTGTCACAAAAATTGACAAATCTTTCGAAAGTCATATCCGTACTCATATGATCCTCATAAATATGCTTCATATTCATTTTTCTATCTGTTATTTATTTACTTTATCAGATGGGATTAGTTATTGTTGCAGCTTGGAAGAACCAACGCTATACTAACAATTTAAATGACAAATTTAGGTTCTCTATTTTTTCATTGAACTACAATTGGCATGTTTTATCACCAATTCACCAACTCTTCAAGTGTATCTATTAATTTGTTTGGCTCTTTATAAATATTCCTTATACCATGCACATTTAAAACATATCTTCGTAAATTTTTAGTTAAAGCACAATTGTTTCTACAAAACCTTTAATTTTTTTCTTCTTTGTTGATTTTAACATATGGTACATACCCATACAATTTAAATGAAGTAGCAGTTTATACAAGCGATGCGGTTTTTAGCGTTTTCTAGGCAGAATGGGAATGTTAGGTTCACAAGGCATTGTATATCGATAGCAAATTCATTTTGGAATTGCTTGAACTTCTACTTCCGTCCACGGAGCTCCGAGTGTGCCGTTGCACACAAAAATTGACAAATCTTTGGAAAGTCATATCCGTACTCATATGATGCTCATAAATATGCTTCCTATTCATTAAAAGAGATGTGTGCAGTTCCTCAGAGATAAAATACCTTCATGTCTGTCCCCACCCATTTACCGTTTGCCATCAGCATGACCTACTAACAAAAATATCTACAAACGATAAGAATCTCCATTATAGAAAATCATGCGTTTAAGTGACACAGTCTCCATAAGATTTCTTTCTTTTTGTTCATCAAGTATTCATAACTCGTAAACCATTAATGTATACATATATTATATGTATATCGCTACTTGCTACATGTACTGCACGCTGCGTAAATCGGAAATTTACAATATTTTTCCACCCACAATGCAGCACACGTAATTAATGAAGAGGCTATGGAATTAATAGACCCACTTGAAAATGCATAGCGAAAACGTGTGTCAAAGTTAATGATTTCCACACACAAGTAATTCATCCAAAACCACGCAACATGTCTTAAAACGTTACTCATGATCCCTGTTCCTTGTGGTGCAGAACCGGCGAATCCCATCTACTGGCGTAAGGAAAAACATACACCAATTATTTCAACCTGATCAGGTTACGTTTTTAAATGTGCAGATTACGATTACAGAGATTACGATCTTTCAGCACTTGGTGCTGAAATGTATGCAAATTATTTGCCCATTATCATAAGAATGGTTAGAATGGAAAGCTGCAATTCAGAGTGAGATAAATTCCAATTGCCGAATCAAAATGTGATCGGATGCAGGTGGATAATTTAAATCAAAGCGGAGAAAACGGAAATACGTTAAGTAAGGGTGAGCCAATAGATGGTGAGGATGTTGGCTGTCAACTACTGGCATTTGCAGAATTCAATGTGGTTGATCTTTTTGACAGATGTCATACAATCTGGCAATTTTAGTCATAGAGTCGCTTACCACGCAACAATGCAAATTTTGTTGTACAATCTTACGAGTATTACGAAAATTAACGATTTTTAAAAGTAACATTTCGTGATATTTGTGAATTTTTCGGAATTCGTGCAATGGTGAAGTGTTTTGAAGAAACTGGGCAAACTCTACATCAGAATGCTCGGCCAGCAAGTCTACGCCAAAACATCACCACTGTGAGCGAACGGGTTCAAAACCAACCAGGCATTTCATTTCATCGCCGAAGTGAACAATTAAGTATAGGGGATTTACCGATTCTGCGCAACAGGGAGCACGATGAACTTGTTAGTCATTGACTTTGACACACATTGGCGAAGGCGGGAGAATGGGTTCTGAAATGCCTTTTCCAGCGTTTTGTAATGTATATTCAAAAGTGTCTTAATCAATATTCGTATTACTTGTGCTGCATTGTGGGTGGAAAAAAATATATTGTAAATTTCCGATTTACCACGCGTGCAGTTAATGTAGCAAGTAGCGATATACTCGTACATACGGTTTGCGAATTATGACTACTTGATGGACATCAATAAAGAAAGCTCTGCCACTTAAACGCATGATTTGTTAACAGTGGAGGTGTAGTGGTTGCGTTCATAGATACAAGTGCGTCTATTAATTTTATATCCTCTTAATCAATATTACGAGTACTTGTTTGTAAATTTTCCATGCTTGTGTACTTGTGGTAATTGTTTTGTCTTTGTTTTTCATGTTTTTTAGGTTCTCTTTCCACATTGAAAATGATATTTAAATGAACGAATGGTAAAAATGAAAATATGCATCCCTTGTATAAACTGCTTATTAATTTAAATTATGTGTGAGTGTGTTAAAATAAAGAGTTTTATTTCTAAAATTTGTGGAAAAAACTTTTGTTTAAATAAAATTTTACGACGATATGTTTTAAATATGTATAAAAACAATAAACAACAATGTTTGCTTAAAAACTTTTAGCAAAGGTGAAAAAACTTTAAAACCACATGATTAAGTATCATGATGCCCGCTCAGATATGTTTGTGTGTAAAAAGCATTCGGGCAACATCCAAACCACTGCGAAGGCAATTAACAAAATTGCTGACGTCATCAGTAATATTCATGAAGAGGTTATGAAATTAATAGATACACTTGAATACTTAACAATCGACGATAAAACCAATGCAAGCTAATTATAATTCAATAAAAAAAATGGAGAACATAAATTTGTCATTGTTTTCAAAGCAGATCCACGAATTTTTAGTAAATAACCAAGAAATTTTGACAGAAAAAAAAATTCATATTCATTTCATAAAAAAGTTTGGATTTTGTAAATTTTTATTTTATTTTATGGAATTATAACGAAATTGAAGACACAAGTGTCATGAGGTATATTTATTATATTTTTGTTGGCGAGTGTAGCTATAATTATATCTAGTGTTTTCACCCAAATATTTGATTATTTCTTTAGAAGGTTGTAGATTTCCAAAAATATCGAAATATTCCTTGTGGTTTTTGGTTTTCCGATATACTACCCAGTGTATTCCAGGTCCTGAGGAATCATCCAGACTTGTTAGAAGACTATCCAGCATAAAATATAACAAATTTCGAGTTTGTTTCTTAAAGTCGACATCCGTGAGTGTTCGCCTTGATAGTTTTTTTTGTTGCGAACTGTAAAAACAACCGTATCTATTTTTATGCTGCTTAGGGAATAAACCTTTTCCCATCGCAATGGATTCCATAGTAACATTATGACGTTTATTTTCCTCTAGTTGTTTTTGGGCAGCTTTTGCTTGATTAATAGTTTTTGCAATAGAACTTCCACCGGCCGCCATAATTGCAAGAGCCCCAAGGGCTGTAATTATTGATATAAGTGAAAGAATATCACCAGTATTGGGTATCGGTATGAAACGTGGAATCTGTACGGTTGACTTTATTCGTCTGAATGTATTATTTACCGTTCCCCGCGTAATTTACTATATGCTGCATTTTTTATATTTTCAAGAATCTTTTTACTGAGTGCTTTTTTCGCACTCTTTACAGCTTGATTGAAGAGGTTACTTTTCTTCACCAATTTTATAATTCTCTTACAGCGGGCACCAGTGTTATTACCATTTTGTCAATGTAACTAGTTTCAATTAGTAAATGTTAGCAACAAACACTTTTGCTTCTTTTTTGAAGAGCTAATGTTTTGAGCACATAAACAATTCTACGGAACTTATTTAATTTATTTGTGTGAATTTCAAAATTTCTTCCTTTGCAATAAATAAATAAATCGAGAAATGTCAAATTGGAGTTTCCGTTCACAATGTATTAATTTTTTGTCAAATATTCACAATAGTCTACTTGTTTGTCAATTCAGCTACACAATACCGAATTCAATATTGATTGGTATATTTTGTCAATAATCAATTGGTTGCAGCAATTAATAAAACCCATAAAAGTTATCGGGCTTTACACGTTTTCCACAAGCGAAGAGGTCTTATCACTTGATTAAGCAAAAAATGATTTCATTACTATATTCGATTATATTTAAGGGTCGATACAAGAAGGTTAGGTTAGGTTAGGTAAAATAGGGTGTGCCACAAGACACAGACAATAGGCACCAGAACGGGCCCATCGCGATCCCCTGTGGGTTAAAACCAACTCCAAAAAGCAGAAAACCTAAACTGTTTTCCTGTTAAAGCACCTAATTTCGTACAGAAGCCAAGAAGGCTTTTGAAGTCGGTACCGTCTATTTCTTCTAAGTTTTCAAAGAAATATTTTCCTAAGAATTTCCTTCGGCTGCGCGATATTGCCTCACATTCACATAATATGTGTGTTATATCCTCAACCGCTTGTAGATCCCCGCAGAATCTACAAGTGTCCGTATTTGCTAGTTTTAGTCTCTTTGCGTGCTTCAGCAATAGACAGTGTCCTGTTAGTATTCCTACTAGCGTCCTAAGCTTATCCCTATTTAGCTTAATAAGCTCCTAGATCTGTCATCGTCGAGAAGTGGCCATAGAGCCTTTGATACCCTATGTCCTTCCAGGTTCAACCACCTTATGCTGGCGGTCTTTATGATTTTTTCGTTGATAGTGCCCCTTACTGTGCAGAGGGCTGGTTTGACATTCGCAACCAAACTGTTGTCGAGCAGCCCTCCTCCTCCTCCTCTTCTTGCAAGCTTGTTCATTTCCTTCTATACCACAGTGCCCTTGCACCCAGCAAGGCCCAGATTATTTGTAATCTGACCGCTCATTTTTCGTCCACGCCACTCTCCTATGGAACTCACTATCCATTACACTAAGGAGAACCACAAACATAAACACATTTAAAAATAATCTTTTCAAACACTTGGCCGGTGATATCTAGATCTAAGATATGTATTTACTTATTCTTATTAATATTGTTATTTTATTGTTAAATTATGGCCTCTAATTAGTTTATCGTCGTAATTCTCTTTGTGTTTTTATCCAGGTATTATATATTCTTAAATTGAAAACCCTTGAACTACTTATGTAATGTAATCTTTATATAGTTTACAAACTTTAAGATGAAATATTACTGTGAAACTATTCTTTGAAATATATTCGAATTAGCTAAATAGACCTAAGTGTACAATTAACAATACCAGTGACTCCAAAAATACAGTGCGATACGAGACTTCATATTTCATACTTATTAAATAAATATTGCTATACTAAATACAAAGCTAGTATAACTGATTTTTCATAGCTGAATGAAGACACAAAATTCCTTTCTGTATTCACCTTTATCAATTCTAAAGTGCTTACAAATACCAACGAACCTATAACTAAACTTCCAGCATGTGTCACAAAAATTGACAAATCTTTCGAAAGTCATATCCGTACTCATATGATCCTCATAAATATGCTTCATATTCATTTTTCTATCTGTTATTTATTTACTTTATCAGATGGGATTAGTTATTGTTGCAGCTTGGAAGAACCAACGCTATACTAACAATTTAAATGACAAATTTAGGTTCTCTATTTTTTCATTGAACTACAATTGGCATGTTTTATCACCAATTCACCAACTCTTCAAGTGTATCTATTAATTTGTTTGGCTCTTTATAAATATTCCTTATACCATGCACATTTAAAACATATCTTCGTAAATTTTTAGTTAAAGCACAATTGTTTCTACAAAACCTTTAATTTTTTTCTTCTTTGTTGATTTTAACATATGGTACATACCCATACAATTTAAATGAAGTAGCAGTTTATACAAGCGATGCGGTTTTTAGCGTTTTCTAGGCAGAATGGGAATGTTAGGTTCACAAGGCATTGTATATCGATAGCAAATTCATTTTGGAATTGCTTGAACTTCTACTTCCGTCCACGGAGCTCCGAGTGTGCCGTTGCACACAAAAATTGACAAATCTTTGGAAAGTCATATCCGTACTCATATGATGCTCATAAATATGCTTCCTATTCATTAAAAGAGATGTGTGCAGTTCCTCAGAGATAAAATACCTTCATGTCTGTCCCCACCCATTTACCGTTTGCCACCAGCATGACCTACTAACAAAAATATCTACAAACGATAAGAATCTCCATTATAGAAAATCATGCGTTTAAGTGACACAGTCTCCATAAGATTTCTTTCTTTTTGTTCATCAAGTATTCATAACTCGTAAACCATTAATGTATACATATATTATATGTATATCGCTACTTGCTACATGTACTGCACGCTGCGTAAATCGGAAATTTACAATATTTTTCCACCCACAATGCAGCACACGTAATTAATGAAGAGGCTATGGAATTAATAGACCCACTTGAAAATGCATAGCGAAAACGTGTGTCAAAGTTAATGATTTCCACACACAAGTAATTCATCCAAAACCACGCAACATGTCTTAAAACGTTACTCATGATCCCTGTTCCTTGTGGTGCAGAACCGGCGAATCCCATCTACTGGCGTAAGGAAAAACATACACCAATTATTTCAACCTGATCAGGTTACGTTTTTAAATGTGCAGATTACGATTACAGAGATTACGATCTTTCAGCACTTGGTGCTGAAATGTATGCAAATTATTTGCCCATTATCATAAGAATGGTTAGAATGGAAAGCTGCAATTCAGAGTGAGATAAATTCCAATTGCCGAATCAAAATGTGATCGGATGCAGGTGGATAATTTAAATCAAAGCGGAGAAAACGGAAATACGTTAAGTAAGGGTGAGCCAATAGATGGTGAGGATGTTGGCTGTCAACTACTGGCATTTGCAGAATTCAATGTGGTTGATCTTTTTGACAGATGTCATACAATCTGGCAATTTTAGTCATAGAGTCGCTTACCACGCAACAATGCAAATTTTGTTGTACAATCTTACGAGTATTACGAAAATTAACGATTTTTAAAAGTAACATTTCGTGATATTTGTGAATTTTTCGGAATTCGTGCAATGGTGAAGTGTTTTGAAGAAACTGGGCAAACTCTACATCAGAATGCTCGGCCAGCAAGTCTACGCCAAAACATCACCACTGTGAGCGAACGGGTTCAAAACCAACCAGGCATTTCATTTCATCGCCGAAGTGAACAATTAAGTATAGGGGATTTACCGATTCTGCGCAACAGGGAGCACGATGAACTTGTTAGTCATTGACTTTGACACACATTGGCGAAGGCGGGAGAATGGGTTCTGAAATGCCTTTTCCAGCGTTTTGTAATGTATATTCAAAAGTGTCTTAATCAATATTCGTATTACTTGTGCTGCATTGTGGGTGGAAAAAAATATATTGTAAATTTCCGATTTACCACGCGTGCAGTTAATGTAGCAAGTAGCGATATACTCGTACATACGGTTTGCGAATTATGACTACTTGATGGACATCAATAAAGAAAGCTCTGCCACTTAAACGCATGATTTGTTAACAGTGGAGGTGTAGTGGTTGCGTTCATAGATACAAGTGCGTCTATTAATTTTATATCCTCTTAATCAATATTACGAGTACTTGTTTGTAAATTTTCCATGCTTGTGTACTTGTGGTAATTGTTTTGTCTTTGTTTTTCATGTTTTTTAGGTTCTCTTTCCACATTGAAAATGATATTTAAATGAACGAATGGTAAAAATGAAAATATGCATCCCTTGTATAAACTGCTTATTAATTTAAATTATGTGTGAGTGTGTTAAAATAAAGAGTTTTATTTCTAAAATTTGTGGAAAAAACTTTTGTTTAAATAAAATTTTACGACGATATGTTTTAAATATGTATAAAAACAATAAACAACAATGTTTGCTTAAAAACTTTTAGCAAAGGTGAAAAAACTTTAAAACCACATGATTAAGTATCATGATGCCCGCTCAGATATGTTTGTGTGTAAAAAGCATTCGGGCAACATCCAAACCACTGCGAAGGCAATTAACAAAATTGCTGACGTCATCAGTAATATTCATGAAGAGGTTATGAAATTAATAGATACACTTGAATACTTAACAATCGACGATAAAACCAATGCAAGCTAATTATAATTCAATAAAAAAAATGGAGAACATAAATTTGTCATTGTTTTCAAAGCAGATCCACGAATTTTTAGTAAATAACCAAGAAATTTTGACAGAAAAAAAAATTCATATTCATTTCATAAAAAAGTTTGGATTTTGTAAATTTTTATTTTATTTTATGGAATTATAACGAAATTGAAGACACAAGTGTCATGAGGTATATTTATTATATTTTTGTTGGCGAGTGTAGCTATAATTATATCTAGTGTTTTCACCCAAATATTTGATTATTTCTTTAGAAGGTTGTAGATTTCCAAAAATATCGAAATATTCCTTGTGGTTTTTGGTTTTCCGATATACTACCCAGTGTATTCCAGGTCCTGAGGAATCATCCAGACTTGTTAGAAGACTATCCAGCATAAAATATAACAAATTTCGAGTTTGTTTCTTAAAGTCGACATCCGTGAGTGTTCGCCTTGATAGTTTTTTTTGTTGCGAACTGTAAAAACAACCGTATCTATTTTTATGCTGCTTAGGGAATAAACCTTTTCCCATCGCAATGGATTCCATAGTAACATTATGACGTTTATTTTCCTCTAGTTGTTTTTGGGCAGCTTTTGCTTGATTAATAGTTTTTGCAATAGAACTTCCACCGGCCGCCATAATTGCAAGAGCCCCAAGGGCTGTAATTATTGATATAAGTGAAAGAATATCACCAGTATTGGGTATCGGTATGAAACGTGGAATCTGTACGGTTGACTTTATTCGTCTGAATGTATTATTTACCGTTCCCCGCGTAATTTACTATATGCTGCATTTTTTATATTTTCAAGAATCTTTTTACTGAGTGCTTTTTTCGCACTCTTTACAGCTTGATTGAAGAGGTTACTTTTCTTCACCAATTTTATAATTCTCTTACAGCGGGCACCAGTGTTATTACCATTTTGTCAATGTAACTAGTTTCAATTAGTAAATGTTAGCAACAAACACTTTTGCTTCTTTTTTGAAGAGCTAATGTTTTGAGCACATAAACAATTCTACGGAACTTATTTAATTTATTTGTGTGAATTTCAAAATTTCTTCCTTTGCAATAAATAAATAAATCGAGAAATGTCAAATTGGAGTTTCCGTTCACAATGTATTAATTTTTTGTCAAATATTCACAATAGTCTACTTGTTTGTCAATTCAGCTACACAATACCGAATTCAATATTGATTGGTATATTTTGTCAATAATCAATTGGTTGCAGCAATTAATAAAACCCATAAAAGTTATCGGGCTTTACACGTTTTCCACAAGCGAAGAGGTCTTATCACTTGATTAAGCAAAAAATGATTTCATTACTATATTCGATTATATTTAAGGGTCGATACAAGAAGGTTAGGTTAGGTTAGGTAAAATAGGGTGTGCCACAAGACACAGACAATAGGCACCAGAACGGGCCCATCGCGATCCCCTGTGGGTTAAAACCAACTCCAAAAAGCAGAAAACCTAAACTGTTTTCCTGTTAAAGCACCTAATTTCGTACAGAAGCCAAGAAGGCTTTTGAAGTCGGTACCGTCTATTTCTTCTAAGTTTTCAAAGAAATATTTTCCTAAGAATTTCCTTCGGCTGCGCGATATTGCCTCACATTCACATAATATGTGTGTTATATCCTCAACCGCTTGTAGATCCCCGCAGAATCTACAAGTGTCCGTATTTGCTAGTTTTAGTCTCTTTGCGTGCTTCAGCAATAGACAGTGTCCTGTTAGTATTCCTACTAGCGTCCTAAGCTTATCCCTATTTAGCTTAATAAGCTCCTAGATCTGTCATCGTCGAGAAGTGGCCATAGAGCCTTTGATACCCTATGTCCTTCCAGGTTCAACCACCTTATGCTGGCGGTCTTTATGATTTTTTCGTTGATAGTGCCCCTTACTGTGCAGAGGGCTGGTTTGACATTCGCAACCAAACTGTTGTCGAGCAGCCCTCCTCCTCCTCCTCTTCTTGCAAGCTTGTTCATTTCCTTCTATACCACAGTGCCCTTGCACCCAGCACAGTCTCACCCTGTTCTGAAAGTATAATGCTTTGAGCATTGTGCGACAGCCCCTGACTGTGTCAGAGTTAACGTTGTTTGACTCCATTGCCTTAAGAGCGGCCTGGCTGTCGGTGTAGATAGCAATATCTCTGCCGGATACCGATCTCATCTGCATCAGCTCAGCCGCCCTGAGGACAGCTAGAACCTCTGATTGGAAGACACTGCTAGTGTCCGGTAGCCTTATGGAGACTCTTAGTTCCGGGTCCTCCGAGAAGATTCCGGAACCGGTTCCTTCCTCTGTCTTCGAGCCATCTGTGAAAACTGCATGTACTGCAACTGCGTGGAAAGTAATTGATGCTTTCATTCAATCAGACGAATATTTCAAACAATCAGTTTTACTTGCTTTGCATTTAGTATAGCATTGATTTTTAAAGCTGTAACAATATCTGATAATTCAACTCAAATTCAAAAAATTTAAAAAGAAAATTCCATTACCAAGTATTATACATCCTTAGAAATGATATGGAATATTTAAGAAAATCCTTACAAACTGACAAGGAATATATTAGTAAATGTTTAAAAGTAAACCAAGAAGCTACTGATAAGGAAATACATAGTTTTAATATTGTACAAAAGTCGGAAGTCTAAAAGAAAATATCACGCATATTCAGAGAATTGAAAACTATCTATTTAATCAATTTGCCAAAACGAATCCAACAATACTTTTAAACAAAATATGAACAATGAAAAAATAGCCATTGTGAAAGTTTCACACACAAACCAGCTTCTTCAGCACACGCGCCAACCACCTGCATGTATATCAAGCGGATGCGGATCAGAACCTGTCTGGAATATTTTTATATTTAATGTATTAATTCGGACTCTATGCAATTGTCAAAAATTGTATTTTCCCACAGCAAAATATTATAAATAGAAGCATAACAATAAATTGTATTTAGATTATAAAGTAGAGTCTATAAGTGAGATATCTGTCTTAAAAAACAACTTTTTTTTTTTTAATTTTAAATTTAAAGTTAATAACTGGTTCCCGAGCAGCAGGGACACGCGTTCAAAACAACGTGTGTTAATCGTTAAATGATAATTAAGGCAACTCTTTCGCCAGCGTTTACAACAAGAAATACGCTTACAGAACACGTTTCGCGAGTGTTAACCGTAAGAAAAACCTTAAAAAATTGTGTCGCGAGTAAATCCGAAAAGATAAAGAGACAGCCCGTGAGTAAAAATCAATAGACTGTGTCAAGTGAGTGGCTGAGTACCGTTAGTAGGTTCTAAAAGGTCAAACAGGAAGAATACAGGTCATCAGAACATCGCTATTTAAATCTCAAATGCAGATATCCATCCTACTCATGTGAATACAATTTTTTATTATAAATACATAATAAATCTAAAATATATATTCAAATTTCACGAAACAATAACTTAACAACGCAAATTATATACCAAATAATGGAAGGAATTCAGGGCGCTCAACTAACATGCTCAAATAGAGTAAGTAAAGAAAATAGACAGTAGACTAACCGTATTGGAAACAAAGATCTTCAGCCATCAGAATCCAATATAAACGAGTTTGCAATATCCCCGTAGTGAGTCTGATTTCAAGGAGATAAGCAAACTTCCAGATTGCATCTGGGAATTTCAAATCTTTGACGGCAATCCAGCACAGTATCTTTCATGGATGCATACTGTAGAGAATATCCTTAAAGACTATGAAATAGTCCGACAAAAATCGATTTATAGGTCCATACTGCAAATTATAAGGCAAAAGATTAGAGGACATGCCGATACAGCCCTGATATCTTATAATATACATATTTGATGAGGACTGGGCATCGATAAAAAGGTGTTTATCTCTACACATTGCCGACAAAAGAGATATTAGGACACTCGAGCATCAACTTAGCACCATGTCATACATAAGTTCGACCTTAGATGAATTTTATGCTAGTTTAAACCACCAGCGATCCCTCATCATCACCAAAATCAAATCTGAATACTATTCAGCCGAAACTATAAGGGCTCTTACAGAAAATTATAGATACCGCGCACTAGATGTGTTTGTAAGGGGACTAAACGGTGATCTGAGAAAAAATAATACGGAAACCCCAAACCTTAACAGAAGCCTACACATCTTGCTTGGAGATACAAAACTTAAATTTCAAAAATGTAACCATTCATAAAAAAAAACGTAACTTATACCATCTCAGCTCCTACAAATCAAATTTTTAGAAGCCAACAAGAGCATAGGAAGCATCATCTACCTCCAAGGCCACTTCCCATACAACAAATGTTAAAGGCTTTTAACATACAGCACAATAAACCAACATCAACGAAACAATTCTGCTCTACCATGACCCCCTAAGCCATTAGAGCAAATGGAAATTGACAGGTCGATCCAAACAAAGCAATTTGACTATTCAAATAGGCCGGCAAATCGAGGACACAATTTCCAATATAAAGGCCCAAATGATTCAGCAAACTTCCGTCCCAAGCAACAAAGGCTATTTAGCACAGTCACGCAAGCAGAAGACAATCAAAATAATGATAATGAAGAGTTAAACGCTAGTTCCCAAAATTATGCTGCAGAAATGGAAGCTTATTTGCAGTAACTCCAAGAATATAATCAGGAAACAGAAGAAGAAGAACGATCCACCGAAGCAAATTTTATGGCAGATGCCTCTCTAGAATTCCATACCCAGAGTATAGAACCAGATAAGGCAACAGTCTAAAATTTTTTGTGGACACAGGAGCAAATAAAAATTGTATTTGCCCCGTAAAAAAACCTTTCAAAATTCGATCTGCAAGCGGTGAAGTGGCAATAGAACGCAAGGTGAATGGTAAATTTTTTAAAAGTGTTGGTAATAACACAGATCTAGAATTCTTGTTCTACCTGGCTTAAGATCTTTCGATGGTGTAATCGGAGATGACGCATTAAAAGAATTAGAAGCTGTTATAGACAGGAAGAATAATATACTCACCATAAAATCAAATGTAAAAATAAAAATGAAAGAAAAACAATTCACTCAAGTTCATAATATAGAAATTAGGGATAATCATTTGACTGAAAAAACTAAGAAGGTTCTCAAATCCATAATGAAGAAACAGTAAAATCTTCGGTCCAATTAACGATCAGTCTAATATCATTATTTTTCTATATAAAGCCATTAAAATTTAAATAATTAAAAAGAATAATTCTTATAAATAGATTTACAGTCTATTGCCTAAACTTCAGCCATTTAATCGCAACAATGATTTGTTGAAAATCCGATTGAGACAAGCGAAAGAGCAGAAATAAAAACAACCACAAGTGAACCTGTATATACAAAATCATATCCTTACCCAGTAAATTTACGGAGCGAAGTAGAGAGATAAATTAATAAGTTGCTAGAAGACGGCATTATAAGACCATCTAAGAGCCCCTATAATTCTCCGCTATAGATAGTCCCGAAAAAGATGGATTCTTTGGGCGAAAGGAAGTTCAGAATTTCGATTGATTACAAACGTCTCAACGCCGTTACAATACCCGACACATATCCGATTCCGGATATCTCAAACACAATAGCCAGCCTAGGGAAATCTAAATTTTTTTTAACTCTCGACTTAACTTTAGGGTTTCACCAAATTAAAATGAAAAGCACAGATATAGCAAAGACAGCAGTCTCCACAATGAATTGAAGGTATGAATTTACAAGAAGAATGCCCCAGCAATCTTTCAACGTTCAATAGAGGATTTTTTGCGTGGGGAAATAGGGAAAATTTGTCTTGTATATGTAGACGATATTGTCATAATAGGCGAAACCGAAAAAGAACACATGAAAAATATAGAAACAATATTTTCCACACTGGAACAAGATAACCTTGGAGTTAACTTGGACAAAACAGTATTCTTGAAAGAAGAAACCGAATTTCTTGGATATCTTATAACGAATAAAGGTATTAAGCCAGATCCAAAGAAAATACAGGCATTGAAAAAAATAAGACCTCATGAGAACCTCAAAGAGTTAAAAGGATTTATTGGCCTTGCCTCTTACTAGAGAAGATTTATTAGAGACTTTGCAAAAATAGAAAAGTCCCTGACAAATCTTACGAAGGGAGAAAAGGCTCAGATCAAAGCCACGCAATCAAAAAAAGTCAAGATAGAACTAAATGCCGAGGAGCTTAGAGCATTTAGCAACTTAAGGTAACTTCTTATATCATCTGAAGACTTCGGCAAGCCATTCATATTAACAACCGATGCTTCAAACACAGCAATTGGTGCAGTACTATCTCAGGGAGATATTGGAAAGGACAGACCCATCACTTACGTTTTCAGGTCACTCAGTAAAACCGAAGAGAACTACGTTATAAACAAAACAGAAATGCTAGCGATAGTGTGAGCCTTAGAAAACTTGAGAAACTATTTGTATGGAGCGAAAAAGATTAGGATTTTAACTGACCACCAGCTTTGAACTTTCGCTCTAAGTACTGGAAACACTAATGCAAAGCTGAAATGATTGAAGGCCGGATCGAAGAGTATAATTATGAGCTCGTCTACAGGCCTGGTAAAACCAACTTCGTGGCTGATGCATTGTCAAGGCTGAAGACAGATGTGGACAACTTGACTTCCTCCAGTGCAGCAACTATTCACAGTACAGAAGACGACAGTTCGGAACTAATACCTCACTGCGAAGCTCCTTTGAATGAATTCAAAAATCAATTGAACTTCGAGGTAGGAACTGATATGTGTGCTTACGAGGAGCCATACCCGAATTACCATCGCTACTTCATAGGACTCCCGGAAATAAATGAAGAAAACCTAGTACAGCAATTGAAGGAGAATCTTAACCCCATCACTCTCAACGGCATCAAAATTCAAGAGAAATACATCCAATTACTGCAAGATATATACTAAGAAAACTTCAAGAAATATAAAATCCATCTAACACAAAGAGTAGTTCATGATTTGGCAAATGAAGACCAATTCTGAGTCATACAGGAAGTACATAGTAGTATTCATCGTAACGACAAAGAAAATAATGATCAGATCTTAGAGAAATACTATTCTCTGCGTTCCAATGCTACGTATATTATTCCAAAGTTTCTGTGGTGGAAGTGAGGTGCTCCACTTGGAGGCATAAAAATTCGATTTAGCATTGCGTTCAGCAACAGCCGATCAATTACGTATTACCCTGTAAGCATGCCAATTTAAATCAGAAAGACTTTTTTTCCATTTCCTATCAAGTCGGTTTCGTACTTTAATAGTGCTTAAAACTTCAGTTGTAACCAAGGACAGCAAATGTTTCGAATCTTGACAGTCTTCAAGGGCACAAATTGATCAAATAGATCAATAATTATATTTTGAAAACTGTTAAGCTTCTCATCTATATCTGAACGCGAACGACAATACATCCAAGGGCGTGGAGAGCTGCTGCGTGTAGGGCATCCTACATCTTATAATCTCTGTAAGTAAAAGTTAAAGGAACAGCTGAATGGTCGAGCGGAAATATAATCAATAGAAATCTGATCGAGTAGAACAACAGATGATGGGTCGACACTAAACTTATATCGAGACTTGGATTATCACCTTTAGCAAAACGCGTGGGGTATATCGTGTTGCAGATCTGGATCCCAAGGGAAAGAGCAGAATCTTTTATATAAAAGCCTATTTTTTGAGTAAATCAGCATTAAAGTCACCACAAACAATAATGTGTTCATACTGAACAGAAAATTTAGCGAGACTTACAAAGAAGGGTTGGATTGAACAACTGCGGTCTGGGGCATAAGCACAAGCAACTAGACATTTGGTTGAACCATCATGTAGCTCAGCAATTAGAAATTCACAATCTGATTCAGTCGATTTGCAAATGATAAGTAAAGACTTACAATAGAGAGCGATACCACCACCTCTTGTAAGGGTTATTCTGTCATTTCTAAAAACAGTAAAATTATTTACGTTATATAGCATATCAGAAATATTCCTCTCAAACCAAGTTTCACAAACTAGAATTACATCTACACAAGAATTAGGAAAAATATATTTCAAGTAATCTAATTTGCATAGATTTAGACTACGAGCATTAAGAAAACATACCCTAAGACCATCCCGAACATTGAAAAGAATATTTACCATGGTGTGGGTAAATTTTTCATCCATACTGTTAAAATTAAATAAACAATGCCACAGAGAACAGAAAGTACAGGAGACAGGAATAGGAAAAGGAGAGAGAGGAGAATTTGAACAAAAATATTATAGTTTTAGAATACAAATAGATAAAATTATCATGTAGAAGTAGCAGCAACAGCAGGATCAGCAGTAAATGAGCGTAGATCTTCAGAGGTCTTGATGACAGAAACATGCATGCGTGAAGCGATTTCCGTAAACCAGAGTCTTTCTACAACATTGCGATATCTTGCTACCTCCTCCTCATTTGAGGATTCACAATTTACAGCTGCAGTATCTGCAATATCAATCAGCAAAATAGTGATGGAAACTTATGAAGCAATAATACGTGTCTTAAAAGGGTACATAAAAGTAAGTAATTCATTTATTTCAGAAAAGTAACATATTTGTCTATACATTCTGACGTATTACTAAAACGCAGAGAAATATTTTGCAGTATTCAAATCAGCTTCAGAATCCTGTTGGTCTGTCTCACATTGAGTGCTTTGCTCTAACACCGGATGTACATAGTTGTAAATAACCTTATTTACTCCACGTCCTGGATGAGTAATTAACGAACTTGTTACTTGACTCGAAGTGGTAGGTTGCGAGCTTTTCCTGTATTGGAAGGAATTAGATGAATCCATGTATGAAGTATGAGTCAGAATCGAAATGCTGAAAAGTTTTCGGTGTGGATGTACGTTGAGGAACTATTTATACAGCGTTCCTTTTTAAATTGCCTTGAATTCCTTTAAATATTACTTCATTCATAAATTTTTCAGCATACAATTGTTGACTTGGATTCATAGTTCTCAACATCGATGCCCAAACATCAGTCATCTTCTTAAAATTGTCTGACTCTTTTTGCAACCGCTGGGTAGCCAAAGCAATCAATTGTTCTGTTGGATCGTTGTTTTTCTTTAATTTTTTCCTGACTGGTCCTTCTTCGTCCTGTAAAGAAGCATACACAAAAAATATGTTTATTGTTTCAGATATGATTAGAACATTATGTTAAATGTTATTTTATATTTTCAGATCCCTCAAACGCAAGATCAGTGGAAACAAATAGCAGAAGGCTTAAATGATCGTTGGAATTTCCCAAATTGTTTGGGAGCTGTCGATGGCAAACACGTCGCCAATAAAAAACCAGCACATTCTGGATCTTACTACAATAACTATAAACAGTTTTTTAATTGTAGTATAAAGAGCAATAGTGGATTCAAAAAATAGCCATTGTGAAAGTTTCACACACAAACCAGCTTCTTCAGCACACGCGCCAACCACCTGCATGTATATCAAGCGGATGCGGATCAGAACCTGTCTGGAATATTTTTATATTTAATGTATTAATTCGGACTCTATGCAATTGTCAAAAATTGTATTTTCCCACAGCAAAATATTATAAATAGAAGCATAACAATAAATTGTATTTAGATTATAAAGTAGAGTCTATAAGTGAGATATCTGTCTTAAAAAACAACTTTTTTTTTTTTAATTTTAAATTTAAAGTTAATAACTGGTTCCCGAGCAGCAGGGACACGCGTTCAAAACAACGTGTGTTAATCGTTAAATGATAATTAAGGCAACTCTTTCGCCAGCGTTTACAACAAGAAATACGCTTACAGAACACGTTTCGCGAGTGTTAACCGTAAGAAAAACCTTAAAAAATTGTGTCGCGAGTAAATCCGAAAAGATAAAGAGACAGCCCGTGAGTAAAAATCAATAGACTGTGTCAAGTGAGTGGCTGAGTACCGTTAGTAGGTTCTAAAAGGTCAAACAGGAAGAATACAGGTCATCAGAACATCGCTATTTAAATCTCAAATGCAGATATCCATCCTACTCATGTGAATACAATTTTTTATTATAAATACATAATAAATCTAAAATATATATTCAAATTTCACGAAACAATAACTTAACAACGCAAATTATATACCAAATAATGGAAGGAATTCAGGGCGCTCAACTAACATGCTCAAATAGAGTAAGTAAAGAAAATAGACAGTAGACTAACCGTATTGGAAACAAAGATCTTCAGCCATCAGAATCCAATATAAACGAGTTTGCAATATCCCCGTAGTGAGTCTGATTTCAAGGAGATAAGCAAACTTCCAGATTGCATCTGGGAATTTCAAATCTTTGACGGCAATCCAGCACAGTATCTTTCATGGATGCATACTGTAGAGAATATCCTTAAAGACTATGAAATAGTCCGACAAAAATCGATTTATAGGTCCATACTGCAAATTATAAGGCAAAAGATTAGAGGACATGCCGATACAGCCCTGATATCTTATAATATACATATTTGATGAGGACTGGGCATCGATAAAAAGGTGTTTATCTCTACACATTGCCGACAAAAGAGATATTAGGACACTCGAGCATCAACTTAGCACCATGTCATACATAAGTTCGACCTTAGATGAATTTTATGCTAGTTTAAACCACCAGCGATCCCTCATCATCACCAAAATCAAATCTGAATACTATTCAGCCGAAACTATAAGGGCTCTTACAGAAAATTATAGATACCGCGCACCAGATGTGTTTGTAAGGGGACTAAACGGTGATCTGAGAAAAAATAATACGGAAACCCCAAACCTTAACAGAAGCCTACACATCTTGCTTGGAGATACAAAACTTAAATTTCAAAAATGTAACCATTCATAAAAAAAAACGTAACTTATACCATCTCAGCTCCTACAAATCAAATTTTTAGAAGCCAACAAGAGCATAGGAAGCATCATCTACCTCCAAGGCCACTTCCCATACAACAAATGTTAAAGGCTTTTAACATACAGCACAATAAACCAACATCAACGAAACAATTCTGCTCTACCATGACCCCCTAAGCCATTAGAGCAAATGGAAATTGACAGGTCGATCCAAACAAAGCAATTTGACTATTCAAATAGGCCGGCAAATCGAGGACACAATTTCCAATATAAAGGCCCAAATGATTCAGCAAACTTCCGTCCCAAGCAACAAAGGCTATTTAGCACAGTCACGCAAGCAGAAGACAATCAAAATAGTGATAATGAAGAGTTAAATGCTAGTTCCCAAAATTATGCTGCAGAAATGGAAGCTTATTTGCAGTAACTCCAAGAATATAATCAGGAAACAGAAGAAGAAGAACGATCCACCGAAGCAAATTTTATGGCAGATGCCTCTCTAGAATTCCATACCCAGAGTATAGAACCAGATAAGGCAACAGTCTAAAATTTTTTGTGGACACAGGAGCAAATAAAAATTGTATTTGCCCCGTAAAAAAACCTTTCAAAATTCGATCTGCAAGCGGTGAAGTGGCAATAGAACGCAAGGTGAATGGTAAATTTTTTAAAAGTGTTGGTAATAACACAGATCTAGAATTCTTGTTCTACCTGGCTTAAGATCTTTCGATGGTGTAATCGGAGATGACGCATTAAAAGAATTAGAAGCTGTTATAGACAGGAAGAATAATATACTCACCATAAAATCAAATGTAAAAATAAAAATGAAAGAAAAACAATTCACTCAAGTTCATAATATAGAAATTAGGGATAATCATTTGACTGAAAAAACTAAGAAGGTTCTCAAATCCATAATGAAGAAACAGCAAAATCTTCGGTCCAATTAACGATCAGTCTAATATCATTATTTTTCTATATAAAGCCATTAAAATTTAAATAATTAAAAAGAATAATTCTTATAAATAGATTTACAGTCTATTGCCTAAACTTCAGCCATTTAATCGCAACAATGATTTGTTGAAAATCCGATTGAGACAAGCGAAAGAGCAGAAATAAAAACAACCACAAGTGAACCTGTATATACAAAATCATATCCTTACCCAGTAAATTTACGGAGCGAAGTAGAGAGATAAATTAATAAGTTGCTAGAAGACGGCATTATAAGACCATCTAAGAGCCCCTATAATTCTCCGCTATAGATAGTCCCGAAAAAGATGGATTCTTTGGGCGAAAGGAAGTTCAGAATTTCGATTGATTACAAACGTCTCAACGCCGTTACAATACCCGACACATATCCGATTCCGGATATCTCAAACACAATAGCCAGCCTAGGGAAATCTAAATTTTTTTTAACTCTCGACTTAACTTTAGGGTTTCACCAAATTAAAATGAAAAGCACAGATATAGCAAAGACAGCAGTCTCCACAATGAATTGAAGGTATGAATTTACAAGAAGAATGCCCCAGCAATCTTTCAACGTTCAATAGAGGATTTTTTGCGTGGGGAAATAGGGAAAATTTGTCTTGTATATGTAGACGATATTGTCATAATAGGCGAAACCGAAAAAGAACACATGAAAAATATAGAAACAATATTTTCCACACTGGAACAAGATAACCTTGGAGTTAACTTGGACAAAACAGTATTCTTGAAAGAAGAAACCGAATTTCTTGGATATCTTATAACGAATAAAGGTATTAAGCCAGATCCAAAGAAAATACAGGCATTGAAAAAAATAAGACCTCATGAGAACCTCAAAGAGTTAAAAGGATTTATTGGCCTTGCCTCTTACTAGAGAAGATTTATTAGAGACTTTGCAAAAATAGAAAAGTCCCTGACAAATCTTACGAAGGGAGAAAAGGCTCAGATCAAAGCCACGCAATCAAAAAAAGTCAAGATAGAACTAAATGCCGAGGAGCTTAGAGCATTTAGCAACTTAAGGTAACTTCTTATATCATCTGAAGACTTCGGCAAGCCATTCATATTAACAACCGATGCTTCAAACACAGCAATTGGTGCAGTACTATCTCAGGGAGATATTGGAAAGGACAGACCCATCACTTACGTTTTCAGGTCACTCAGTAAAACCGAAGAGAACTACGTTATAAACAAAACAGAAATGCTAGCGATAGTGTGAGCCTTAGAAAACTTGAGAAACTATTTGTATGGAGCGAAAAAGATTAGGATTTTAACTGACCACCAGCTTTGAACTTTCGCTCTAAGTACTGGAAACACTAATGCAAAGCTGAAATGATTGAAGGCCGGATCGAAGAGTATAATTATGAGCTCGTCTACAGGCCTGGTAAAACCAACTTCGTGGCTGATGCATTGTCAAGGCTGAAGACGGATGTGGACAACTTGACTTCCTCCAGTGCAGCAACTATTCACAGTACAGAAGACGACAGTTCGGAACTAATACCTCACTGCGAAGCTCCTTTGAATGAATTCAAAAATCAATTGAACTTCGAGGTAGGAACTGATATGTGTGCTTACGAGGAGCCATACCCGAATTACCATCGCTACTTCATAGGACTCCCGGAAATAAATGAAGAAAACCTAGTACAGCAATTGAAGGAGAATCTTAACCCCATCACTCTCAACGGCATCAAAATTCAAGAGAAATACATCCAATTACTGCAAGATATATACTAAGAAAACTTCAAGAAATATAAAATCCATCTAACACAAAGAGTAGTTCATGATTTGGCAAATGAAGACCAATTCTGAGTCATACAGGAAGTACATAGTAGTATTCATCGTAACGACAAAGAAAATAATGATCAGATCTTAGAGAAATACTATTCTCTGCGTTCCAATGCTACGTATATTATTCCAAAGTTTCTGTGGTGGAAGTGAGGTGCTCCACTTGGAGGCATAAAAATTCGATTTAGCATTGCGTTCAGCAACAGCCGATCAATTACGTATTACCCTGTAAGCATGCCAATTTAAATCAGAAAGACTTTTTTTCCATTTCCTATCAAGTCGGTTTCGTACTTTAATAGTGCTTAAAACTTCAGTTGTAACCAAGGACAGCAAATGTTTCGAATCTTGACAGTCTTCAAGGGCACAAATTGATCAAATAGATCAATAATTATATTTTGAAAACTGTTAAGCTTCTCATCTATATCTGAACGCGAACGACAATACATCCAAGGGCGTGGAGAGCTGCTGCGTGTAGGGCATCCTACATCTTATAATCTCTGTAAGTAAAAGTTAAAGGAACAGCTGAATGGTCGAGCGGAAATATAATCAATAGAAATCTGATCGAGTAGAACAACAGATGATGGGTCGACACTAAACTTATATCGAGACTTGGATTATCACCTTTAGCAAAACGCGTGGGGTATATCGTGTTGCAGATCTGGATCCCAAGGGAAAGAGCAGAATCTTTTATATAAAAGCCTATTTTTTGAGTAAATCAGCATTAAAGTCACCACAAACAATAATATGTTCATACTGAACAGAAAATTTAGCGAGACTTACAAAGAAGGGTTGGATTGAACAACTGCGGTCTGGGGCATAAGCACAAGCAACTAGACATTTGGTTGAACCATCATGTAGCTCAGCAATTAGAAATTCACAATCTGATTCAGTCGATTTGCAAATGATAAGTAAAGACTTACAATAGAGAGCGATACCACCACCTCTTGTAAGGGTTATTCTGTCATTTCTAAAAACAGTAAAATTATTTACGTTATATAGCATATCAGAAATATTCCTCTCAAACCAAGTTTCACAAACTAGAATTACATCTACACAAGAATTAGGAAAAATATATTTCAAGTAATCTAATTTGCATAGATTTAGACTACGAGCATTAAGAAAACATACCCTAAGACCATCCCGAACATTGAAAAGAATATTTACCATGGTGTGGGTAAATTTTTCATCCATACTGTTAAAATTAAATAAACAATGCCACAGAGAACAGAAAGTACAGGAGACAGGAATAGGAAAAGGAGAGAGAGGAGAATTTGAACAAAAATATTATAGTTTTAGAATACAAATAGATAAAATTATCATGTAGAAGTAGCAGCAACAGCAGGATCAGCAGTAAATGAGCGTAGATCTTCAGAGGTCTTGATGACAGAAACATGCATGCGTGAAGCGATTTCCGTAAACCAGAGTCTTTCTACAACATTGCGATATCTTGCTACCTCCTCCTCATTTGAGGATTTACAATTTACAGCTGCAGTATCTGCAATATCAATCAGCAAAATAGTGATGGAAACTTATGAAGCAATAATACGTGTCTTAAAAGGGTACATAAAAGTAAGTAATTCATTTATTTCAGAAAAGTAACATATTTGTCTATACATTCTGACGTATTACTAAAACGCAGAGAAATATTTTGCAGTATTCAAATCAGCTTCAGAATCCTGTTGGTCTGTCTCACATTGAGTGCTTTGCTCTAACACCGGATGTACATAGTTGTAAATAACCTTATTTACTCCACGTCCTGGATGAGTAATTAACGAACTTGTTACTTGACTCGAAGTGGTAGGTTGCGAGCTTTTCCTGTATTGGAAGGAATTAGATGAATCCATGTATGAAGTATGAGTCAGAATCGAAATGCTGAAAAGTTTTCGGTGTGGATGTACGTTGAGGAACTATTTATACAGCGTTCCTTTTTAAATTGCCTTGAATTCCTTTAAATATTACTTCATTCATAAATTTTTCAGCATACAATTGTTGACTTGGATTCATAGTTCTCAACATCGATGCCCAAACATCAGTCATATTCTTAAAATTGTCTGACTCTTTTTGCAACCGCTGGGTAGCCAAAGCAATCAATTGTTCTGTTGGATCGTTGTTTTTCTTTAATTTTTTCCTGACTGGTCCTTCTTCGTCCTGTAAAGAAGCATACACAAAAAATATGTTTATTGTTTCAGATATGATTAGAACATTATGTTAAATGTTATTTTATATTTTCAGATCCCTCAAACGCAAGATCAGTGGAAACAAATAGCAGAAGGCTTAAATGATCGTTGGAATTTCCCAAATTGTTTGGGAGCTGTCGATGGCAAACACGTCGCCAATAAAAAACCAGCACATTCTGGATCTTACTACAATAACTATAAACAGTTTTTTAATTGTAGTATAAAGAGCAATAGTGGATTCAAATTACGAATTTATCGTTGCTGATGTTGGTGTCAATGGCAGAATATCTGATGGAGGTGTATTCCATCAAACATCTTTTGGAAAGGGCTTTCAGGAAAACTCGATTAATATACCTGAACCTGATAAATTACCATCAAGCGAAAACAAAGCGCCTTTCGTATTTCTTGGCGATGATCCTTTTCAATTAACTGAACATTTTATGAGGCCTTTCGCGCAAACTGGACTTCGAGATAAAGAAAGAATTTTTAACTATGGGCTAAGTCGAGCTGGGCACTGGGCGTTTGGTATCTTAACTCCACGATTTGCTATATTTCAGCGGATAATTCAATTATCACCAGAGAAAACACAAATAGTTGTTTTAGCTTGCTGTTACCTTCTCAGACGGAAAAGTGCGCAGAAATACCTTTCAGGCGGTTCTGTCGACGCAGAGGATTTGGAAACTGGAACAGTAATAGAAGGTTCGTGGAGGCGGAGTAATAATTTGCTGACATCTTTACAAAACTCACAATTCCGAAATTCTTCGAACATTGCAAAACATGTAAGACAAGTATATTGCGAATATTTTAATAATGAGGGCCAAGTTTCATGGCAAAATATTGTCACTAATCTTGCTTAATATATACAAAAAAATAAAGAAACAAAATGTACTTACTTGGTTGTCTTCTTCTTGAATTGTACTGCGAGATGAACACGGAGATTCGGTGTCTTTAATGAAACTAATTTCATTAAAATACCAAAGAGTTGGTTCACTGAAAATATCAACACTGGATCCGCTTTTGTTTAATTCATTTAAACGTTCTAGCTCGCGCCGAAAATTCGTTCTCAATGTATTAATTTTTCTGGTGACATCCACTTTTTGTGCATCAGGATACTTTTCTTTATTCTTTTGCAGTAAAACTTCATATTGTTGCATTATTTTGTTTCATCGTCCTTCAATTTTCCGCTGGCGCCAGACATGTTTTCGCATCCATAATTAAACTTGCTTTGAGGCAGAGGCAGAAGAGGTGTTATCTTCAATTTGCTTTACCCTAGCGTCTTAGTTGCAGTATTGAGACTTTCAAACTTTTTTGACCAACTCTTCTTGATTTCCTCGAATTTGTTTAGAAATTCATCTCGCATCTTCTTAGTTTCATCAATGAAGCTGCATTGCAGTGATGTTGTATGCTTCATTAATTGCTCGTCAAGTGTTTTTAGAGTGATATTTCCTTTGTCGTTTGTAGTGTGTTTTGGTGAAGGACAGAGAGAACTTGTATTAGAAGAGAGGGCTTCTTTGTGAGACTTGTTCCGAGTTGACATGCCGGATGACGATGACATTGTTGACGGCAATGATGGAAAAATAATTAGCAGTGGACCGTCTAGTCAACACAGTAAATCGGAATTATCGCATCGATAAATTTACTAAATTCACGAAGTTATTCCGTTAAAGAAAAATCGGCTTTGTACTTGAGAAACAAAATAATAAAAATCCTCCACTACTTCACAGTTCCGAAAATACTAGCCATGGATAATGAGAGTGGCTTTATAAGTCCCATTGTTTCGAATAACATCAAAACGCTACGAGTTCAAATATACTTAACACCTACTCAAAAAAGTGAAGTTAAGGGCACAATTGAAAGAGTCCACACAACAATAATTGAGATGATCAGGTGCTTACGCACGGAGTACCCAGACTTTACTACAAAAGAGTTGATTAACATAGCAGTCGATCGCTATAACAACTCTATACATTCTGCCACAAACAAGAAGCCAAGTGACATATTTCTAGACAAAATACAAAGGATAAATTACAGAAATCTTCTGGATTTTCAGGAAAAAGTAAATGAAGAATTAACGGAACTTAACGTAAGAATCAAATCAGTAATCCTAAACATTTTCGAATACAATACACCATCAATAATTATAAAACATGGAAGCGGAAGAATCATTAACGGCAATTTTTAAATGATCCACATTATAAATCTCACATCGTACAATGAAATAGTCAACGCCTCTATTCATACAATTGAACAAGAAATAGAAAAATAGCATACTCAGACCTCAAATACTGTATCAATTACATCAAATCGAAGAATCATTAAACAAATTGCACGACAAAAGACTAAGGTTAGCCAGATCAATAAAGTGGCTTGGCTCTGCATGGAAATGGACCGCTGGAACACATACAAGTGTCGATAAGTTTGAACAAACAATGTATAATAAACTTAAAATAATAAAAGATAAGTCAATGAAATCGTATCAGCAGTTCAATTAGCAAAAAAGGAATCGTAAACACAAACCTTTTGGACAAGACCGAGATCTAGAATATTCTTGCGCAGATGGAGACACTACCATATAATAATGAAGTCGAAGCAATGGAGTATGCAGAACCAATAGTGCTACAAAAAGATTCAATTTTACTTTATGCTATTTCTTTACCAAAAACAAAACCAACCGATTTCAATCATCTTCTAATTAGATCTTCAGTTAAAGACAATAGACGAATATACTTAGAAACAAACGAACTTTTGGTAAATCAAGACGAACAATATGGAAACAAAGAACAGTGTAGAGAAATTAACAACATACTAGTACGCAACAGCAACCAACTTCAAAAAATATCTACTACCATTGTATCAATCAGCTTCTAAAAGGAATCAGTGCTAAATGTGAACACCAATTCTATAAAAAACCAATGATCGAACTCATCAACGAAAACATCATATTCCTAACCAATTTCAACGGAAGCGTTAAACATCAAGAGGAGACCAAAACTCTCCATGGAACATTCTTATTGCAGTTCAATAACGACTCTATATTTATCAATGACCAAGAATATAGTATATAAATAAAGAAGTCTAGAATATCTACCCAATTTACACATAGATAGCTTCAAGAAGTTACAAAAATTTGCACTAATCAACCATTTCTCAGTTGTTTCAGATGTCATTATCTTTTTTGTTTTGATAATCATTATAACCATACTTATTAGATACAGACGCAAGAACAAGCGAATTCCATTTCAAATTAAACTACGAGTATCAACAGCTGTTCCAAAAGTCAGTGACCTGTTGGCACAACCCATCAAACTTAATTTTTGATCCATGAGACATGGACGTAAGGAGGGAAGAGTTATCATACACAAACCAGCTTCGTCAGCACACACGCTAACCACCTGTATATCAAGCGGATGCGGATCAGATATCTGTCTGGAATATTTTTATATTTTATGTATTAATGCTGACTCCATGTAATTGTCAAAAATTATATTTTCCCACAGTAAAATATTATAAATAGCATCATAACAATAAATTGTATTTAGATTATAAAGTAGAGTAATAAAGTGTGACATCTGTCTTAAAAACACTTTTTTTTAATTAAATTTTAAATTAAAAGTTAATCACTTGAACTCGTCGACGAGTAATAACTAAGTGAATAGATGGTCTTTGGGAAGCAGATTTAGTTGAAATGGGAAAATTTTCATCTTACAGTAGAGGCTGTCGTTTCCTTTTAACGGTCATAGATACTTTTTCGAAATTTGCTTGGGTTATTCCTCTGAAAACCAAAAATGCAGTTCATGTTACCAATAAATTTGCAAGAGAAGAAGAAGAGAAGAAGAAGAATTTTTCAATAAGGACTTTCAAAATCGAATGAAAAGCTATCATTAATCATTTCTTTAGCATCAATAGTTGAATGTTTCAACATAACTTTGAAAAATCTAATTTGAAAACAATTTAGTTACAATGGATCATATAATCAATATTTACAAGGACTTGGTTAACAAATATATTGAATCAAAACACAGAACCATTAAAATATCTCCAGCTAATGTAACAATTAAAAACATACTCGTATATTAACCGCTGTCTATAATTACTTGAAAGTTTTTATTAAACCAAAGTGAAGTGTCGGTGAAAGAGTACGAATCAGTAAATATTAACATGTTTTTAGTAAAGGTTACACCCCCATCTGGATAACAGTAATATTTAATACTAAAAAAATTCAAGCCACTACTCCGATAACATATATTTTAGAGGACTATGAGGGCAAAGTAATTAAAGGTGGATTCTATGAATATGAGTTGATGAAAACAAGTTTTCTCAATAGTTACCTTGTGGAGAAAATTTTCCAAACGAACAGAATTCTTGGATTGAAAAATATCATATATTGTGATGATATTAATTTTGATCATGATGATCAAATGATGATTTTATTGGAGAGACGTTCGGGAGAGGGCTTTACTACTCGATTGCACTCCAGGCCTAAAAAAACAGCGATTGGCAAAAGTAATCCTTCGTTTGGTCTCCGATGAGATGTTGTTATCAGAGTTAATAGCAGAGCCGAGGTAGGTAAAGTCCCTCACCACCTCAAAGTTATAGCTGTCTTTGTGCGTTCTGTCCAATTCGTCGGTGTTGTGTGTCCTTTTTTGTTGACAGCAAATACTTAGTTTTGCCATCGTGCCAGCTCTCTGTGTTGTTCCAATTATGTCTACATCGTCTGCATATGCGAGTCGTTGAACGGATTTCTGGAAGGTCATACCTCTTGTGTTGCCTTGGAAGTTTTCCGCGACTCTTTCAAGAAGGATGTTAGAGAAATTGCATGACAACGCATTACCTTGTCTAAGTCCTTTTTCGACATCATAGGTCTCGGTGAGGCCATACCGACCTTAATGGAGCAGTGAGAATTCTCCATTGTCATCCTGCACAGGCGGACCAGTTTGGCTGGAATGTCAAAACTAGACATGGCTCTATATAGCTCGTGTCTATAGATGCTGTCAAAGGCGGCCTTAAAATGTGTCGATTTGAACTTCTTGTGTTTTTTCTAGGATCTGCCGTAGTATGAAAATTTGATCGATTGTGTACTTTCCTGGCCTAAAACCACTATGATATGGACCAGTCAGGTTGTCGACGAAGAGTTTTGGGCGATCACACAAAATGACAGACAGGATTTTGTACGCGATGTTAAGGAAACTAATTCCTCTGTAGTTGGAGCAGTTGAGGGGGTCTCCCTTCTTGTGGACTGGGCAAACGATGCTGAGATTCCATTCGTCAGGCATACATTCATCTGACCATAGTTAAGAGAGGAGTTTGTGTATGCTCTCTACAAAGTCATCTCCAGCTGCTTTAAAAAAGCTCGGCGGGCAGACCGTCCGGGCCAGCAGCCTTGTTCGATATTGCTTTCCTCACTTCGCTTTGACCAGGCGGACGGCAATGTTGGCTATCATCATCTGGAATGAATGGATCATTTAGCTTGACAGCGAGGTGTTGGTCTTCCTTGCCGTTATACCTTTTGGTAAAACGTGCGTACATTATTCCTGGAGTAGCATTTCTCAATATCCTCGATCGCGCGTGCCTCGTGCTCTTTTTTTCTTTCTTAGAAGCTGGTGTTCTTCCCTTCTCTTTCGCTCGTATTGCTCGCTGATCTCGTTCTTTTCTGCAGCGCGGCTTTATACGCTCGTTGCTTTTCTGCGTTCGACATTCTTCATCAAACCAGGGGTTTCTTCGCTGCCTTCGTGATAACTTGTTGGCAATGCCACCACTAGTCATCTGCACTAGCTGTTGCTGAGGTAGAACTCGTCGCGAGAAGTCGGGATACGCGCTCCCTAATTATCCAAGCGGTCTCTTGCGATTGTAGCGTTTCGACATCATACTTTCTCACTGAACTTCGTTGTTGTTTCCTTGAGGATATCCGCATTCATAACTTGGGTACAACAAGGTAATAGTAATGGAAATTGAGTTGAGGAAATCGTATCCTTGCTATGGAGCCATTGCGCCCCGCGGTAAAGTCCACAAGCTTGAGTCTGTTTCCTTGCGAATTACCTTGTGAATTATTGACTGGAGCAAATAAGGAATATCTAAAATCATTAAGATATAATTTGAAAAACAATCATGAATTAGATTATATTATTCTACAAAAGCCAATCCATGAAAAAAGCATTATAAAAAAAGAGTATCGAAACAACTCACTCACTTGCGAGCATTTAAAAATAATGATGAAATAAGAATATGTACAGGGTCATTCATTACGTTGTTTCAAGTTGGTAGCGCTGGCATTTGACACCTGCCAAACTCAGCTGTTATTTGAAGTGCCATAATATTAGCTGAATCTTTGCCATTTACAATAATGGATCGTCTAAAAATCGAATAACGCGTTAAAATTATTAAAACTTACTACAAAAGTGGTGATTCAAACGTATCCACTTTTAACACATTACGCGATGATTATGGTCGCCATAATCGACCGACTACGCAAGCAATCGGTAAAATTGTGAAGGAATTTGAAGAAAGTGAAAGCGTTACTGATGTCGTAAGGCGTATGCATCATCGTAATGCACGCTCAGTCGCAAATATTGCTGCTGTAAGCGCAAGTGTTGCTGATGATCCGAATTTATCGATTTCCCGGCGTTCGTAGCAATTGAACGTGTCGTACACCCCACTATAGGATGACCACGACTTGGACGATATGTTGTTCCAACAAGGCGGGGCAGTAAGCCACATAACACGACCAATTATGGCTTTATTGCGTGAGAGCTTTTCTGGTCGCATAATTTAACGTTTTGGCGACGTCTGTTGGGTTTTTTTAAAAAAAATTTCTGTAGGGCTACGCAAAAGACCGTGCTTACGCGAATAATTCCCGAACTCCAAACGCATTAAAAACCAACATTACTCAAGTTATTGCCGAAATACTACCCGAGATGTGCGAAAAAGTGGTTAAAAATTACCTCAAAACAATCTTCTGCGAATATTCCCAAGGTGGCTACTTGAATGATATTGTTTTTCACACTTAGCGGCAAAGTCCAAACTTTATAATGAATCTCATCAAAAATATATCGCTGTGTGTGTTTTATTAAGCTTTACTTTCGAAATCAAAAAATCAGGAACCCTTTATTTAGAATCAAGATCTCTATGTATTACCAAGTGAAAGCTATCTATATATTGAAGGAGATGTAACTCTTGATGATGAAAGAGGATCACGTAATATCTTTTAAGTGGGGAGCGGATTCGAACACTTTTCGAAGCGGAGCATTGGTCTTCATACGCTCAACATAACCCAGCCATCTCAGTCTTTGGCTCTTCTTCTTCTGGCTAGGTCCATGTCGCTGTACAGTCCGTACAGTTCGTCGTTGTATCTCCTCCTCCATTCTCCTTCAATGCAAATGAGACCAAAGATCGCCTGAAGAATTTTTCTCTCGAAGAAACCAACAACACCCTCATCCATTTTTGATAACGTCCATGCCTCTCTGCCATAGAGCACGACCGAGACTATTAAGGTCTTATAAAGGGTGACTTTTGTTGTTTGGGAGAGGGCTTTGCTACTCAATTGCCTACTCAGCCCAAGGAAACAGCGGTTGGCAAGAATTATTCTTCTCTTGATCTCAGCGCTGGTGTCGTTGTCTGTATTTATAGCGGAGCCTCGGTAGACAAAGTCCTTAACTACTTCAAAGTTATATCAGTCCAGAGTGACGTTCTGCCCGAGACGTCGGTGTTGGTTGTCCGGTTTGCTTGACAGCATATACTTGGTCTTGCCCTCATTGACCGCTAAACCCATTTTCGCTGCTTCCGTCTGCTGCTTTCTCCCGATTATGTCAATATCGTCGGCGTATGCGAATAGTTGGACGGACTTTTAAAAGATAGTGTCTCTTGTGTTTGCTCGTGAGTTTTTCACTATTCTTTCAAGTACGATGTTGAAAAAATCGCATGACAGCGCATCGCCTTGGCTAAATCCTTTCTGGACATCAAGGGTCTCGGTGAGATCTTTGCCGTCCTTTATGGAGCAGCGTACAATCTCCATCATGATCCTGCACGGACGAGTTTGGAAAGGATGCCGAAACTAGACATTGGTCTGTATTCTCGTCTCTAGAGATGCTGTCATACGCAGCCTTAAAATCGATGAATAGGTGGTTCACACAGTACGGCAGATAAGATCTTATATGCGATGTTAAGGAGACTGATGCCTCTGTAGATGACGCAGTTCAGAGGGTCTCCTTTCTTGAGAATCAGACAAACAATGCTGAGGTTCCATTCATCGGGCATGCTTTCGTCCTACCATATTTTACAGATGAGTTGGTGTATGCTCCTTACCAAATCATCGCCTGCCGCTTTGAAGAGCTCGGCAGTCAGGCCGTCCGCTCCAGCAGCTTTGTTGGACTTAAGCTACGATATAGGTATCTTCACTTCATCCAGGTCGGGTGAACGGAATTGTTGGGCATCATAGTCCAGGTTGATTCTGCCTGACAGCGGTAGTTAGTCCGTCGTCGCCGTTATACAGTCTGCAGAAATGGTCTTTCCAAATCCTCAGCATCGACTGCGATTCTACTACGAAGTTCCCTTGCTCATCTCTACAGGCTTCGGTTCGGGGTTTGTTTCCGTGGCATGTTATTTTTACCTTTTGGCAAAACTTCCGAACCTCATTCCTGGACTAGCATCTCTCAATTTCCTCGACCGCGCACTTCTCATACTCTTTCTTCTTCCTCCTGAGAAGCCGGTGTTCGTCTCTCGTCTTTCGCTCATAGAGCTCATGAGCAGCTCTGGTCCTTTTATGCAGCGCCGCTTTATATGCATCTTGCTTAGCTGCATGTGTTTACCGGCATTCATCATCAAACAAAAATGCCGGCATCTCAGTGGTCTTCGATGCTTGATGCTTGCGGTATTGGACCTCTTAAGAGATTAAGAGACACTCGATCGGAGAAGGACTTGGCGATCTCTTGCGATTGTAGCCGTCTGAAGTCGAATTTCCTCATCACGTAATATCAAGATGAAAAATAATTGTGTAGCATATTTTTTTGATGAAAAACGCTATGAAATAAATGAAATGAAAATAGACCGCACCCGACATCTAAACATAACATCAATAATAAATAATATGTTTCTCTTAACAAAAATGAAAGCAAAATCTTGTCTAATGCTGGATCTTTTGCAATGGAAAATGTTGAATTGGAAAACGAACATTTTAATTTTTGTGTGCCACTTAAAATGCGTTTGGGTTTTGCTGAGGGCTTCAATAAAAATATATTGAATTCTTAGCATAAGCTTATATAACTACGTTCAAAAACAGATCAGGACGCTGTTTACTCTAGTGATTTAAAAGAAAAAGTTAAGCTAAGTGTTACAAATGAAACATGGAAGATTCCTTATATACAACTGACATATTTTGCAATGTTAGATATTTTCAAAATAGTAAGCAGCAGTCAGCATTTAACAATGGCATTCTGAAGCTGGGAACAAAACGGTTGTTATCCAGGGAACACAGCTTTTGTGAAAACAAAGCGAGAGACCATGATTGTGTTTGAAACTGCGGTAGGTTTTCAACATTGTGATTTAATTGATATAAAAATTCATTTAAATTCTGACACGTACTATATTATGATCTTAAACTAAATTTCGGTAGCTGTCGTTATGCTATTTTATATGAAATGTATACGAAATGATATACCAAAATGAGAATATAATGTCAGGACCTTTTAATATTAGAGTTGGAATTCGGACACATAAGAACTTTTTAGCGAATACATCAGCATATTGTGGATTGATACATGATCAAATATTTGAATATATTCAACTAACTGGTGAAATTAAAAGGCTTCAATTAACCAAATTCATGTTCATGTTTGACAAAATGAATAAACAAAACAACTTTATAACTTTAGACGTTCACGGTTTCGAAATTTTTAATAATAAATTTATTGTTAAAGAACTGGCTATTAGTTTTAACATGCACGAATATCAAAATTTCATCATTAAACCACCAATTGAATTTAGAAGGCTACCAACAAAATACCAAAATCAGGTACTATGATTGAATCACAATCTTGATTGTTGCTCTGGCTCTGTCACATTTAACTGTGTAATGCAGTTTTTGAAGAATAATTTTATCCTTACAAATGTAACACTTTACGTATAGGGAATTAAAAAGAAAACGTGGATTGAAGAGATTCTTGGAAATAAAATCAACAATATTGTTGTAGATCTCGAAGTACTTGGTTGTGCAAGCTTGAGCTTACAATTGTACAAAATTGACGGATTTTCCGCACTTTTTACTTCTTAGAAAAGCCTTAAATTAATTGAAACAACCAATACCACACATTATTCAAGAATGTGTTAACCAAATTAAACAATAAGAAAAATATTTATTTCTTATATAATATATTATTTATTATATAGGGTATAGAAGATGAAATATTTTCAGTCTGCGCTTGGAAGATCTTCCAACGTGTGTTTTTCCTTGTTAATAATATTAAGCGTTTCTTCACTCATCTTGCTATACCGTAATGGAAGAAAAACCTGTTCTATGAAGGATAAATTAAATTTTTGTTTTTATATGCATGTACAGAATGTGCATACTGGCTTGAAAATCCTCCATTTCCTTATCCACGCGGTGTGTTAGACGGTAATGACCCCATGCAAGAGTATAAAACAGTTTCTTTTTGTACAAACAATTTCTATAGTTATCAATATTCATACCATCTAAAACTGTTTTCTTTACTCCTTTAGCTTTCTTAATTTTATTACCATTTTCGATTTCAATTGAATACATCTTGAAAGGAAGACCGACAAATTCCGTTATTATTCCTCTATTCTTTTATGTTTCATCATTTCAATTACCTCTTTGTTTTTCATTGGTATGTTATATATGTATATGTATATATGGGATTATTATTATTGGAAAAATGAGTAAACAAATAAAAGAATCCACTGAACTAATTAATACTTCAAGTTTATTCAGTTTAAAGAAAGAAGAAAAAACAAAGTAAGTAAAAAGTGAGTCAATAAAATAGTACATCTGCGATAACGGCACGGCGCATACCAGCACTATGATTCACAGCAAAACCGCGAACGCAAAAATGTAGGGAAACGAAAACAGCAATAATTGAATTATGTAGAACATAACTGGAAATCATTGGAAAGGGAGCGAATGGAAGATGAGGCTCGCTTACATCACTCCTTCACCCGGCCATTCTGCGGCTTTTCTGCCTCAGATGAAAGCTCGTCATCCTCGAAATTTGCTTGATGTTATCAGCTGAAGAGGTGGAACTTGTTTGATATTCATGATTCCCCACTTTGTACACAGCGAAGCGATCACTTCGCATGATCCGCGCAATTTTATACGGGCCAAGATATTTCGGGAGCAATTTGAGTCCAAGACTGGATTGGGTCCAGTTTATTCGTAGAACTACTGACTCTTTGCAGATGAGGGACATGCCTCCATCATTTTTCAGGGTCTTCGATGCATAGTTTAGATAAGACGGCAATGATGATTTGGTTGAGGCGTTCGATCTGCCCGTTTCCACGCCGGTAGTCACTGTTACGTGATCAATACGCTGTTCATCACAGTATTCTTGAAGCTGCTGGATGTAAAAGCACTGCCTTTCTCAATAATAATACTCACGGAGTTGCCAAAAATGTCATCTAAAAATTTCATTTTCTTAACTGCTTCCTCTGCGGTTGTAGACTTGACTGGGAAAATCCAAGTAAATTTAGTAAAGCTATGTACGACTTCAAAAAGACACTTATAATGGTTTGATGTCGATGGTAAGGGTCCTAGGTGATTCCAGTGGAACACCTGCAGCGGAAATTCCCCCGTGTCGATGGAATTTAAGAAACCCTCCTCCTTTCCGGTTTTTCTTTTAGATAAAATGCACGGGACACAACTCGCGACAAGCTTTTCGCTTATACGCTATGACGCTATAACTTTTCGGAATGACTAGCAAATTTCGTCTCTGGGACAGCTTGTAGGTGATATATCGGCGGATGATAAAGTCCTCGTGTGGCTGATTTTTTAAAATATCAGATTTCAACAGGCAGTAGTCATCCTTTCGTTGGGAGCTTACAGTTTGTTTAAAAAGGCTATTTTGAATTGACAGTACGCTCGGATAGCAACTAATGCCTCGACATGTTGCATAGAAGATCCCGCACGGTGATAAATTCACTTAGCATCAACGCCCAATGAGCAACACAATGTCCTTTTTCAAAATCATGTCCCAATAAATAGATTCTTAGTTTTTTAAACTTTTAATATCTGCTAGAACCTTGAGCTCGTAGCTAGTATAGTTTTTTTTCGCGCTTGAAGTTTAAATACTGACATTAAACATTGGATGCCATAGACTATCCTCACCGTGCTATATAAAGCATAAAAACATACCCATCGCGACTGGCATCGGTATCAAGCAAAAAAAAAAAAAAAAACACTGTGGCGCTGGTAGCCCGGTATGGGCCATGGCGTAACTTCTAAAAATCCGCAAGGTACGAGTAGTGTTCTCTCACCCCTTCTCTGGAACTAAGTGGTTAACGAACTGCTGATATACCTGGAAGAGGGTGGTAGCAGGGTGGTTGCGTATGCGAATGACGTTGCTATAGCCATCTCAGGAAAACATCTACAGACGATTAAAGAGTTACTGCAGTATAATTTAAACATATTAACAAGCTGGGCGGATCGCTGTGGACTGTGATAAACCCCTATAAAACCGATCTTGTCCTCTTCTCCAGGAAATATAAAATTCCAACTATAGACTCTCCCGCAATCAACGGTACCAGCTTGGTCTTCTCCGATACAGCGAAATCTGATTTCTTATTTTCTTATTTTCGACATGAAACTAAGCTGGAAGCCTAACATTCAAGAAAGAGTGAAGAAAGCCTCAGTAGCTTTATTCTCTTGCAAAAAAGTCATCGGGAACAAATGGGGCCTCCAACCTCACATCACCCATTGGCTATACATCTCGGTCATAAGTAAAGTCAAAGAACAGCACGTCTGGGCATTAGCGGAGCTCCACGCACTACTCCCTCCGCCGCTCTGGACGCTCTGTTTCATCCCTCGACAATTATGGCAGACAAGAACACAGCTATTCACCTTAAAGCGACTTCACAGTGGGCAAATAAATATTTTGGTTACGCAAATATTCTTAATCGACTACACCATACGCAAACAAATGGTTGACAAGGGCTTCCATATAAGCATTCCCTCTAGATCCTCGTGGTAGGAAAATGCCTTCCTGGATGACAATTCAGTACATTTTTACACCGACAGTTCAAAGACTGTCAGTGGGGTTGGTGTGGTGTTTTTGCCGACCACTGTAGCGTGTTCCAGACGGAAATTCTGGCAATTAATAAAGCCCTATCCTGGCTGAAGAAAAATGTGCAAGCAAGAAATAAAGCTGGATGGTAATAGAAAAACAAACCATAGATGAGCGGTTGGATCGACATGCTTAATGACCAAACAAATCTGGCCAAAGCTAGATTCGAAGAGCTCCATGAGTTTACATTTTATTAATAGAAAACATTTTAGCAACATTATAGGTGTCATCACTGGACACTGCCTCATAGGTAAACATGCAAGAAGGCTTGGCATGTTTACTAACGACTTTTGCAGAAGCTGCATGGATGAGGAGGATGAGGAGGAAGAGGAGACAATCACTTACCTCCTATGTACAGGTCCAGGTCTCTCCCAAAGAAGAAATCTCCACCTATGGGCCTTCTTCCACAACGACTTTAGTGACTTAAGTAACATAGACATTAAAAGTCTCCTACGCTTTATAAAGAGCTCCAAATGGTTTCTAGAGTAGGAGGATCACAGTAGACATTAAAAGTCTCCTACGCTTTATAAAGAGCTCCAAATGGTTTCTAGAGTTTTAGCCAATGTACGATGATGTCTATTTGAATCGATATATTCCTTTAACCGACACGATTGCTTAGATTTCAAAATTCTATTTATTTTTAAAATTTTCTTACCATATTTAACACATTGCTGCAAATTTCTATAATGTTTGATATATTTTGGTTTATGAGTCAAATCTGCTATGAGCTTACTATATTTAGAATTTGATGGTTTTTATTTCTTACACAAAAAGGCAAATCATTATGTTGATCATAGAGATATTCGGGGTATTGTAAGTCTACATCCACAATGTATTCAATTTGAGATTCTGGTGGTATATTGAAAATATCGAAATTATCAACTTCCATCCATAGGCCACACTCTGCGACATTACCCAACCATATGGATTATTAGCATCTAAATACGTTAAGTATTCAGATGGACAGTCGAATTCAAAGTATCTAGTCATCATTTGAAACGTTTGTGCTGCGTTTCGTAACCCAAATAGCATACGATTAAACTCAAATAGGCCGAAAGGGGTGGTCACTGCTCTTTTATGGAAGTCTTCTTGTGTCATTGGTAATGGTGATAAGCCCGAATGAGATCTATTTTCGAAAAAACTGTACATCAATGAAGGATTGTAGTGAAGTCATTTATGTGTGGAAGCGGGTATTGGTAATTGCATTTTACATACGGAAGACGCCACAAGGTATTCAGTCATTTGCTTCTCGCTTAGGAGCCATATGTAGTGGAGATGTACATGGAGATGAAGATGGCTGACAAATCCCAATTTGAACCATCTACTCGAATTCGTCCCTTGCAATTTTCAATTTGGTGCTATTTAGGCGTCTCGGGCGAGAGTGTGGCAGGGGACCCTTTGTTTAAATGTGATGATCTACCGTATGATTGACGGGAAAATTGAAGTCTGGTGGTTCCATTAGTAAAGGATAGTTTAGTAAGATGGAATTATACTTCTGGGAATAGCTGTGACATCGGAACCGGAATCTATTAAAAAGGTTAAACCTGAGATTGGGTCTTTATAAAAAAGACGGCATTATAATTTCCTTTTACTTCTCTCATTTACCGTCGTGACCACAGCAGAACTTAATTTGGGGTATAATTGATTTGGTGTCGATTGAAACTATACAGTTTGCTGCATTTCTGCGCATTCTTTCCCCTTGGTATCAACAACATTTTTTATTGTTATTGTTTCTAGATTGAGATCTTTTCCGTTGGGGGTTTGCAGAAGAGTTAGGCCTAGTTAAATTTCGGGAGCGGGAATTATTGAAATTAAGCTCCGAAAGCATTGATTTTATTTTACTAATTTGGGTTTGAGAATTTTGATTAAGGCAGGTAAGTTCACTTATTATTTTGTAGGAATGAGTTGCGATGGAGAACGTGGACGGATTTTGCTGTTGGTAAACTTCATAAATATCATCAGCTACTTCAAGGATTTTTTCCATTTTTGATTTAGAGCTGGATTTTATTGAGACCCTTACCTGCGTGGAAAGTCTGCGTTTTCATAATTCAAAAATCAAACTTTCTGTGACGTGAAGAATTTTCTCATTTAAATGCTCGCATGAATTTATATATTCGCAGGGAAAAGACATTTTTCCGTGAGGAAATTGAATTCATCGTACGTACTACTCGTATAAACTGAGCGAACCACTTTGAAATCATATTTTGATAAATTTTTAGCTAATGAATCCGAGCGAGTTGCCATGAATTTAAAGGAGCCAAGATATCTAATCACAATCATTTGTTCAGTATCAACTTAAATAGATTTTCTTAGTGATATATACCTTTTTTTGTTTACTGCAATTACATTTGTATTACCCTGAATATTTTAAAAATCTTAAATAAAAAGTTGACAATCATATCCCGAAAAATTATGGGAAAACACGTTAATAAATTTTGTAACTTGAAACTTTAAATTACATATATTATAGGCTGGGCCCCGATATTTACCTGTCAGATGGCAATGATCTGCTACTCGATCATTGTCTCAAGCCTGTTTACAAATGTGACCGAACTGATGTTCAAAATGAAATCGTAATTCATCTATTGTGAAAGGATTCATCGGCACTTTTCATTTATCTCTTGTACGTCTTTTATTAAGGTTTCAACAAAGATTTTCGTTGCATGCAAATCTTTATAGACTCTGAAAACATTGAAGTTGTCGTTGAAAGAAGACTTTATATAATAACTATATGGAGAAGGAACATGCATTTGACCCTAGTGTGGTAGAAGATATGTTTGTTTGTGGTAAACAAGTACCTAAAATTTTTAGAATAAATTCAAAATCTGCATAGATTACAAATGGTACATCCATCTGTCTCATCCGTTCTCATCTGTGTATTTGATAGTCTACATTGTGTGTGTGCATGCAAGACGAGTATACGGCATTGTACGGGGGTGTATGTAGTGGAATACTACAATAGTATTTATCAGCATTTTTTATATTTATGCATGCTTTTTTATCTATCAAAAGTTTTGGAAGTTGTATCGTCAACCTTTTATTGGTCTGCACTCATTCACATTTATTTCAATATGTCTGGACGAGACAAATTTTACACTGAAAAGATTTAACAGATTTCACAATATCTTCTTCTTTTCCTGTTTCAGACTTATTTACTTTCATATATTCCGCGAAAAGTTCCATGTTGATTTTAAAATTGGAGTGAATATCTAAGAACCTTTTTAAATTTAAACAAATTACGTTTTCAGACTGGGTTAAAAATATATGAGGATCAATGAGTTCCTTACTTTTATTCACAAATACATATAAATGTCTGCGAAAGAGCTTTTTGTTATTTTCAAATCTGTAAATATTTCGCAAGACCTTGCACTTTTTGTGTAAATTTGCTCGAATATGAGCATACTTATGTCTTTTTGGTACCTCTATCTAACACTCCTCACACATGATGACATCAACAGTATTCTTAAGTGCCTTCAAAGTAGTTTCAATGTCTACCGATGGCTTTTCACACACAGACTGAGACATATCTGAGAGCGCATCATGATTTAAAATTTACAAATTTTATTTCCATCCACAATGCATCAGAAGTATTATTGATTAAGAGGATATACAATTAATAGACCCACTTGTATCTATGAACGAAACCACAACACCCCCACTGTTCACAAATCATGCGTTAAAGTGGCAAAGCCTTCTTGCTTGATATCCATCAACTAGATATAATTTGTAAACCATGTGTATATCGCTACTTGAGACATGCACTGCACGCTGGGTAAATCGGGAATTTACAATTTTTTTTTTCCACCCACAATGCAGCAAAAATAATACGAGTATTGATTAAGAGGCTATAAAATAAATAGACACATGCATTGCAAAAAACCCACTTAAAGCTGCATTACAGAAGCCATTTAAATCCTATCTACTCAATTGGGCCTCACATACATATGGCACTTTACGGCGAATTTTAAAAGTTTATTTTCATTTGTACTCCTATAAAATCTAAACTACACAACAATTGAAGTTTTTGAACCATCTACGATGTCGTCGATTTTTAACTGGATGTTGAATCGCCAGTACAATTTTTCATCGAATTTTATCTTTTCCGATGAAAAGATCCCAAAAAAAGTTACTGTATGGTACGGACTATAGGTTGGCGGCATCAGTAGCGCATTCTTTTTTAAAATGAGACTTAAGTGAGTTAAAGTGAATGAAGAATGTTACCTCAACACGTTTACCGGCTATTTTTGTTCAAAGTCGAATTAATTGGGTCTGGACAATTTCTGATGTTAACAGGATGGTTCTACCGCCTATACAAGCCCTTAATCAATCAATTTATTGTAAATGAAATTTTAAGTTCTTACTATTTCGGTTTAAGGAGAAGTTGATTGGTCTCCAAAGTCATGCGATTTAAAATCTTTAGACTTCTTCCTGTGATGTTGTTTGAAGAGTTAGGTCTATGTAAAAAATCCAGCTACAATTCAAGATCTCAAACATAACATCCAAACTGAAACTGCACCCGTTGAATTACTTATTCTTCAAAAAGTCATAGATAGTTTTGACCTTCGGATGGTCGCTTGCAACGAAGGATGAAGGATGTTGTGTTCCATACATAATCAACCAATAAATAAAATTCAACATTGATTTTTCAATAATTTAATGAAAACTTTTACACTTGCTGTTGGACCACCCTTTATAAATCCAGATCGAAAAAGGATTTACATAAAACCAAGCCTTTGATTTTACTAATACATTTTAGCATCGGAAGGTAAAAAAGAAACCTTAAGAATCTGTGTAGCATAAGGCAACTAATACAATTTGTTGCTCTATCAGATGGACGTGAAATCAGCATTTATCAATGGAGACTAACATGAAGATGAAAATATGAAGCCACCAAATGGATTTATTATTGATAATTCAGTTTGCAAGTTAGATAAATCCCTTTATAGTTTAAAGCAGGCTTCCAGAATGTAGAATGATCGTTTCCAGAATTTCATCATCACATAGGGTTTTAAACGAACGAGATCAGATCATTATTTATACATCAATGAAGGTAAAATAGGGATGATAATATTGTTGTTGTACCTTGTGGACTTGATTATTGTGGACAACGATTTCAAAAGTATTTAACTTGTTTTTTTTGGTGGGTAGGCGTGAAAATCTTCATAGGCACAATGAACTTGGTACTCATAGTAGTGTATGATTATTACTCACAAAAACATGCCTCCCTTCTTGTCTCGTCTAGAATTTGGAGTATTTTATTATTACGATGACCATGAAGACGAATACGGGGTTTGCGAAAAAAAGTTCATTATTTCGTCCTCAACGGTAACTATTCCTAAGTCTCTGTGTATATCAGTGCTTCTGATATACCCTGGGGCATTCACGATTTCTCTTAGAACTTTGTTTTGATAGGTTTGTTTTGATGGTTGCTTGGTTCAGTACAACCCCAAAGTTGAATACCGTACCTGCATACAATTTAAGCACTTGCTTATAGATGAGCAGTTTGTTATATATGCTTAACTTGGAATGCCTTCCTGGTAGCCTGAATTTATTTTCAAGTTCATCACGTTTACTTTTAACATGCGGCTTCCACTTCAGTTTTACGTCTAATGCCATTCCTGAATACTTTGTTCCATTAGCATATGGTATTTGTACCGAGTTAATGAAAACGGGAAGGTTGTCTATTTTCCGTTAAGTAAAGTTAACATGAGTAGATTTGGTCTCGTTGAGAACAATTCGCCATATTTTTGGCCACTCGTAGATTTTATCCAAAGCCGTTTGCAGCTAACTCGACTCGACTGAAGTATCTGTAGCTAGTACCGCCATGTTTAGCACGAGAAGTTCTCTTTCCCAGGTACGATTTTAGCTCTCTCGCAAGAACCTGACTTAGCTTAAAATTCAAGCCTTCGTACCATACCTTATCGAAGGTTTGAGACACATCTTTTCCCCTTTTCATTCTTTCTCAATTTCATTCGTAATTCTATAGACCTGGTCAATTGTGGAGTGCTTAGTTCTAAAACCGAATTGGTGCTCAAGAATTAGACGTCTTTCTTCAATGATCGATTGCCAGCGCTTCAATAGGAGTTTTTCAAATATTTTAGATATTATCGGCACAAGCGATATGGGTCTGCAGGACTTTTTTCGTTTAGACATTCGCCTAGTTTCGGACCATTATAACTTCGGCAACCTTCCATTGGCTTGGAATGCTTAATAATCCTAGCGCAACATTTATAAGTTGGAGCAGTTTGATAGGTTATATAACTAGTGCCGTAGTTATATAACTAGAACCTCCTGTTAACGCCTGTCTTCTAGGTGCTCGGCAAATAAATCCACATTCTCTATATCTCCTTTTGCTCATTCGCCATTATTTTTTCTTATGGGAGGAAATTGCATTTGAGGCTTTTTGATTCCTTTCATGGCTCTCCAGAGGGAGTAGTTTGAATAATTTGAACTTCTTTCGGCAGTCAGACCTTCGAGATATTCCGATTTTTGTAATCTCCTATTGCTTCTTCCAATTTGTTGCATAAGTAGTTGAAGTAAGTTTTATGCTGGGGTGCACGGAATTGTCTCTGCTTTTCTCTCACCAGTTCTTTCATTTCCGGTGGATATTTTATTTCACTACTTGCTTCCTCTGTTCTCCTGGCGAGAGTGTTGTTCCAGGCAGGGTTCTGCAAGACTCAACCGACAACCGTCGCAGTTAGTTTTGTTCTAAGTCAATCTAGTCGCCACTTCTTTCTTAACCAAGAGCATGCTTAGTGTCAAAATGACTGGTGAGTGATCTGAGAAGAGATCCAAACTTTCCTCGATGTTTGTAGAAATCTACAAGGCCTGGTGTCTTTGTTATATCCGAAGGCCAATATGTTGGTTTTCCTGTCGAGAAAAGTCAACTCCAGGTTACATACCGGCTTCATAGAGTTGTCTGCCTTTCGTTGCATTACATTTTGAGCTCCAGAAGGTATGTTCCGAATTAAAGTCAACAACAAAAACAACACTGTGGCGCTGGCAGCCCGGTATGGGCCATGACCTAGCTTCTTGACACTCATTTGTGTTGCTCATGTTGTCATTTTTGTCACATCTGAGCGGGGCCTACGGTTTATCGCCGAGTCCGAACGGCACTCTTTAGAAGCTTTTCTTTAGAAGCTTTTTCGTAGGCAATTTTACTTTCGGGAGTTTGCCATTGCCCGCCGAAAGGGGATAGCGATTTGAAAAATTGCTGGTGACCCAGCCTGCATTCGAACCCAGACTGTCTGCGTGATAGTCCAATGAGCTAACTATCGCGCCATCGCCATCGCCGAATTAAAGTCACCAAAAATTTTAAAATTCGGTCCGAGTGAATCAAAGATACCTTTAAAGTTATTCTTTTCTAGCTCGCATCGCGGAGGACAATAGATGGATGCGATGATGTGCAAGTGGTTATGTTTTACTCGAACTGAACTTAACTGCATTGCATTGCTTTCAATATTCAAATATATAGAGTGCTCAATACAATCTTTGATGACCAATGAGGATCCACCTCTAGTATTTTTGGATGGATGGTATGCATGATAAGCACAGTATCCCTTTAGTTCCACACGAGGTCCTTTCCTCAAGTGAGTTTCAGACATCAAGTAAATGTCAATGTTGACTTTTTGTAAGAACACTTCCAGTTCGTCGAGTGTTTTAATAAGGCCATTTGCGTTCCACGTCAGTATTTTAAGCACTTGTTTCATATTCATGCCTGCTATCGACTTTTACGTATTTCTTTCTCGAGATTGCTCAATTTTTCAACTAAACATTTATTTGTTCTGCTTTGCTCCTCAAATGTCGTCAGAATAAGAGAGAAAACGTATGCCACTGGATCCGGCGTAACACCGCTTTCTTATATTCTTGCGACGCTGCTTGTGCAAACGTTAGCGCGTCAATCGGTGGCGGCGTTTAGTTTGCGGTTTTTTTTGTACATTCTTCGATTTTACCACGACGGATTTTCTTTTTTTCACTGCCAGTTCTTTAAGCATATTTGGTTTATTTGCAGTTGCTTTTGGGTTTGCGCTTAAGGGCTTTTTTAAGCGTATCGCACCTTTTATGTAGTTCTTTCGCCACTTCACATCTGCGATAGTTTGTTGGGTGTTTTCCTTGGCAATTTATGCAAGACAGTGGAAGTTCCGTATTTCCTCAGTTCCTTATTTTGATAGTAAGTCTGCATATGATTGAAGCCCTAACAGCGCTTACATTGCGTGATCGATCTTGTGTTCTTACACATGGGTTGGACTTTGTCCACGATATTCAGAATAGTTTTAATACTACAGATATCTTCTTCAGATGATAACGATTGGTATAAAGTAGCATCTTCCGACAGGTGCTGCAACCGAACATCTTGAAGCTCTGTTAATAAGTCCTACTTCACGCCTCCCCGTCGCGCCATCTGGGAATCTCACTGGAGATTGCAAAGTGAAGGGGACGTAACCGCCATTCAAGAAATGAATGGGATGGGCCAGACAAAAAGAAGATGAACAACTTCGACATCGGCAATTGCTATCGACGGCAAAAGCAGCGCTTACTTGGATGCGGACTTGCTGTCGGAGGCAGACTAAGACAAGAAGTCCTAAGCTTCCGGCATGTGAGTCAGCGCCTCGTAGCAATCCGCATCAAGGCTAAAATCCCCAACATTAGCCTTATATGCGCGCATCCCCCAACAGAGGAGAAAGATGACGGGTACCAAAGAGAGTGTATCTTTAGTGGAACGATCGGAAAATATAGCCTACACGACACCACCTCCGATAACGGATTCAGGCTAATCGACTTTGCGGCGGGGCGAAACATTGTCGTAGCTAGCACGCGGTTTCCACATCTCGACATACACAAGGGGACTTGGAAAACTCCTGATCAATCAACAGTCAACCAGGCTGAACACATTGCGATCGACGCAAGATTATTATAATGGATGTCCGTACGTTCCGAGGAGCCACCATGGACTCGGACCCGGATATCCCAAACTACTCCAAGACAAACTAATGCTGTGTGAAAATTCGACGTCAACGGCTACAATCACAAGAGATCGCCAAGTCCTTTTCCGATCGTGTGTCTCTTTATCTCTTAAGAGGTCCAATACCGATAGCATCAAGCATCGAAGACCATTGGAAACACTGCCAAAACGCCATCAGAGATGCCTCTTCTGATGTGCTGGGTTTCACTCGTCTAACACAACGAAACCCCTGGTTCGATGATGAATGCCGGTAAGCACATGCAGCTAACCAAGATGCATATAAAGCGGCGCTGCATAGAAGGACCAGAGCTGCTCATGAGCTCTATGACCGGAAGAGGAGAGACGAACACCGGCTTCTCAGGAGGAAGAAGAAAGAGCATGAGAAGCGCGCGGTCGAGGAAATTGAGAGAGGCGACTCCAAGAATGAGGTTTGGAAGATATGCCAAAAGGTTAAAATAACATACCACGGAAACAAACCCCGAACCAGAGCCTGAACAAGGGAATATCGAAGTCGAATCGCAGTCGATGCTGAAGATTTGGAAAAACCACTTCTGCAACGGCGATGACGAACCAAATACTGCTGTCAGGCAGAATCAACCTTTCAACCAGGACGATGGTGACCAACAATTCCGTCCACCCGACCTGGACGAAGTGCAGATAGCTACTATATATCTAAGCTTAAGTCCAACAAAGCTGCTGGAGCGGACGGCCTGACTGCCGAGCTCTTCCAAGCGGCAGGCGATGACTTGGTAAGGAGCATACACCAACTCATCTGTAAAACATGGTCGGACGAAAGTATGCCCGATGAATGGAACCTGTGCATTGTTTGTCCGATTCTCAAAAAAGGGTACCCTCTGAACTGCCGTATTGTGTGAACGCCTGATAGGTCCATATCAGTGTGCCTTCAGGCCAGGACATCGACTAAATATTCACGGTAGATCTTGAAGAAGACTCATAAGCAACAAATCGATTCACACCACCTATTCATCGATCTTAAACCCTGTGCAGGATGAGGATGGAGAATGCACGCTGCTCCATCAAGGTGGGTAAAGATCTCACCGAGACCTTTGGTGTCCAGAAAGGATTTAGACAAGGCGATGCGCTGTCATGCGATTTTTTCAACATCGTACTTGAAAGAATAGTGCAAAACTCGGGAGCAAACACAAGAGGCGCTATTTTTCAAAGGTCCGTCCAACTACTCGCATACGCCGACGATATTGACATAATCGGGAGAAAGCAGTGTGATGTCAGTCGCGCTTTCGCGAGCATTGAGGCGGGAGCAGCGAAAATGGGTTTAGCGGTCAATGAGGGCTGTGGGGAACGACATGGCAAACATTTCCTTTTGAATTCAAAAGAATCTAGAGTGGAATTCCGTGGCGACATTTTGGTGACCAACACAAGATCGTCACCATCTTTCAATATTTTTGGTATTGTAGTTTAAGATAAGTAATGCATCCTATAATGTAAAGCTCAATATATCCATATACTATACATATGCATGTCGTACAATTTTTTTCTTTCCCCTTACTCAAATAGAGAAAAAAAAGAAAAGAATGCTTTCCAATGCATACATCAAATTAACATACAAACTAACCATCCCGATAAAGAAATTGCGCGCAGGTTAACCGCACCAGCATCACGTGTAAAGCGGTAAGTTCTTGCCAATTCTTCTTTCATATGCATGTTTGCACCCTTAATATTATGTGTTATGATATAGAAATATAGAAATATATATGAGCGATTATTATACTCAAAACTGAGTAAGGGATATAGGTACGCTTCCTAAAAGTAGGGGTTTAGGGTTGTTGAGATGGTTGAGATGATGGTGAGATATAGTACATATCCATTGGTAGTTCGGAATTTAGTTTCATCATATCGCTAGTTATATTGTCGGATTGTCGTACATAAGGACTTATGTAATTATGAATTAATATATACGAGTATATTGTACTATAAAAAAAAAATATTAATTTGATTTATTGATATGAAATGTTATGTTAGGATAGAAAAAATTAGAGTGAAATTTAAGACGTTTTTATTTATGATATGTTATATTCGCTTAGACGTTTGACAACTTTCGTGGTTAATTAAGTCCATGTGTATGTGAGGCCGCGATTCCTTTTCGTGGGATGTCGGACGTAGATGTAGTGAGGATTTGAACTCAATTTGAGACTGGGGTTTATACAAAAAAGTGATGTATAATCCAAGGCCGCTTTATTCATTTCGAAGAACTAAATGGACCTGGGGTGGGGCCACGCCTTGGAGAGACACTGACACCTTGGTTTCTCTACCCCGCTAAGAAGTGCCAGAGGCATTGAATTTTGTGATTTTCTGGGCTTCACGACATCGTTTAATTGATAGAACAGCTTTCAATGGCATGGAACACGTAACACAGTCCGTAGGCATAGTAGTACGTACCTTCCTAACCCGACGAGCTAGGACGAGCGGAGGCTAGCATGCCTTAGCTGCTAAGGCGCGGACGCAACTACCCTGACGTGCTTACGGAGTCCTATGGCCGTTAGTCTTGGGGGTGGTTTTAGCGGAAAGAAATCCCTTTTTTCTAGGAGGTGTTACACACTTCTCTGATTAGGGTGTTGTTAGTGAAGGGATCTAGGTGATTTAGATTCGAAGCCAGGCAATCTCGGAGGGGTGTCAAAAATTATTTAAAAAAAAGGCCAGTTCATTGAAAAAGTTGTGCTGTTATTGATATGGCGAGGCGTCAGAACATTCGCAACTAAGCATTGGTCCTTCGAAGGCTTTGAAAGCGTTACACTGCTACCAACACTGGTACATCTAAGTTAAACAAAAATTTTTCTTATTTTAACATAGCGTTATTAGAGCTACAAACATTGGTGAAACTACATACACAGACATAACTGAAATTTAAAAAAAAAGCATTACTAGGGCTATCAACACTGGGTATTTTTTTTTGTGTGAAATAAAATTATAAAAAAAAACAAGAGTAACAAAAATATGGAGGAAGTGGATGTTTACCTTATCGTCGCAAGACAAAAATTTCTTGCAACGAAACTGGTGAAAACACAAATAAATTTCGGAACGGACAGCGCATCTCGAAAGGCAAGTCACTACATATAGGAAAGACTACAGAAAAATCACCAACAAATTAAGGAGGTTATAAAACTGGATACACCTCCATGCAAAGATATACTGTTCAAGTGGTTAAATCTTTGTACGAAAAATGTAAAAATGCTTTGGAAAATATATCTTCGGCTAGTATTAATGAAGAAGAACTTTCAGGAAATGAGCAACATACACAGAGGCTTGAACTTTAAAATAACGGCGATAATAAGGAGCATCGATGCTTTCGAGCAGACCTTTCATTAGTATTCAAAAGAAGTTTATGAATACCAACAGAAAATGTTGTGGGAACAGTGGAGGAACCTTACTGAACTCCACGGAGAATTTTTGTCGAAAGCTTCAGAACAGGATTATAAGATTCCCTACATGAAAAAAAATCATTACGAGGAAGTTGAAGATGATGTAAACGACTGCCTTTTACAAATGGCATTGAAATCATCCGAAAAAAAATAATCGAAACCACTCCTCTTCCACTCCAGAAGTCCGACTGCCCGAAAAGAAAATACCAATATTCAAGGGTAATTATTTAGAATGGCAATCGATTTTCGACATTTTTTCCACATTAATTCATAATAAAGTTACTCTGGGCCTAACAGAAAAAAAAGAGTATCTTAAAACTCACTTAGAAGGCGAACATCTTCAGTTAATACAACATTTCACAACAAGTGACAATTACCAAATGTCTGGAAAAACTTAAAGACACTACATGCTAATAAAAGAAAATTCATTACCATGCATCTGGACAGAAGGTTTAAAGGAAGCAAGTGTTAAGTCGGTGAAATACCAGATCAAAAGAATAGTTGGTGAAGCAACGTTTATGTTTGAGGAACTTCCAACCCAAGTAGAAGCATGCCTAAGCTCTCGACCCCTTACCGTTGTTGGCATCGATATTAAAGATAAGCTGATACTCACACCAGGTTACTTTTTAATTGGATCTGCGCTCAACGCCTTACCTGAACCAGTAATTGACCAGACTTATAGTTACGGCTCCCGATGGATGTTAATGCAAAAAATTACTCACGACTTCTGGAAAGCTTGGTCGAATGACTATCTAACACAACTTCAGCAACGCTCTAAATGGAAACAGAAGGAAGTAGATTTAAGGGTCGGTAACATAGTTCTCGTTAAAGATGACCGACGCACATCTATAAAAAATGGCTACTTGGAAGAATAACGGACTTACACCCAGGAAAAAATGAAAGGGTTCTGACTAATGCCGCACACTACAACAGACCTATTGCTAAACTATGCCCATTACCAAATAATGAAGTAAACACAGCAATCAAATAAATAAAGATACTCCAGATCAAGGAAAGCGCTCTGGTAGACATAATATAAAAACAAACAATCCTCTTTTTTAGATATGCTAAACAGCAGCATTTATCTCCACAGCTATGAACCAAGTCCACGTCAATCAATTCGAAACTCAGCCTGGTATATTCTTTGAAAACGTTGGCCGCGCAAATATGATCGCCAGTACATGGAAAGCTATCGTGTTTTATAATTTGACCAGCTACTGGTGCGAATTTCACACATACAAGGAATGCGTGAGGCGGATGAAAGACGTTTGCATTGGAAATATATCAGAAGGCCTTACAGTTCTTTGCGATAATACCTTGGCACAATTTCTACAACCATTGCAGCAGATAGAACTGAATAACAATGTGCTATTGCACGCAAACAACGTGCCGTTAAGGAGTAAGTGATCAGCATTCGACTTCATCGGATCTGTGAAAAATGAGCTCTTTGGAGTGCTGGATCAACGGTTTGCTCAAAAATACGAGCAAAAAACTGAAATGGTGCAAGAAAATGAAGCACGCATATAACAGTTAATTTGTAATCAAACTACCATCATAGATTCAACAATCAATATATTCAACAAAGAACGAATGTCCAACCAAGAACAACAAGCCTTTCTGACTTCTGTAATAAATAACTTGAATAAACAACACGATTAGTTCAACTCATGTAAACATGATCTTGATCATTTAAGCATGATCATCATTGGGAAGCGAATTCTGTCAAGTCGATGGGAAGCATCGTTTTTATCAACAAGCAACATATCACAGCTGCTGACCATTTTCACACCCTTCTTCTTAATATCCATATAATCACTACAACAAGCATCGAAGAACGTACGACGAACAACGCACAACTTAAAACTCTGAATTTTTTTTTTTTTTTTTGAACCAAATAGTGCACTCCAAAGCGCACAACTTATTGAGTTACTTGCACATGCCCTGTAACTGAACACCTTTTTCGATTTGTTTCTTAGCCTACTTCAGGTGTGTAAATAATGTACTCGTAGAATAACCATACTTGTAGTATTTAAGGTAAAATTAATTTAAATAAAGCTCAGTTCGTTGAAATAGTTGCCTTGTTATTGACTTCGCCTTTCCAGTGGTAAGGAGTCAGAACATTTCTAACTAAACAGGTACGCTGATGCAGATTGGGGAAACAAAATAAATGATCGAAAGACAATATTTGAATATGTATTTAAAGTTTTCGGACCTTCCGCTTCCAAAAAAGTAACAAAGATCAGTTACACTTTCGTCAACTGAGGCCGAATTAGTGGCGCTTAGTAGTGCAGCAGAACTCAGATTTTCAAATGTAGTTCCGAATACAATCTATAAGGACAATCAACCATGAATCAATATAGCTAATGAGCCAAGAGAACACAAGCGAATAAATCACGTCAATATCAAATAATAATTTATTGTATGCTGTCAGGTCTTCAGCAAGCCGACATTTTTACAATCGGGCTAGCAAAAATGCAATTAAAAGCTTTGTTCTTATAATATTAATACTTATATTATATACTGCATTTTGATACCATATTTATTTGAAGTATTTAATTTTTATTCCTGTCAGAGGAATCAACAGTTTCTTGTGGTGAATTATTAAATCATGCGAAATGGAGTAGATGTTTCTAATTGACAACAAGATGAAGAAGGTATTTTTACTAAGTTGTGATTAATCCTCAAGACAATTACTTCGGTGATTCCTTTTTTGGTAAAATATCTTTTTCATTTAGATCAGTTTTCGGTATGAAGTTACTCTGTATTTTTTCTTGATTTATACGATGATGCAGAGCGTTCTTCAATAGCTTTTAAAATTGTTCGAGCTGGCTGGAAAAACGAAATCCATTTTAATATATATAATGGGATAAATTAAATGTTGCTGCAAGTATTTGGCGCAGAGTTTGACGTGTAAAGGAAATCGCAACCATAACAAATATGTATGTTTAACAAATGCGTTTTCTTCTCCTGGAGTTAACTGCAGGAATGTGTTTTTCAGTAAATTTTAACTACAAGGTAACTCCGTGAAACTAAGTTAAGAAGTTGCCTTACAGTCAGTGTTGGAAATGGGCCTCAGCCAGCTCGGTCTTTCACTAGCTGCCTCCATTTACTCACCTTAAGTTGGTTAAGGTACCCTTACGCCTGCGGAACCGCACTAAAGTCGCGGTTTTTCTCTACTGCACTGTTCCTTGGCGCGGATTTGATGGATGTTGTCAATCCACTCAACATGTGCCAATCATCTCAGTCTTTGGACCTTCATTCTTCTGGTTAAGTCCTTACAGTTGTTCGCTGCATCTCCTCCTGCACTCTATGAAGACGGGACCGAAAATCACCCAAAAAATTTTCCTCTCAAAGTAGCCATGAGCAACCCCATCTATTTTTGATAAAGTCTTTATCTCTTCGCGATAGAGCCGAACTGGTGTTATTCGGGTCACTTTTGTTGTTTGAGAAAGGCCTTCGTGAGACCCTTACCGATCTTGACGGAACAGCGTGCATACATCGGCATAATGCATAGGCGGACGAATTTGGCAGGGATTCCTTAGTTCGTCTATATAGACTTTGGTACGGTATTTGTATCAATAGTTTTTTCACGTTTTGCTTAACTTTCGAATCTTATTCCTATAGAAACATCTTTCAATTTTCTCTATCTGCCGTTGAGCTTTGTACGCATCTTGCTCAGACGCATGAGCAGCACTCCTTAAACCAGCGATTTTTTTGTGGTGGTCGAATGAAACCCAGCACATCAGAGATAGCATTTCTAATGATTTTTTGGCATTGTTGCCACAGGTCTTTGATACTTGATGCTGGCGGCAGAGGACATCTTGGGAAAGGGATTTGGGGATTGTAGTCGTTCATAGTAAAACTACCTCACATTATAAGCTTGTCTTTGCGATGTTCAAGAATCCGTAACCGCACACTTCCCACAATAGGTAATGGTCCGTGTCGACGTTGGCTCTGCGGACTAATATTGGAGAAGTGTCGATCTGGATGACGGTTGATCGAACATGAGTTCTCAAAAAGTCCAAATGTAAATATCAAGATCTGGGAATCACGTGCTAGCTACGTTAATGTTTTTCATTTTTAACTCTCTGTCTCTCTCTAACCATAGCCTCTAACCTTAATTGTGCTCCTTTTCTAATCAAAGATTTGTTAATATTTGGACCAGGTCACGATGCGCCTTTCCTACTAATAGGAGACATTACAGTCATTCTTTTACTATGTTCTCCGTTTTATTTGAAGTTGTTTCAATCAACTTAATGAAAAACTTTTGCAAGTGTTTCCTGTAAATTATTATAAAAAAAATGAAATGATTGTTTGAAATCGACAAAGTGTAATTTCCCCTAAACCTAAAAATTACTTTAACATCAATATACATAACACGCATATATGCCTTACTAATCAAATACAGAACCAATCACACAATAATAAACAAACCTTTATTCATATATAATACATATTCACATTTGAACTAACTTGATGTGCAAAGTTGTCCACTTCTTCCACTTGAAATAAACTCTTCCAAATACACAATCAATCCCGGTAGCCTTCTAGATATTTGAGAAAAGAGATAAATTTATTAGGTTTGGCACATAGGAGGGTGGATGGATACCTGCGTTTGGGCTTGCAACGGAAGTAGGTTCCATCACTGTCGAAACAAACCCTGTTCTGTATTAGAAGTCTGCATTGAATGTCTTAAAACACGTTTCAAGACATTCCATTTTTTTATGGTACCTCATTCATTATATTTACATCTTTAAAAATCAAATGAATGAATCACTTGATATTTGATTAGCGAGTGAGTACTTCACCCATTGATAACAAAACATTCAGTTCAGCGCACTCCTATCCAACGGGTACACTTCATAGAATACACCGAATACTCTTTGTGCACTAGTGCAATTTGCGCACTTTGTCTTTGCATACAGGCTGCATAGGTATCAAATATTCACGTTTATTTTCATTGTGGGTGTAATTGTGCATTAATGGGAATTCAAACAAAATTATTTTTAAAAAACAATTACCTGTAATATAATTATCACAACTTTAAACAATTGAATAAATAAAAAACGCGAGGGATTTCTGAAACAAGCACCTATTTAAAAGCATATAAATAACAATAAAACAAAAATAATCGTGATATCCAATCGATCCTTTGCACGCTCGTGTAACATGTCGGATCTTGTGTTTATTTTTTTTTTATGTGCCCGTCGGTCCGTCTGTCGTATAAAAATGCAACTTACGTGTGTAAACCACTGTTCTTACAGTATTTTAATTTTTTTTAAGGTTTTGAAGCCAGGCCCGTATAATGAGAGTGACACGCTACTCCCTCACTGCATTCGAATTATTCGAAATATTCGGTGAACTCGGTGTAGATGAACAGTTAAACATGCACTCGGTTTGTTTGAACGAAGCACCCACTCGCAAAAGAGAAATCAAGTAGTGCATTCGATTCGTTATCTTGTGATGGAATGTTGTGCAGTGTTTGTCTCTTGAACAGTGGTACCCATTTTAGAGTACACTAGTTTATATGACTGCAGTGAATAGAATACACTGAACTACTGTACCCATTAAGAGAAGTAAACGAATGCATTCACGCAGACCTCTAACTGGATGTTTAGTTGCCAGCACAATTTCTCATCTCATAACATCTAAACTGAAATTGCGCCCATCGACCCACTTATACTTCAAAAAGTCATCGATAATTCTAACCTTCGAATGGTCGCTTGCAACAGAAGCCATGGTGGTCGTATGAAGGACGTTCGCAATTGCAATGGAATGGAACTTTATTAATCAGTAATATTCTACATTAATTTCACAATAAATGTGAGTTTAATTTAGTAAAAACTTTCACACTAGCTTTTGGCGGATTATAAGCCACTCAAAACTTGGGAAAATTCTACGCATTATAGAATACTGGATCAAGAGTAGGGATAAGTCAACAAAATGCATACCTTATCTTTGAGCAACAACATTCTTACATCTAAAGACCTAGTCGTGTTTTTATATAGTGCGCACAGCTTGCAAGACTATGGGGGGACCTTATAGTTGATCGATCCTCTTCATAGAAGTTTTGGATAATCAATCCTGAGGAACGCAGTAAAGAGATCTATTCACAATTTGTTTTAGGCAAAAAGCACAAGCCTATTGATAACAATTTGACTCTGACTTTTATCGTAGCCTTTAGAAGATTTACTGCTAAACGAGAAGTTTACAGGGGAGTGTTAAGCCACTGTGGAACAAATTTCATGGGCGCCACTAAGGAATTGGAGAAATTTGCGAAGAACAACAAACAATTCCGAGAAGCAGGTAATACAAACTCTACTGATGAACGGCACTAGGTGGATCTTTTTGGAAGGCGACCATACACCTAAGACGCTAAGACACTTTATAACACGATGGTGAAGGTTTGCAAAAAGTTATTTTAAAAATGATTTCAACATAAACTTTTTATTAATAAAAAATGATTTCGACAGTTTTGGTATTTCAAATGAAAATAAAAAAAAGTTTCTTACAAAAAAAATTTAATTCAACTTATAACTATATCTTCGAAAAGCATTTTCTTCTCTGGAGGATCCTCCAGGGACCGAACCCAATTTGCCTATTTTTTGAAAAAGGCTGATGAAACAGGTATTTACAACCCAATTTAATTAGTGGTGCTTATTTTTCTCTACAATCCGAAGTAAATGGGTTCATTCCATCCAATTTTTTTTTGGGCCAATGAAACCTGATATATAAAATATTATGTTCATTTTTGCAGAACAATTGGGTTAGTTTGACCCAATAATTTTTCAGGCGCAAAATATTGGGTCCAATAAACAAATTTTTTTTGGTAAAATTTTTTGGGTACACAAAAATTAATAGAAAATACCCTTTATTTTTTAAGCCCCGAGTTTATTCTATTATAATACGCTCATATGTAATATAGGGTCAGCTTTGTTTTCGGGAAAATTTGGATCTCGAAATTTTTATGAATTCCGATATTACCATATATACAAGTCGAAAAAGTAGGTTTGACAATCATGCATACCTATCATATCTCCAGTTCAAACGAATCCAATACTTGACCTATAATATTAGCACTTGTTTCCGTGTGCAATTAGAGTACTTTTTTTTTTACCCATTTTCGATGACCCAAAAAAATATTGGGCCTAATAAATAAATTTATTTTCACCAGAAAAAATATTGGGTCAAATGAGCTTTTTTCTTTCGGCTAGAAAAATAAATGTTTAACTCAACTAGTTTCCATCTGCTCAATAAATATAAAAGGTTGAAATAACTGATTTATTTGGCCACTTATGTTATGTGGCCAAAAATACTAATTTTATTTGGCCGATTTTCAAAATGGGTTAAGTTCTTAAAGGCATAACAGGAATTGACAGGCAGCATCATCAGCATCAACCAGATGTACTTCTTTCTAATTTACAACCTTAACTACTACTGTCCTTTTTTGCAAAAAAAATCAATATACCCGGTATTTTCGATCCCTGGGATCCTCTCATTAAGCTCATTTTGCAAAAGGCTTAACGCCAATAAGCCAGGCAAAGGCGGATCATGCTCCTCTGTTTGAAGAAAAAAAAAATTATGTCTTAAATATTTGAAGTAAAACACCTCGGGGTTCAAAAAACCTTCTTGAACGGAATGCAAACAAGCCTAAACCATACAAGGTGAAAAATCCTAAACATTAAAACTGAAAATAAAATAGCTGGAAGCGACATAGATTCAACTTCAATGACAATTCTTCTTTGTGATTTTATTTTTATTATAAGTTAAGTATACAAAATAAAAACGTTGAATATTTTTAGTTAGTTAATAAATTTGGTTAAGTTACAAAGTAAAGTGCAATGTTTTAAGGACTAAAAATAAAATTGAATTCACTATTTCTAAATGTAATAACAAGCCGAATTCAATAAAATAGTTCTTATACGAGTATTGGCAAGCTTCGACGGAACGTGGGCTGAAAGCAGCCAGGAAGTCCTGGCAGCGTTGGTGGAAACCCATTTCTCTCCGAAAGGGAGTGTGGTGTTCTTATTAACAAGAAAAAAATATGGTGGACAATTCAGTCCTTCAAACTGTATAACAAATTGGGTCTGCAACATGCTTGCAGGTAGGGTAATAAACTGTTCCATTTGACAAAGCTCGACTAGAATGTCAGTGACCAGGGAAACACCTCAAGGGGGAGTCATATCTCCACTCCTTTGGGTACTGGTCATAAATGATATCCTCAAAAAGCTTAATTCAATGGGCATTAGCGCCACAGTATACGCGGATGACGTGCTCCTAAAGTGCAGGGAAAATACTTCAACACTGTAAGTGAGATCATGGAGCTTGCCTTAAAGACGATCAGCACTTGGGCATACAGCTGGGGTCTCAATGTCAATCCCTCCAAAATGGAACTGGTTCTTTTTAACAGAAAGTACAAGATACCGCAATTCACACTGCCAAAACTCAGCGGGGGATCTGTCCCTCTCGGATAGTACGAAGTATCTTGGCGTGATTCTGGATAAGAAACTGAATTGGAATCTCAACAAAGCGGAAAGAATCAAAAAGGCATATAATGCCTTTTTATATGCAAAAGAACTATGGGAAAAATTTTTGTGCCTAAAACCTGCTACGGTGTACTGGCTATATACGGTATCGGTGAGACCCATACTGACATATGGCGCACTAGCATGGTGGAAAGCAGAAAAAGAAAACGAATTACGGAAAATTAGCGGTGGTTCAGAGAACGGCTTCCATAGCCACTACAGGTGCGCTTCGTACCATCCCGACGGCGGCATTGGACACCTTTCTGCACCTAACACCGCTTGATTTACCGATAAAAAAAAACTTTCTGGCAAAAGTGCGATTCGACTCACTATTCTCGGTCTTTTCAAAAGCAGTAGCTTCTGACACGGCACGATCCTGGAGGAGCTAATACCAGGAAATACTATTAAAACGGATGAAATCCGTTCCTTAATCGATTTCGACATTCCGTATGATATCCTGAGGGGAAGGACTGGCAAGAAAATGCAGTAATAAGATCAAACGAAATTGCAGTTTCACAGATGGCTCGAAGACAGAGGAAGGAACAGGTTCCGGTATCTTCTAGGAGGATCCGGAACTGAGACTGTCCATAAGGCCACCGGACACTAGTAGTGTCTTCCAATCAGAGGTTCTAGTTGTCCTCAGGGCGGTTGAGCTGATGCAGATTAGATCGGTATCCGATAGAGATATCGCTATCTATATCGACAGCCAGGCCGCTCTTAAGGCAATGGAGTGAACCAACATCAACTCTGACACAGTCAGGGGCTATCGCACAATGCTCAAAGCATTATGCATTCAAAGCATTATGCAATTGGAGTCGGTTTTAACTGGACCCGCAGGGGATAGCGATGGGCTCGTTTTGGTGCCTAGTGTCTGTATCTTATGGCACACCCTGTTTTATCTAAGCTATTGGCAAGCTTCAGCCTCGACAAGCTTGAGCCACATTCACTTTAAAAAATTGTCTCTCCCTTAAGACACTTAAGTCGTTTTCAGAAGCTTCATGGGTCAGGGACCAGAAGAAACATCAGAGCCAATACCTTAGTCTTTATTCTACATAAGAAATGAATTTCAGTAACGTAATTTAGCTGCAACCCCAGGCATAAGATTGGGACTAGAGTCGGACCGAACATTCGGCTTCGACTAAGCCCGAAAAGTGACTAAGGTCACTGACCAATCCTTTGGTCCCGAATGACAGCGCAGTGAAGGAAGTGTGCCACTTTTGTGGCGCAGTGGAGAGGAACTTCCGCCAACTAAGCCAACTGAAGGAGACATCTTTTTTTCCAAGTCTCCCAAACCGAAACCCCTATTTGTTTGATTAGTCCCTGCAGGAAACCAATAAAAGGAACAGACTATCCTCTCATTATTTGCACATAGCTTTTGCTATCGAAGACTTCAATGTGAAATAAAAGAAAGAGGAATGCGTTAAATTACCCACGACCGTTAGAGTGTATGTATTTTTTACCCTCCTACCTTGTTCATGTCCTTTCGTTCCCTCTTTACTTTTGAATGGGAAGACTGATCTCTGGCGGAGGTGGAGGGCAGTCATAGTCCCATCAGCTTTTGGCCCACTGACCACAACTCTCGAAAAGAGCCCACATAGGTTCACGGGCTAGTTTACCCTCAGAAGAGGACCAGGTGGTTCGGTCGGTGAAGCCCTAAGGACGGTAGGGAGACTCACGATGAACCAGGAGCCCAGGGTGCGACAGGAGGTACACCAAGACCACCCCAACACAATGAGCACGGAGAGGGCAGGACGATCCCTGAAACCTACACCGCATCAAAAGCCAACCAGGAATTCCACATCTTGCAATCGAAGTTGAGATAAGAAGCATCACGTCTCGTTATTCATGTGGATGCGAACTGTAAAATGTTCGATGGGGGAAGAGATGACGATCTCTTTTATAGCTACACCCCCAACGAGGGAGCAACAGAGGTGTGTAGGCGGACGGCCAGTATAATCGTGCACATTCCAACGACGCATCAACTTTAAAAGTTCGGTTCGATGGGTGAAAGATGACGACCCTTTTGGTGCCAGGACCCTACCGAAGGAGCACAAAGGGAGCAGCAGAGGCTGTAGGCGGACGGCCATGTTACAAGACAGCTTCCAACGTGGGAAACATACGCACATATAAAACAATAACAACAATAGTAAACATAAACAATAACAACAACACCAATAAAATAAACATAAACAATAACAATAATAACTAAATAACCAACTGGCAAGACCAGGCGGGCAGAGAGGCCCACAACATACACAAGTAAAACAAATGTATTGTAAGGAATGATCCCCTGTTGGTTGGTCCCCATTCCCCCCAAATCTGAACGCCGATCCACGGGAGTAGGAAGGACCCGCGGGGTAAGGGGTAAAGTAACAAAGAGACACATGTACTTAGCTTTAGGCGGCGATCTAGAGAATGTCGAAGTCTGCTAGTTGTGTAGCTGAGAGCCCCGTACGTTAGCATCAAATGAATGTGTGAGTGAGTGGGAATGAGTATGCGTGTGAGAGTCTGGCGGGAGTTTGTGGAAGAAAAAAGAACTGGAAGTCACTTTAGTGACGACCAGCAAATCGAAAGGGTCCAGATGAGGTTTCTTAATAGTGCTAAATTTGTTGAATAGAGAAATGAAAAATTTTTCCCTTCTTTTCAATTTGGTTTAAATAGAGATAGCTGAACGGAGAAAGAAGGACTGTGTCAGAAGGGGTGCAGAACCGCCAGGAGATAGGAAAGCTAAGTATTGTGATCTTGTGAATATAGTGCAGTGTAATGGAAATGTTTTCCTATTGTGAGAATATAGACTCCGGTAGGTCGCGCGTGAGGTATAATCCCGAGAAATAGGCGAGACACGCCACCCGTTTGTTTATTTTTTGTACGTTTGGGAATGTAAATAACTGGTCATTCTATCGACGAGTGTAACGCTAGTCTAACGAATAAATCGTCAAGCGCCATCGGAGCTTTTATTACGTGGGTTACACTCCGTCTTTTCAATCACTGGTATTTTTTTCTTTGGAGAAGGTTCTTCTGTTTCGTTTTTTAATTTTTCGCAATTACATTTTTTCAGCCACCTGCTCAAGAAACACACAACCCTCCTAAAAGTTCTGCAAGAATTCAGCTCCTATCCTGTAATCCGAGGCCTTCCCCGCTCAAAATCCGAACACATGAATAAGGATTTTGACAAGTCCTTTAAAGGCCAGATCGAGTCTCTTAACCATCTGTACCACGAAACTATCCCTTTTAATGTTCATCATGTTTTTTTGTACAGGGTTCCTAACCATGCCTTCCATTTTTACCGGATCTTTAGTGCATGTAATCCGTTCCTGTTGATGACGAACCCTAAGAATTTCAAGGACAGGCTTTAAAGTGACAAAGATAATATCGTATAAATACACAAAGACGTGTGAATGAATATATGCAACGTGAACCCATGCGACGTCACATGGCATTTGCAAGTAATACCTCAAGACGAGAGTAACAGTGGGTTGACAGTGGTGTGCAAGTGGACAGGCAATGTAATAAAACACACTTCAACGACGTACCCACCAATGGGTAAAGACACTGCGGCCTCTTTTTTGGCCTGGCACCGATGCACATTAAGGTAATTGGAGCGAAAATCTGGCCAAAACTTGATTTTGTAATAGGTTTTTTCCTTGCGGTAGAAAAAAACCTATTGAAAAATGCACCGTATTCATTTTAGGTGTTTGGGTACATACTTGAAGCAGCATCAGTTGAAAGTCTTCAATGAAAACTCTAAGCACTTTATTGAGCTATACCCATGGCATCCAATGACTCCGACCAGGCACAAAACTCTTTAACACTGATCTGAAGTACTCGATACTCTTGTATTCTGCCATTTGAGCAGTTATCTAAGGAAGCGCACAATAAACATCTTCGGTTATACCGGTCAAATTTTGCGCGAAAATGTTCAAGAAGGGACTGCCTAATGGATGTTATAAACACGTAAGTTAGATATAAATGTCAAATATAAATAGATAATTAATATCAACTTCTCCTTTTTTTCGAAACAGATTACTGTTGACATCTGATCCTCTTATATCAGGTTTAAGGACTTTCCATAAGGAGAAAACAAAGCTATTTAGCACGGAGGCACTTGAAATGCTCATTTCCGAGCCTCCTGGATATCAGCAGGAATTTTCCATCAGATGACGAAGCAGAATCGGATGAAGAATCTTTTAATGAAAAAGAAAAACAGAAAAATATAAGCAAAACCACTTTGTTAAAGGCATACAAATAGCGTTGTTTTAAATATATACTATTTCATCAAAATTAATTGTTACACGCTATTGGCCATACTACTACTACTTTACATATTGCCCATAGACACTCTGCCCTAAATACCCTGATCCCGTCGTTCCACCAGTAGTAAAGCAAACGTCTTCTGCTTGAAATCCTCCTGGGCATTGATGTAACGCACGCCATGCTGATAGACTGAGTGAATTTTCTGCCGAACGTTTCGTTGTCGAAGAGATTATCTTCCCATATCGGACCAGTCGATTTCGGGTGGTGAATGACTCTGGCATAATCGATGTCAATTATAAGGGCTTGGTGATCACTGTGGGTACGAGTATAATCTTAACTGAACCTCTATTTAATTTGCCGGGAAGGCATTACCTCTTACGTTAGTAAATCTACTACATTGAAATCTCCTCCGATAACCACTGGAGTTCTATCCGGAGCAACGCCCACGGGGTTGTCTAGCATCCCCTGATGTTCAATTCCAGTCCAGCTGGGCCGAGTGTAGTAACTATAAAATTGTATACCATTGATTTTTGTCCGAAAAAAACCGGCTGTTCATTGGCAGAAGCGCATGTTTTCCACATGACTGTGTTGCAGCCCGCTTCGATCAATTCTTATTGCAGATCGCTTTTCCGAGGAAACAGCATTTGTTGCCGCTGGCTGTGTGCTATTCATTTATCGAGTTGCCTTTCCTGCAGAATATGAAGGATAGTTCCTCATTGCAATCTTCTACGATATGTCTTTCTTTATTGCATCTACTACAGAATTTAGAGCCGTCTTCTTCACTATCAAATGATTGAATGCATTTAGCAGGGAGATTAATTATTGCTGTTTGGGTTTCACCGTACGCTTTCCACAAAGAAATTATATCAATAGCGATAACCCTTTCCAAATCGAATCTGGCACTGATCGCCGCACGTACGACTTCTTTGGTACTGACCTCATCCATGTCTCTGACCTCGACCGTTTAAGAGTGCGTGAGCGTTCTGGCTTCCACCTGTTCTCCTAGGCATTCACCAATGACACTTTTGTAATCAATTATTTTTAACCTCCTTCTTCGGCTGTGTAGCGCTTCCGTTTGTATTCACGTTTCGGCTCCGGCATGTTACTCGTATTATCTGATGGTGGTTTTTTCTTTTTATTATCCTTGACAGGTTTAAGCCAGGGGAGGTCTGAGAAGAGTTATTTCTCCTTATCACCACCTTCGCCTCTTCGTCGCGCAACTTGACTGCGACGAGACATCGTGAGTTCTTTGAGTCCTGCCATAGTTTTAACAGGAAAAGGGGGTCCTTGCATTATTTGCATGAAAGCAGGATTTTACTCTGGCTTACTAAGATAACAGAATACCTCAAGAGTCAGCCCTTATAGCTCCCAATTCAAAATCGTTGTACAGTATTTCGTAACTCAGACTTACCTTGGCTCTGTTTTAATGTTTTCCTTTTTGTTAGTCTGACTCTTATCCTGATTTGTGGCGCAGGAATATAAATGACCTAACATAGTTGGCAAACTTTACAGATATCGGTCGTTCCAATAACCGGTTTTTACTAAAGGTCCCTATCCATGTGAACCTGTCCCGTGTGAATGTCAAAATTTAAGATGGTATCATCCATAAGAAAATGGCGAGGCGAATTCTTGTTTTGACATTGCTAATGTTTGCAACTCTAATTTCGGGTAAGTTGCAAACAAATTTTAATATTTGCCAATAATTTTTTTTCTTATATTTTTTAGAACGACAAAAGAAGAAATTCAAAGACATCTGGAGCAAAAAAAAACAGTTTTCCATAAAATACCGCTGCCTCCAACGGATTAGTTTTACATGGATTTGGCAAAAGCGGTTGAAGTGGTTTGCTAACATTTCTTTTTGAGTAAGTGGTAAACGACCGTTTTCTTTAGAGAATCATTGCCGAAATACTTTTCCAATATTTCCAACGTTCCCGCACCATTAAATCCGTTTTTTACGCAAAATTTAATACAAGTTTGTTGTTGTAAATTGTAAAAAAACACACACAGAGATAGATGTACTCTTGGCTACGTAACTTTTGCAAATGTCAAGCTATGGTTTAGAGGGAATATCAACAACAGATGTACCAACTTAACAAAAAAAAACAGAACTCAAATCGGAACAATGGAAGCGCCGCACGTGGGACTTCCGGGAACTTTCTGATCAAAGTAGTATTTTAATTTGAAAATAATTAATTTGACTCCTCTTTTTTACAGAAGAATCGATATAATTTTACCATACAACATCCTGGTAAATGCTTTTGAAGAGTGGAAACATCGAAAAGGGACCATAGATGAATGAAAAATCGGTGATTTACCTCACGGTTCGATTAGATATATATTTATGTTCATATTCATATTTTATTTATATTCACTCTTATTTGATAAATAAAAAATATTAAAAAATAATTGCGTTCACTTATTATCATAGATTATGCATTTCCACACCACTTTTGAACTATGCATAGTATTGCGTTAACCAATTGTTTTTTGTTTGGATGTTCGATTTCCTAGGCGATGGCGATGCCGTGATAGTTAGCTCATTGGACTATCACGCAGAGAGTCTGCGTTCGATTCCTGGCTGGTTTCACCAACAATTTTTCAAACCGCCATCACTCTTTCGGCGGGCAATGGCAAACTCCTGAAAGTAAAATTGCCTACGAAAAAGCTTCTAAGGAGTGCCGTTTGGATTCGGCGATAAACCGTGGGCACCGCTCAGATGTGACTAAAATGGGCCATGGCCCATGCCAGCGCCACAGTGTTTTTTGTTTTTTTTTGTTCGGTTTCCGAAGGAGGCCAATTTCACTTTTCAGACACACTCACAAATTTTTAATATAAATTAACTTCATCTTTGGAAGAAACTACACAAGTTACAAGAACAAAAGCTGTATCTATAAAATTAATTTTTTTCACGAACTTTATGCCCATTAAATTTGTATTTGAGACTTTGCCAAAAAATGCAAAGAATTGTGTTGATCATCTAGCTTCTATCGATGAGAGGAAATAATTAATAGATGCAAATATATATTTTATAATACCGCGCAAGTGGATTAAAAAGTTGTTTGACTTTTTAGTCCACACACTAATAATATATTAAATATTTTTCCATGCAAAATGCAAATGGATTCCCCACTTCCTGGGCGGATAAATGCACATGTGTCTTGCATCCTAAACTGCATTTCTTCGAATTTGTCATATTAGTCTGTCTATAAAATAAGACCTTATTAATTTATTAAATACAAAGGAAATATTTTTTTCACTTACAGTTCTGCTCCTTCTTCAATAAGATATTGACATTTCTTCATTTTATCACGATGTGGGCAAATTTTTTGTTTCACCATGAATATTTTTATCAGAAGGGTATATTCCGTATAAATTTGTAATCCAAAAATGAATTTCATATCGGAAATATGTATAGATTAAAAATACATACAATTTGATTATTGTTTTATTTTTTTATAGATCAACGAAAAGGATTAATGGTTATTTTAAATATTTTTATTTGTGCAAGTATAACTAAACGCAAATCTTTTGCAAAATTTATTTTAACAAACAGAAAACAAAACAATGAGCAAACTATCAAGAATTTGTTATTTCTAAATACAATAAAAAATAAACTAATTCTTAAAAAATGTTGTAAATATAAACATATATTTAACTGGACATTTTTAGCTCATAATAGAGAAATAAAAATGCTATGGTTGTTTTCTTACATGAATTTCTAAATTTTATAAATATATCTCCATACTTGTAGTAAATTGAATTTTAAAATAATACCTAACTTACAAAGTTCCCAATTGGTCACTGCCCGACATTCTCGTTTGACCGATTTTGTAGTAAACATTTAAAAGCTACTATTGTTCCTGTTCTAATTCCAAAACAAAATTTGCGGTTATTAATGATTTGTCGCGGAGTCTGAGCTCGAGCGATGAAATTACTATAAAAAGAGTAAGAAAAGATATAAGTCATATGAAAAATTGCAGTATATAATTATTACTATTATTTATTATTAGGCAATTGAAATTACATATTAAAATTTAATCCATCAAAGAAAAAGACTATTAAACCAACTGTTTTCGGTGTTTTGCTTCAAACAGCTATTCATTTCGATTTCTACATATATTGTCATTAAAAGAAGACGTACATATGTAAATATTGCGAAACAATGAAAATCGGATTGGTATTTGTTTTTAAGGGAATCATTGGTAATTCACTTTTAACTTTTTAATTTTATTTAATTTATTGCAAACACAAAAATTCCGAATTCGTTGTTCAGTTTTTGTATATTTATATTGTATATTTAAACATAACGCTGTACTTTTTACAAATATCACGCTATATATGTTACAAGAGTATTAATTTTTTGTTTTTTTTGTTTTTTTGTTTTAAACGGACTAGAATTTATTATTATTTTTAAGTCTACACAAAGTAACGAATAGTTAATATAGGAATGGAGGAACATTGTCAAATCCCATTGGTTAACTTTAAAACTTAGGGCCATCGATTCTCAAATGATAAGTTCGATTATTTATATGGTTTCGTGATCCTTCTATGTTTGTTATATTATTTTATAAAATTTTGTCGGAAACTACCAACAAATTTTTTAGAAAACGCCCATTCATTTATTAATGAATGTTTCAAAGACTCCAGCACAGTTTTAAAACTACCTTTAAATGCTTCAGAGTTCAAGAAAATATTTAACAGAAGTAAATGTTTCCTTAAGTTCTAACTTAGTACTTTTATAAACAAATGAGCTGTTATTATAAGCATTCTTGAAGTCTTAGATTCAAAAGAACTATTATGCTTCCACATTGAGAATTGACAAGATTTCAATTTTGATCGATTAGATTTAATGGAATTTTGGGTGTTAATATGTTGTTCAATAGTTATTTGAATATATTTTAAGCCATATTGGGAAGTAGCACTTTTAAATCTATATAAGATTCATGTGGAAATATTTGAGAAAATGATGATACGGTTATAATAGTAAAAAGCATTCAAATCAGGATGATAGCTTAACTGAGAAAAGATGAAATGCATAAGCAACTATAGTACATATTTATAAGTTAAGAAGATTAGCATTCAATATTTAATAACACTGAGCACATTCCTCTACTCCCAAAAATATTACGTTTCTTTCATTCATCCAACAGAGACACAAATTCATTTTCCCATGTTCCCATAGTAAAACAAAGCCACGCTCCAGGTTCATGATGCTGACTTTGCGTCTGAAGCTAGATCATGTTCCAAACATTTTCCCACATTTCTTCTATCCTATAACATATTCCGCCCCATGGGTTAACAAAGGTGTTAAGTTAATTTGATAATTTTGTCTAAGTTAGTTTGAACGTGATTTGAATCCAATAAAGAGATTTCTCCTCACCAAATTAAAAAGTATTATTAGACATTTTCAAATGATAATTTAGTAGTGCATGCAAGTCTTAAATGCAGAGCAAGCTCTCAAAAAGTGATATCTTTCGTTAACGTGCTGCAGGCAACCTGAACCGAGCTGATTCCGACACCTTACCACCTAGCCCAGTACAGGAACTTGTACAGCACTGCCAGTACCAGCAAGTACACATGATCATCGGCTGGGATGCAAACGTCCATCACCATATTTGGTGGCTAGCCTACATATAGAAATAGCGTAAGAGAGTAAATTTTAGACCTCACTCTCTGTTCCTTTTCTTACAAATCATCGTGATAGGCTGGCATGTGTCCGATGAGGTATTTTAATCAGACCACATGCACATTATGTTCAAAATAAGATACCACACCGAACACAAGCCAGTTCGATACGACGACAAACATACGAACTGGAGAACATACCATCAACGCCACTTACAGTAGTGGGTGCTGACGAAGAACACACTCCGGGAAATAACCCTCTTTTCCTTCAAACATAGCTGTAAAGTTAGGAAAACTGTGGCGAAATTGTGGTACGCACATGTTGATACGAAAACCTTGAGGCTCGGAAAAGGTTGAGAAAACTTTTTAACACCGGAAATTAGGAACAATACCAATCCCTCTTACCTTCTACAATCAAGAGTCGCGTTTATCAAATAGAGCCTCCTGCGAGAAACTTAAAAAATTCTGATAGTAGCACGACTCCATAGATCCCTTTGTAAAGATCACTCTAATTGCATAGATTTGCTGATCAAACAAAATGGCACAACCATACGCTACCGCGAAGAAACTCTTAACACCTTACTTCATGTTCACTTCAATATTGAGATGTCCAACGGACGGCCAACTAGTTCTTCACCCTCGAGAAACCTCAATTCAATTTATTAGTTCAAATATTGCTTACAGTGGTAAGATAACAACGATCTTTTAAATTGTGCAAGCCTAGATTTAAATTAAGTAATTATGCGCAAAAGTGAATACGATATTATTTTCAATTTACAAAATACAGTGAGATCATAAATTCCGAGCTTACAAGTTTATAGATAGTGTCTCGGTAAATTTTCCTGCAACAAGATTTACCCTCTTCCTTTTTCATATCCCTTCGTTCCATCTTCTCATTGAGTGGGAAGACCGAGCTATGGCGGAGGTGGAGGGCAGCCATTGTCCCACCAGCCTTTGGCCCACCGACCACAACCCTCGATAAGAACCACGTAGGTTCACGGGCTAGCTTACCCTCAGAGGAGGACAAGGTGATTCGGTCGGTGAAGCCCTAAGGACGGTAGGGAGACTCACGACGAACCAGGAGCCCAGGGCGCGACAGGAGGTCCTCCATGATCAGCGTTGTCGGAGCCCGTAGGCTAGACTGGGGACTCACAACGGGCTGCATCAGACAGGGCGTCCGAAAGTTACCGACGGGTGGGAAGACGATCTCCGGAACCTACACCCCCAACGAAAGCCACGAAAACAAGGCTTCAGTAGTACCGGCATCACATCACGCACTCGATGTGGATGCAGAGACAAAACCTAAGGGGGAGGAGATGACGATTTCTTTTAGATCTACACCCCCCAACGAGGAGGAGGAGGAGCGACGGTGGTGTGCGGCCAAGATAATGAGACACATCTCAACGCCGCATCATCTTTAAAAGTCAGGTTCGATGGGTGAAGGGACGACGACCTTTGAAGCCAGCACCCCACAGATGGGGCACCAAGGGATCAGCAGAGACTGTAGGCGGACGGCCAAGTTACGAGACAGCTTCCAACGTTGGAACATATAAACACAAATAATAACAACAATTGCAACTGTAAACAATAACAACAACACCAATAACATAATTAACATCAATTTACATTCACATCAATATAAACATTAACAACAAAAGAATAAAAACAATAACAAAACTATTAGAACAATAAACTGGCAAATTCCATGCGAGTAGAAAGGCCCACAACCTAAACAAACAAAACAAACAAAGAAACAAATTAATAATTATGTAAGGAATGACCCGCTATTAGTCAGTCCCCCATTCCCCCCAAATTTGAACGCTGATCCACCGGAGTAGGTAGGGACCTGTGGTAAATTTGCACAGAGGCACATATACTTAGTTTTGTTTGGGGCGGCGGTCTAGAAAATGGCTAGACCACACAACCTTCCTCCTTCGTCCTATCACTCCATCGACCTTCGATCATACATTCTTTCTCCTTCGTGTTTGTTGGTGTTTTGCAATTTTGTTTAGTTTGATGGGGGAAAATTAACAGGGGATCAGCAATGAGAAAAACATTGCTTCTCGCAATTTTCAATGTAGTTCCAGTGCCTAGGGAAATAGCTAGGCATAGCTAGGATCCACAAGCTCTCATAAACTCGCTCAGTGAAGTTCCCAGTTATCACTGGAAGCGGGTGAGAACTCAGTGTCTGAGGAGTTTAGCATGAGAGTGTGCAATTGGAAACATTTAGAATGTATGAGAGGCCTAGCTGGACACGGGAGCACACACTAGCAAAGTTTGCTAGTCGTGTAGCTGGAAACCCCGTTGTTGGGTCCACTAGAGTCAAATGTATGTATGAGTGAGTGTGGATGAGAAAGAGTGCGTGAATCTGGCGAGAGTTTGTGGAATGGAAAAGAACTTGAAAGCACTTTTGTGACGACCAACAAATTCCGAGGGTCATTTTAGATAGTTTAACTTGTGCGAAATTTTCGCGTAATTGCGAAAGGCAATTTTTCTTTTGTTTGTAGGAAGAGAAAGAGTAGAGTAGATTTTTTAAAAAATAGAATCGCTAGTTTTCTGGCAGACAGAAGGATGGAAAAAAGATAAGGAGAAAGGAAGCAGGAAGGATTACAAAGGAGTAGCAAGAAGAGAATGTGCCAGAAGTGGCACAGAACCGCCAGTAAGAAAAGAAAAGCTAAGTATCGTGCAAATTATAGTGGCTAGATATCGTAAAAGGGAGGACTTAGTTAGCACTTATTAGTGCTTCTAATTCTTCTAATTTTAATGCGTAGCGAGTTCCACAACCGAGTGGCATTACAAAAAACTGACGTTCGGAAGTTAAGCAGGCAGAACTTCTTTGTAAGAGCATACACAATCTACCTGACTGAAGCGGACATAGTTTTTTGTACAAGTACTCAAGCTCTTTGGTTTGCGTGATATTGTGCAAGAGACATAATGTTCTATATTTAAGCAAATTGTAGAAGGTACAATCGGAGATCTGCCTCGAGTAGGAGAAAACGTGATCAAGTCTTCTTAGGCTAAAGACGAAGCGAGCAATATTATTGTAAGCGACAGTTGGTTTTCTTCTTGAGAATACCTCACAGCAATACAACAGGTTTGGTAAAAGAAGGGTTTTCACCAAGAAGAGTTTTGTGCTGGTAGGAATAAAATACTGTGCAACCCAAAGAGCACGTAGTCAACCATAAACCTTACCAATAGTGGCATTGATATGTGTAGACCAAGTAAAAGCCCGATTAAAGATTACACCAAGGTTTTTGGCGTATTCAACATACTCTATTGGGTTTTGCGCCAGTATGATTGGTGTAAAATTAGATATACCCAATCTTCTCTTATGCATCACAAGTGCTTTTGACTTTTGGGCATTTAGGCGTAAACCATTCTTAGTTGGCCAATCGAGTATACGCTAAAGATCTTCATTCATCAACATAGCGACTTTGTCAACACGATTTTAAAGCCAACTCAAGTGAATTTGTGTGTCATCAGCAGAATCAATAGTTTATCCCGAAAACTCATCAGCCCGAATAAGGTAAAATGGGCTATCAGCTCATTTAAGCCATTAAGGCACCAGCTACTGACGGTATTTTTCAAGATTTGTCACAGAGTGGTCTGGAATTGCTTGTACCTACCTTGATAGCTTTATTTAGGTTCAGTTTCAACTGGGTTACATACTACGTACTTGGAGTGAAGTTAACGTAGTATCCTCAAACCAGGCAACAAACCCAGCGAGCTGCCTAAAACATACCGTTCTATAAAAAAGTTAAAGGTAAAATTTGATGGACAAATCAAGAAATCTTATTAGCCCGGCAACAGCGTTACATTTTTCCGGGAAATGAAAACTAACATCAAAAACACCACTCTTTATTATTTATAACATATACATATATGAAAAACAAAATTTCGTGAAATATTCTGCAAAATTTTGTCGAAACCGACATTATTAATTACTAGTCTCTCCCGTCGCCGAAATTCGACGATTCACAAAAGCAACAGTTGTAGTGTACACAAGAAAAGTGTCGTCACTCTTCACTATGTTTATCTTTTTTTCATTTTGTTTAGTCTATATCCCACTTAGAGTAGGGAAACTCTTTTGCAATCGTAGTAGTGACTTTCACAGTCACAAACTTACATGATTCGACTGTACGCTTATCCCTAGCATTTTTCCTGTTCTTTACTATTGACTGTTTATGAAAAATTTCAAAATTTGTTCGCGAACATGTTCGCCGTTTGTGGCGTTGTTCGAAAACATTTCCTTTTTTAAATAAATGTTGTTGCATGCACATCAGCGGAAGATAAAAAGTGGAAAGTTTTAGCAAAACGTTTCTTTTGGAATTTATCGAAATTCTTAGAAATATTTAAATTTTAGTTCCTCGAAACTTTGTCCAGTTGCGACGAATCTTAAAGTTGTCTCTCGTTTCCTGTAATTGCTTCTCGCATTCCTGTATTTTGCTTTCCAATAACTGGACCGATCAAACTCAGCAATATAACAATATATAAGTTTCTGAATCCATTCTAAGAAATTTTTAAAAATCTTTTGGTGCAGACATTTCTAAAATTCTCAACAATTTAGTATGAGTGCGATCGTCTCTACCAAACAGCCACTCTTTCATCCACTCTCATATTTTTTGTTTATTAGTTTTTTCTTGCTTTCGCTTTTTGCATATATGTATACATTGTTAATAATGCAATTGCATCATCCGCGTGTGCGTTCTCCATATTTTCTAGTTGAAAGTTACAGCAAAAGTGATGCTCCGCAAATCGGTTCGTCATGTGTTGCCAAATGTCAACAAACAAATCGCACGAACATATTCGTCTTGTACGGCCAGCTTAAGCTACGTAAAATTGTAAATATTGTAAAATTTCGGCTTGGATTCGAAATTATAAAACGTTATTCTATTTCAAAACACTTAATTTACTATTATTTAAAATAATCTGCGTGTGAAAGCATAACACTGACATGTAGGTTTGGCTTTTGTAGAGTTTCAAGTACAAAACAACCGTTAAAATTTTACCCCTGCAGAGTCAATATCGAAACCAAATATATCTGAGTTTCAAATCACTACATCACAACATGCTTTCCTTTCTCCTCCTTCTATCTTTCCCCCCGCGCTATGGTAAAAGTATAAGGGTATCATAAAACCCCTTAAGGTGCGAGTAAATTATAAAAAAATAAAACTTCCAAGTAATTCATAACCGATTTTACTATCTCACAATTCAGATCTCTTATCGTTCACTATTAAGACTTAAGGGCTGAACAGAATGTGAATCTGCATCTGTATCTCGAAGTTGGTTGTTATTCGACTTCGAGATACAGATTATCCATGCATTGAACTTTTGAAAGTTCGATATCAGATACAGATTCAAGTTTCAGATTCACATTCTGTTCAGCCCTTAAGCTCCTTTTCTGTCGCTTCTCAATCAACTTAACTCACACTTTTTCTCATCCTGTATTTATACCACATTTGTAGGGTTGTAGTTTTTTCTCGTATCTTCTGGTTTGAAACTGGGGTAATACGAGTATATGAACTCATCAGAGAGAGAGAGAGTTTATTAATGATGTATGATAAGGTAATGCAACACTGGATTCCTGATTTTACAACATCTATATCTATAGATATATGTAAAATAACCTAATCTTTAACATGTTTTACCAAGGTTTGGTAAGACCGTTTGGCAAAAAAAAAACACATTGTATCATGCTATTCGGTTCAGTAGAAAGGTGTAAAAGCGTACGAAAAAAAAAGACAGCACGTATTTATATATAGATAAGATAGTATAACATTAAATCACAATGCCAGCTCAATGCTTCCAGATTGTGCTTTGTCTCCGCTTACACTTGAGTGCGTCGAATCTTCAATGGGACGAATACATTTTCGCACTCGTGTAGTAGCAAGAGTACTTAAAGATCTTGTACTCGTGCTCACAAATCCGCTGGTCCAGATGGTATATCTCCCCTTCTTCTGAAGAGGTGTTTTTCTACGCTGGGAAAACCACTGCGTAAGCTTTTCCATCAATCCTATTCTTTAGGACTCTTTCCGAGCAGATGGAAAACAGCATTTGTCCAGCCCGTCCCTAAAAAAGCGAATCTTCTTCTCTCTCCTCTTACAGACCCATTGCACTTACGTCCCTTCTTTCCAAGGTCATGGAAACGCTGATATATCATCAGCTCATGAAATATCTCGAAACACGAAAACTTCTTAATGACCGGCTGTACGGTTTTCGTAGCAACAGGTCCACTGGTGATTTGATGGCATGTCTAACCGATCAGTGAAATCAAAGTTTACATCAATCTGGCGAAAGCAAGATAGTTGCACTTGATATTTCTAAGGCATTTGACAGAGTTTGGCATTAAGCTCTTTTGTCGAAAATGCGTGCATTTGGGATCGATGACTCTCTACTTCAATGGATTAGAAATTACCTTTCGGAACGTTCAAATCAAGTTGTCTTGGATGGTTTCAAGTCTGATATTCACAAAATAAATGCTGGTGTGCCCCAGGGCTCCGTTCTGTCTCCGACACTCTTTTTAATTGTCATCAATGATCTCTTGTCTCCTACTTCTAATTCAATTTACTCCTATGCTGACGACAGTACTCTCTGCTTTTCATATTCGTTCCCGAAATCACGTCCCTGCCCTTCGGCTGTAGAACGCGAACGGCAGCATATGTTAAGTTCATTAAATTCCGATATAAACAGCATAACCAATTGGGGAACTACCAACAGAGTGGAATTTAATGCTTCCAAAACACAATGCTGTCTGCTGTCACTTACGCGAAATTCAAATACCCGGCCATTATCCATGAATGGCACTTGCATCGTTGAAACCGAAAAACTTTCCATTCTCGGTATGTGTGTCTATGACTACTTACGTTGGAATGACCACATATTCGAAGTCGCCAAAAATGCTGCGAAATTTCTAGGTTTCCTTAAGCGATGTAAGAAGTACTTCACCCCCTCTGATCAGGCTTCTTTACATAAGGCTTTCATCCGCCAAAAACTGGAGTACAATGCTCACATCCGGTCTGGTGCTCCCAAGACTTCTATTTTCACCACCAGTGTTCCTCAGATATTGCCAGTAGCATTCCGCCCCTTCAACCCTCCAACCGTAAAACCCGTCTCGCTACGAATGCTCATCAGTACACCCTCAAGCCCACTTTCAGACGCACCCTGAAATATCGTGATACTTTCCTAAGCCAAACAGCTCGCCCAAGGAATGCCCTGCCGAGCTCTTTATTTCCTAGCCATTACAACCTTCAAACATTTAAAACCAACGTACATCGGTACCTTTCTTTTCTCCCTCCCTAAATTTCCTTTGCCCGCGCTATGTGCAAACATTTTAAGGGTACATAATCCCTTGTGCGTGCGCAAATTATAAAAATCAACCACTCTCCCCGCGGTAATCCCTTGAGCTATTACTTCGCGGGGCTGGTCAGCATCTATGCTATCTCCGGAGTTCTTGCTGTTTCAGCACGTCCTACCTGTTCGACTCGACGGATTTCTTTCTACACACCGGTTGTTAACTCATAAATTCCAGGCCAGTTTTCCTCTTATTGTAACATATGTTCGACGACGGACTTTGGACTAGGTACGTTTCTTCTTCTTTCTGCGAAACGACTGCAATAAAATATTGCATGATCCGCATCTTCGTCGTCATTTGGTCAATTTAGACACAAGGAAGAGTTATCGTGTCCAAAGCGGTACAAATATTTACAGTACCCCCGTGAGCAGACAGGAACTTGCTTAGGTGGTAGTTGCAGTTCCAGTGTGTCTGGTTAACCACACTTCTAAACACTGAATTACTTTATAGATCCATCGGCCTTTTGTGCTGTTGTACCTAGTTACTGAGGTAATTTCTTTCTCATCTTTAATCTTTTGGATTCGATGCGTCATAAAATAGCATTGAAATCGTCTTTGTTGATTTTAATTAAAAGCTAGGAAGACAGGGCTAATCGACTTTCTCCCTATCTTGATCTTCACAAGGATCAATCAACCGTCAAGCCGACTGACCACATTGCGATCGACGCAAGACGCTCCTCTAGTATTATGGATGTCCGAACGTTCCGAGGAGCCAACATCGACTCGGACCACTATCTTATTGTAGCCAAGGTACGGTTGCGGATATTCCGAACAACGCCAAGACAAGACAATATTGTGAGAAATTTCGACGTCAAACGGCTACAATCGCAAAAGATCGCCAAGTCATTTTTGGATCGAGTCTCTCTTAATCTCTTAAGATATCCCTTGCCGCCAGAATCAAGCATCGACGATCAGTGGCAACACTGCCAAATAAAACGGCAGGCGATTACTTGGTAAGGAGCATACACCAACCCATCTGTAAAATATGGTCGGACAAAGATATGCCCGATGACTGGAACCTCAGCATTGTTTGTCCGATCTTCACTGAACTGCGCCAACTACTGAGGCATCAGTCTTCTTAACATCTTTTTATCTGCCATCTGCAAGACCAAATATATGCTGTCAAGCAAAAAAAGCTAAACACTAAACACCGACGCCTCGACCAGAACGTTACTTTCGACAGGTATTGTATAACTTTGAGGTAGTTAAGGACTTTGTCCACCTAGGCTCTGTTATAAGTTCGGACAACAATCCAGCGCTTAGATCAAACGAAGAACTAGTCTTGCCAGTCGCAAGTTCTTTGGGCTAAGAAGGCAATTGACTAGTTAAGCCCTCTCTTGAACAATAAATGTTACCCTATATAAGACTTTAATAATCCCAGTATTCCTCTATGGCACAGTGGCATGGAAATTATCAAAGATGGATGAGGGTGCTCTTGTTCCTTGAGAGCAAAATTCTTTGAGTGGGTGGAAGAGGAGATACAACGCTACAACGAACTGTAGCGACATCGACCTAGCCAGAAGACGACCGAGGTGGCTGGGTCATGCAGAGCGGATAGACATAAATGCTTCGGTCCAAAAAGTCTTCGAATCTGTCCATGTGGGACGGCGCAGTAGATGGAGACCGAGACTCAGGCAAGTGGAAGGGGACCTCAGCCAACTTGCACCTAGCAATAAGTCGAGCTAGCTGGAGACGCTTGTTGACTGAAGCCCAGGCTCATCCCGGACTGTAGCACCACAATAAGTATGTAACTATTTCTTGCGTTGCTACGTGGCGGTTTGGCGCAATTTTGCTGTATATACCTATACTACACATCATATCTATCTATGGATACCATATACATATGCAGCTGCATCCTTAATGCGCATAGTTTTTTTTCCGACTATAGTTTTTTCTAAGCACCTGTCTGACTTCTTCCGTGGCCCAAACCGAGGTATATATGCCCCCATAAATCTGTGTTCAATCGGTGTGGTGAAATAATGCTAGTAACATGACTCCCCCATCCCCACTAGGATATCCCTCCTCCTTTATCCAATTGCCAATTGCACAAAAGTCATCAGGCGGAGTTATAGGCGCCTATAACTTCCTAGTAACTGAATTTTAGTTTTAATTGTAATTAATCGATTCGGCCTTATCTACTTTTACAAAGCAAAACAAAGGCGAATTTTTCCATTCGACCTTATTTCACGGCACCCGTTCAATTGTTTGGTTATAGTTGCTCTGGGTTGAACATTTCTGCGATTGTTCTTGCGGCAGCAACCGGATATTCTGTGAATCTTTTATTACAGCTGCATACTCGGAATTTCCAAACTAATATGATTATCATAGCGACAATAATGAGTAGTCCTGATGAACTTATGGTGGTGTTTGTTATTGCTTGTCGGTGAACAATACTTGGTAGCTCCAAATAAGTGGAGTCTATCTAGGGCCTTACTCTCTATTGCTACTCGAATGTCAGAAATATGCGAAAGTTGTTTGCGATTCTAATATCAATCGGTACTCTGTATGAAAATAGAATCGAGTACTCTGGCAATCAGTTAATTTGCTAATTTCGAAATTTCGAACTTACAAAAAAATGACATTGACACGAAAATTTTTAATTTGATTATTTTTTGTTATAATTGACTTGGTTCTAACAAAACAGAAAAAAGTGAGAAATATAGAGCTAGATATCGTTGAGCTTTGGTTTGAAGAAGAAAATACCGCGGCTGAAAGGATTCAATGCAGACAAATAAGGGATAGATCAAACATAATGGATCTAAATGATGAAAGGTTAATAAAAAAAAACTGCAGCAAAACAAAAAAGGGGATGTATTTATATCCTTATGTATATTTAAAGTTTCGCACAAAACTTTAGGCTGTATAAAGAAGCATTCATGCATGTTTTAAAAAGCATAAAACATGAATTAAGAGTTCATCGTCGACGAACATCAGTGCCAAACACTATGAAATTGGCTGCTACGTTGAGGTTCTTGACAACAGGAGGTTACCAACGACAGATTGGAGGCGACAAACAAACTGGGCTTGCACAACAAACCGTGTCGACTATAATTACTGAAGTCTGCCGTGCAATCGAAAAGTGTTAATGCCCTAAACACATAACGTTTCGCATGACAGAGGACGAAAAGAAAATACGCAAGAAAATACGTAGTTGGCGCAGTAGATGGAACCCATATCCAGATATTAACCTTCATCTCATCCTTGTGTAGAAAACTGCACAAAAAATTTTTGTTTTCTTAATTTCTGAAAACCACTAATTGCAAACTTCCGGAATTTTCAGACTTTGTTTATATCCTTGATTACCGAAAATAAAACGTACGTCCCCATAATAAAAATCTTTATGGCGGTTAATAGCACTAATTACGTTGTCTATCCTCATGTGTAGATTTCTACACATATAGACAGTAAGTGCATGTCATATAAAGAGTCATTTGCGTTAAGTGTTTTAGCAAGTGAATATCGTTGGTATATTTAGTGAAATTAATAAAAATAATAAAAGATAACAATGTCAAAAGCAAGATATCTGACAGAGGAAGAAACGGAAGCATTTTTGAATGAAGGCGATGATGATATCAGTGATGTTTCTGGAGACAGTGATGACGAATTTGTGACGATAACTAATATTCAGACGATAGCGATTCTGACGAAGAGCAAGCGAGTGGCTCAAATAAAACCAACTGAAGTTGAAAATGTGGACCTACTGCTTGTTTCGAAAGATGGTATTGTTTGACAACTAGAGTCATTTCAGCATCAAAGTGGTGGATTGCAGAATGAAAATATAATTTCTCTTCATCCTGGAACAACAAGATATGCCAAAGCTAGTGTTGATGGCATCAAAGATGCTTTTCTGCTCTTCTTCCCACCACAGTATCAAAACCAGTAATATACGGACTAAAATTCTGGTTGCTGGTTTGTTCTTATACCTGCTATGTTTAGAAAATCCAGCCATATTTGGAAAAGGCGATTGGAGCCAGTTCGGGTGAAAAAGACAAGGCGAACGAGTAGTTTTGGATCTCGTTGATGGCTTGAAAGGTTACAACATAACAATGGATAACTTCTTTTCCTCATATGAGCTTGGGCAAAAATTGTTGTCAAAGGGCATTACAATGGTTGGCCTTGGCAGTATGAGAAAGAATAAAAAAAGCATCGCACCAAAGCTTCTCGAATGCAAAAATAGACCGTTGTATGAATCTACTTTTGCTTTTACTGAAAACACAGCACTTGTTTCGTACATTATAAATATACGGAAAATTACGGAAAATAAGTGTACCGTGTTGCAAAGTACTTTGCATAACTCAATTGAAATCGAATCGACTGAAAAAAAGTTACCAGCGATTATAGCCTATTATAATAAAACAAAAGGTTTGTTCTTATACTACTTTTTTAAATTTCAAGACCCTCTATTGTTTTTTTTTTTTCATTCAATATAGGCGATGTGGATACGGTTAACTAACAGATGGCCAGTGGCTGTATTTGCAAACATGATTGACATTTCTGCTTTGAATGCATTAATTATTTTCAATGAAGTGAATCCCAATTGGCAAGCAACACAAAAAACAACAGTAAGAATGAATTTTCTACGTGAACTTGGAATATCCCTTGCAAAACCACTTATGGAAGCTAGAAGTGCGAAGCCAAGATCAGCATCGTCTGTTTTATTGCTTGCAACTGTTTTGGAAGAAAGTTCATCATCGTCACCTTTATAGTATGTTTCTGCATCAACTTCTACAAATCTAACAAAACGGTCAAGAAGCGTTCTACCACAAATTAAAGGCAGAGCAAGATGTCACGTTTGCTATGAAGAAAAATCCGCCAAAAAAAATAATGTCTATGAGACGATTTGTTGTTTTTGCACAAAAGCTGCATGTAAAAATCAACAAAATCGAAATGTATGTGTAAAATGCATTCAAGAAAAATTAATATACATATAAGTATATTCACCTACCTTCTCTTGTTATTTTAGAAATGAATTATAAAAGCAATTTTTCGGTTTAATTTAAAAAAGAATTTAGAAAATACATTAAAATCCCATATGTGTAGAAATCTACACATCTACAGGCCTAGTAGGAACGTACATCTATTCTTTAATAGAAAGCAAAAACACAGTATATAGCACTGAATTCGATATTCCGAACGGCACATACAGGAACTCGTACTGTGCGTCTTGCGTTACGAAGGCTGTATACTTGCGTGAGCCTGGCTCCATGGGGACATGGAAGAAATCATTTTCCAGCTCCAATGCTTCACTGTTCGCCAGAGAAGGCAACACAGATTTTAAACGTATGTTGCGCACTTCACAACATCTGTTTAATGTTTAATGTTGCAATGCCGGATGAAGTCGAAACGAATGCAGACGAAAATGGCGACTCTGCTTTCAACCTTACCGTTGAGTCCATTTCTTTACCCCAAGGCACAACAAATACTGCTGTGGCGATAAGAGGCCAGATTAAAAATAACTTCCAGACATAAAGCTTTACTTTTTAATCGTTTTCAATAAATATTTATGTGTTCAACTAAATTTCAGTCTTTGCATAAAAATAAGGCATAATTCATAGCTTTAAATTAACTTAAAAATCACTTTAACAAAAATTTAATAAAAAAAAATAAAGAAAAATGTCTAGTCAGTACGATTTTTATTTTTCTTTTTAAATTCAAATTTTGTTTTCTTCAATTCTTATTTAGCCTTGCTTAGATCTAATTTATGTTTCTTTAATATTAAGCCCTCTTCTTTTAACTCAAGTGCCTTTTTTTTATACCTTGCAATGGCTTCGAGGTTGTTGTTTATTTTTTTTAGGTTTTCAAACGAGTTCTTCTGGTACTCAATTTGATTTTGCACTTGTCTTTCCAACAAGCACCGGCGATTTTTATTGTTGCTCTTTACTCTATTTGTATTAGATATGCTTTCCTTTAAAGCATTACTTACAGAACATGAAGGTGGTTCAATCTCTGGAGTAGCCACTTCTGCTAAGTGCGATTCAGTTGCTGACAACTCTTCAAAGGGCCTATGTACTCCGAAACTTACAGTACCGCTTATCCCATTGATTGCTTTTTCCAAATCCAAAACTTCTATTACTCTTTCTTCAAGAGAAGAAAGTACGCAAAGTCTGCTAGGCCCACCGCCAGTTACAGATATGTTTTCTTTATGTTTTCTTAATTTTGCTTTGGTATGAACTTTTAAATCAGCCCAAACCTTAAACAGCTAAATATGTCATTGCTGTTAAATAAATATCTTCATTCCTACCTTTTTCCAACCAACTCCATCGCGCTTGGGAGGACCCTCGGCATTTAAATCTCCTGCCAACGATTTTCATAATAAACACAAATATCCTTTTGCGAGATCCGGGTGAGCCGACATGTAATTTACAAGCAATTCAAACTGAATTGTTCTAGTATTTATATTTTTGGCTGTGATAAAGTTTTATTTTTATTTATCATATGCAAATACAAATGCTGGTATGTCTTTTGTTCTAAATACTTACATTTTAAAACTTAACTTCTTTTCTTTTTTCTTACCGCTCGACAACAAAACACTAGCGAATACAAAAATGCGAATTTGAATGATTTTGACATTTGGATACGCCATAGAGGGTATCAATTTATCGAAGCGAAGTTAGCAACTCAAGCAACAGTCGATTTTCGAAAATATGGTTGCGCTATTAGAATTACAGAGTACCGATTTTTCGAATTCGAGTAGTTTCACATTAGAGTAGCAAAAGAGAGTAAGGGCCCTGTACTGCTAACCGTTTCAGCTTCATCTATATCAATATGGTTGTTTATATGCTCGAAAAGTGAATCATTTGAAATCCCACTGAGTCTCGCGGTGGATTAACGAATAGTGTGGGAATGGTTGCCGTGAGTTCATAGGGTTATGAAGTCGCCCTTTGCAATGCAATTGGGTTGCAGTTTCAAAGTCCCAGCTTCCTCAATCATAACTAATGGCGCCGTGTCCTTGCATGCAATGTTCAATGATGTTCTCGAAGTTACGGCATATATCCATTTATTAGTGTTTAAAAATGTGGTCCATATTGGATTATTGGTCCATGGATTATCATGAATTAGATTTGTTTGAAAATAGAACCTTATAAAGTTCCGGTACGTTGCCAGTGCTTATTGACAGGCAGTAAGTAGGTGATAAACTGTTCCTTATTACGATGACCTGTTGTTTCATTTGGTGTGGAGTAATAACTAATTGACTTTTTTTTTCGTTTATGAATGTTCAGTGTGGTATATAAAGACCATTAAAAAAAGAGTCGTTGAATTTTAAGTTGATATGATTCGTCCGTGCTGTTGTTAATTTGGCTGCTTACTTCATTCAGCTGTATTCGCAATATCGCATGGCGTCGGTCCCACGTTTTTTGATTTTGCTTCAATATGTTGATGTGCGGTTTTTCGAAAGCGCTAGCAGATAATCTCCATTTGTTTGTATCCTTTTAATTGTTTTAGACATCAAAGACATAGGTACCGAGTTGACATCCGACTAGTGCATACAACAATTACTCCCATTCTCATACTGAAATTGATATTACGGGCGATTTCAATATTCACAATTCTGGGTGGCTTCGACATTGTAAAGAAGACCACGCGAATACCAGATGATGTTTGTCATACCGCCAACACCTTGGATTTGTTTCTAACTTCTCCCCCTGATAATTACACAGTTGTTGTGTTCTCCCCGCTAGGCTCGTCGGACCATTATGTCATATCAGCTAAATTCTCGTACAAAGACCACACAGTTAGAGAAATCCTAAAAGAACCATATGGTAATACGCGGAAGCCGGTTGGAGCGGACCTTACACCTTCCTTAGGAATTGACTGAAATGCGTTCGTTCTGTCTTCGATACCACTTTTAATTTTCATCAATGATCTCATGTCTGCTACTTCTAATCCAATTTATTCCATTGCTGACGACAATACTCTCTGGTTTTCATAATCGTTCCCGGACTCGCATCCCTGTTCCTCGGCTGTAGAACGGGAACGGCAGCGAATGTTAAGCTCATTAAATTTCGATATTAACAGCAAAACCGATTGGGAACTAGCAATAGAGTGGAATTAAAGCTTCCAAAACACAATGCTGACTGTTGCAAAATGTCTAGGTTTCCTCAATTGGATGCGCCTCGCCTTCCCGAGAATCTCTTTAATGCGGCAATAAACCAGTCTGATGATAGTTTGGTTACTTGTTCAAGAAAACAAGGCCCTGAGTGGGTACATAAATAGATTTGCAGGGGATGAAAAGTTCTAAAGCGAGCTTTGCAACTGAAATCTTGGCTTTCTTGGACGGAGCTGTCCTGGCGCAAAGAAAGCGTACTGAGCATCAGCAAATACGTGAAATTGAACCTCCGTTGTAATTGTGAAAAAATATGTCTGGGTATTTTAATATTTTGTAGAGTCTTTGGATCTTCTCGATGTTTCTTGTGCAAGTGCTGCATCCCGATTGTAATTAAGTTCTCTTAGCTGTTGTAAAAATATTTAAGTTGAAACAACGATTGGGGCAATAAGTTCGATAGGATCAAAAAGATGAGCAATATCTGAGCAAGCAATTCGTTTTGGTACTCAGTGTTTTCGGACCCATGATGATTTGATGCAAGTCAGATTTTGGAAGCCAAGACATTCCAACTGTTTTGACATGTTCTTCAATGCTGGTATTGAAATGTTTGATTAATGGCGATTCGGACGAGTGATTGATGGTTGGCACACCACTTTCGAGCTTCGTAGTTCTTCTGGAATTGAGAGCGATTCACTTAAGCTATACGATATTGTCATCACGTCATCCACGTACAAATTCCTTTGGATTGCTGACCGCTAAAAGGAATCGGTTCTGATAATCTTCTGCAATCGCTGAAGACATCTTAAAGCGAAATTTGGCACAGAAGTTGTTCCGTTTGGGACTATATATAGCTTAAAAAACTTGAGTGCATAATTGGGACCGCTTCTCCACCATATGATTTGGCATTTTGTGTCCTCATCTTATATTAATATTTGCCGATACATCTTCTCAATGTCCGCAGTGAGAATGTACCTCGGCATGCGGAATCTTATAAGAACTGAGAACACATCATCTTGGGACCTATTGATAAGACGTCGTTTAATGAGATGTTAGAAGACGTTTTTGCTGACCCGTCGAAGACTACCCTGCGTTTTGTTGTGTTGCTATCAGCCCATGCTACACAATGATGTGGCAAGAAGTAGTATGGCGATATCCTTTGATTCTCCCAAAAGGCTTGATTTTTCTTTGAATGGGAGTTTCATCACGTCCTTCATCGTTTCCTGAGAGTATCTGGTTGAAATGATGTTCATATTGTCTTTCGGATGCTGTAAGAGAGATTTGCTGGGTTGATTTCATATTATTTTTGGGAGCACATAGGCCTTCATCCTTATGGAAAATGCGCTGAGACGAGATCCTAGCTGAGTATTGACTCTTACCTTAGCCTGATGAGTTTCTCGACCAGTACCCTGGATATGCATTGTTTGAGCAATTGGTGTTAATTTAAGCTTTTTTATTGTTTTTTCCATGATAACGCTTAACTGGGATCACGAATCCAATTTGGGCCTGCACTGAATGGTCTTACCGTATTGCCAGGTTGACGGGAACGGTCGAGAGGAAGACATACTCCTGACTTCGATAGTTCCCTTGTGCTGTTAAGTAAATCGACTCATTCTTCTCTGATGCAGATGCAGATGAGGTGTTACATGTAGTAAGTTTGCTGTTCGTTGAAGGTTTCGTAATCTATTATTTCTATTTTTCTATTCTATTCTATTCTATTTTTTGTAGAAGGTGAACATTTCGAAAAACACAATGGGGCTAGGAACCGAGAGTAGTGTGGGATTTTAACCGCACTAAAAACATCACCCTAATCATGACCAATGAAAAGAAAGATCGACAATTATTTTAGTTTCAACGTTCAGTTGTGTTTAAGAGCGTATTGTATTTAAAAAAGGTTTCTCATATTGTGTATAATACGAGTATATATGTGTAAATGTGATTTTTATTTTTTTTTGTCAAAATAAAAGATCGAGAGGTTTAGTTCTACTTAGTGTACGAATATTATGTTATAAATCTGAGACATATTTTATCCTGGGATTAATATGCGCCTGCAGACGCTCATTGTGAGTTGCGTACATTTTAACTACTTTCGTTACAGGATCAATCTGCAAATCTTGATGCAATTCCTAATTCCTATTCATAGTATATCATGGGGTATTTACTATTACCCGAAGGACTTTGTCTTGAAAAGTTTGTATAACTTGAAGATTTGTTTTATTTGTACATCTCCATAATTGTACACCATACGTCCAAACAGGTTTTAGTATCTGATTATACAGTAAAATATTATTCTCAATGGTCATTTCTGAATTATGTCCTAACGACCAATAAAGTTTCTGAACCTAGTATTCAGCTAATCTACTTTCTTTTTTACATGTTCTTTCCATTTGAGTTTACCATCTAGATTCATATCTCGATGCATAGCTTTGTTGAAGATGTATGTCCATTTTAGGCAGTTTATACAGATGTTAAATCCCTTGTCCATTGGAAAACTTTGTCTTTGGAGTCGTTTGCAAAAATTTATTGAAAGGGAACAATTTATACACTTCCTAACGACATTTCCATCGGATTAACGCTTCAAGCGACTGGAATCTTGTTTCTAAATATCCAAGGAAGTCCGTTAGCGTGGAACACTCTTGGAAGTTTTAACGATTGCTCCCACAGTGTGTGTGTGTGGATTAATGAAATTTCTTCATAATTTTGTGCAAGAGTATTGGATCCCGAGTACTAGTGTCGACTCGTAAGCCGTCTAATGCTAAAAGGCATTCCTAAGCAGTGTCATGTAAAGCATATATTGCATAACCACCTTCAGTTGTTTTGTTGAGCACAGCGGTGACTAGCGGACTTTTGTTTTCATATCTATCATTTATGATTTTTTATGCTGTCTCATAGTTCGTTTCTATTGGTACTCGTATTATATGTCGTATTAATTTTTCGGCGTCGCCAATCAAACTTATCTTCAATAAAATGTTTTTTTGACAGTTTGCGATCAGTTGTTTGTGTACTAACTCAACAAAAAGATCGTGAAAATGGCGCCATTTCATGTAGTCACATTTGAACTTTGGTAACACTATCTTTGGCAGTCTTAGACCGCTTGATGAATTCCTCTGGACAACTCATACGGCTACAATAAGTTTGTACTGACTTTGATCTTCTAAACCGAAAAATTACTGCACATTGAATCCATTGAGTATGGAGGCTACTGATTGGTCATAAATTTTATTATTAAATTGCAGTTATGCATCCCAAAAACGCCCTACTGTTTTTACATTGATCTGGTAAAATTCTCTTGATCTATTAGCTGTACTATTCGGTATTGCCAGAATGGTTCTTTGTAACAATTCTAGTGCTGCTTCTTGTCTTCTAATCAGGCCTGATACATTGTTGGTGCCTTGAAGAGATTGGCGAGCAACGGTAAGTGCTTTGCTAGCATTACCCTGCCGCCTTTTTTTGTATCACTTGTGGTCTCATATTTCTCATGAGCCGGGTGCCAGGTAAAGTGTGCGCCTTCTTGTGCATTGACCTTTCCTTCAGAAGTAGGTAGAGGGTTGAATGTTGATTTCTATTTCTTGGGAAGTGCACCCTCTCCCTTGTCAACTGAAGTTCCTGTGTTACTGAACAATCCATTTCTCCGTATTGCGCCACATGAGTCTTGTTCTTCCTCTACTGCGCTGTCCCTCGGGGGGGAACCGAAGACTTTTCGGATCAGAGCGCTCTACATGACTCAGTCATCTCAGTCGTTGGATCTTTACTCTAGGTCGATGGCGCTATACAACCCGCACAGTTAGTGCTTCCTCTCTTCCACTTACCGTCAATTCAGACGGGGCTAAAACTCACCCGAACAATTTTTCTCTCAAAGCAACCAAGAGTACCCTCATTCGTTTTCGATAATATCCATGCCTCTGCGCCATAGACTGGGATTATTTAGGTCTTGTATAGGATAACTCTTGTTGTTCGAGAGAGGGCTATGCCTTCTTAGTCAAAAGAAGCGGCGATTGGCAAAAGTTATTCTACGTTTGATTTCAACGCTGGTGTCGTTTTCTGAATTTATAATAGCCTAGGTAGACAAAGTCCTTACTACCGAGACGTCGGTGTTGAGTTTTATTTTTGCTTACAGCATATACTTGAACTTGCAGATGGCAGATAAGATCTTGTATGCGATGTTAAGAAGACTGATGCCTCTGTAGTTGGCGCAGTCTCCTTTCTTGACGATCGGACAAACAGTGAACAATTTTAACAGCGGCCACGTCATGCTCAACATTTTTGCTAATTGATGCACTGGATTCAGAGTTTGCCATGTTAATGCGCAAAGTCTAAAATCAAGTATTGATGAATTTAGAGAACAGTTTTCTTCGCAATGAGTAGATGCTATCTTTTTTTCTGAAATATGGTTGATCCCTTTCAGTGCAGATGGGAGTGGTGATGATGACAATTGCATTGCCCTTTCTGGCTATAAAATACATCGTGGCGAAAGATCGACAAGAGGATGTGGGGTTGAAATTTACTATAGATCTGTGTTAAAATGCGAAGTTATTAAAAGAAATGAAAATTCGGCTGGTATTGATTTTTTGTTTGTCGAAATATCCGACAGTTATCAAAAGTGTCCTATTGGTTGCATTTACGTACCAAATCGAAACTTTGCTCTCACAGAGGTTGAAACCGAATTATCCACCTATGTCTTACATTATCTAAATATAATTTTGTGTAGGGACTTCAATAAAGATATGTTGAGAAACATTGAAACATGTAATTTCATTAAGAGTTTCAAAAGCAATTATGGTCTTAACATTATTCATAACTTCGTCCCCACATATTTCCGAGTAGGTTGCCGACCTTCGCTTTTAGATTTCGTTTGAATCTGAAATTAGTGTTATTTCATGATCAGATATCTGTGCCAGGTTTTAACTCTTCTCATGATCTTATATTTTTAACTTACGATCTTCAAATGAATGTGCAAGCTTCCTCCAATAAAGTGCTTTTTAGAGACTTCAATAATATCAACTTAGTAGCACTGCATATTGAATCCTCATTATACCCTCGGGATTTGTGTTGGAATCTCCCAGAAATTGATGACAAAGTTGCTTTATTCGAGTCAATGGTGTTGGAACTCTTCAGCGAATTATTATGGGTTTCCGAATGCGGATTTTCGCTCGCTTGGGACCAAGTATAGAACCACCATCCTTCCTTACTACGATCCCTATCTGTTTGTTTCTCAACACCATTACCAGCAGCAAGGAATTGGTTCAACATTGATTCGGCTTCTCTTTTTAAGTTTAAAAGTGAATAGAACATTTATAAAGATAACAATTAGAAACGATTTTCGTAAGTTACTCGGTAGCCTGACGGCATTGGTGGTGATCTAAGAGGTCAGTCGTTCATAGATCTCCGCGGAGTACAGACGTGTTTCGGCTTCTTTTAGTATTAAAAATAAAAGTGTATATAATTTAGGTTTAATTAGACACAAATTTTGCAAGTGATTCGGTAGCCCAGCGGTAGTGTTGGTGGACCGAGGAACAGGGGTCGTGGGTTCGATTCCCGAGAAAATTAGTGCACTTTTTTATTTTTCTTTCAAAGAATATAAAATAGAACCAATTAACAGACAGTAGAAAGTGTTTTCCGAAGATGAGTGGAAGCGAGCGGTCCGCTATTCCATTAGCGGGATCAGAAGATGGCATGTTGTCATCTGATGATCAAACCGTAAAACCAGTCCACCAAAAGCAGCCTGCAACAACGACATCAATTACAACAAAGAGGAGGAGGAAGCTGAGGCCAACTCCAAACCTTTTAAAGCGCCCTATCCTTTCAAATTCTACCGAAAAGCTGTCGGGTGAAGTAAGGGAAGAGGCGGCAACAACATCTGTAAGAGCGGCGGCTAAGTCAGACCAAGCCGAATACTACCCATACGTGTCTGATGGTGGGGAAGGCCACTATATGGGCGGTGGTAATAACTTTGCATCACTGGCGGCTTCTGAGTCTGATGACGAAGAGGAAGAGGTGCAAACGCTTAACAGCAGCATAAAAGAGCTGCAACAAAAGGTATTGGCTATTAAAGCCAAACAAGCCACAAGAAGAGAGAGGGAGCAAAAGCAGCTCCAGAGTCCACAGCAACAACAAGGCACAGCTGCGAAATCACCACAGCAACAAATACAACAGCAATCAGCAAAGCAACAAACAGTGCAAAAACCGGCGCAGCAATTAACAAAACAAAAATCACAACCACAATCACAACAAAAACATAAACAGCAAAAACAGCAACAGAACGTACAACAGAATAAACAACAACAGCAACAGAAACAGCAGCAAAACCAGCAGCAGCAGCAGAAACAACAACAACAACAAAGAGAGATCAAGCAAAGGGTGCCACCAATCAACACCTATAAAATGGAACTTAAGGAAACAATTGATCTATGTAAGTCGGCCATAGGCAATCACTCCTTTATTAAAAGATTAAGTAACGATAGGCATGCGATCCACTGCAACACAGTGGAGCGCTATAATAAGATAAAAAGCTTGTTAAAGGATTCGACGACGGAGTTTTTCTCCTTCACCCCGAAGGGGGAAAAGCTGCAAACTATGCTGCTGAGGGGGTTAGAACCGTCTACTAGTCCGGAGGAGCTCCTCGCACTGCTCAAAGAGAAAGAGTGCGACGGTCTCAAATTCGTGGGGGTTAAGCCCTTTGTAACAGCCAGAGCCAAAAGGGAGAAACGGAAGCTACCGTTCTTCCTAGTGCAGCTCAGTCCCGAAAGCCGTCTGGATAGTCTAAGGAGTATCAATGTCCTAGACTACCAGGTGGTTCACTGGGAAAAAGTAAAAAGGCACGAAAACATTTTGCAATGTGTTCGTTGCCAAAGGTTCGGGCACGCCGCGTCGAACTGCGAAATGCAGCCTCGATGCGTTAAGTGCGGTAAGAACCACAAGTCTGAAGAATGCGCTCTAGGTAGGGATGGAGCGTCAGAAAAAAGCCAACTCTCTTGTGTTTTATGTAAGAACACGGGACACACCGCAAACTATCGGGGTTGTCCTAAGTTCCAATACATAAAAAGAGTAAATCTGGCTCGACAGCAAAAGGTGGAAGTTAAGCGTCCACCTGTTCTACCACAAACACCAGCCGTTACTCCCCAGGTTACCTACGCCCAAATGGCGGCAGGTAGGGGAAATACGGCACAGCAAGCGAAGGTTGCTTCTCAGGCCCCAGTGCCTAGAGCACCGGAACCGGCAAATGACATGCTAGCCATCTTGCTCTCTATCCAAGGGCAAATGGCTCAGCTGCAACGTCAAATTACCGAGCAAGCTACGCGGGTAGATCAAATATATGCGCTGCTGCCGAGCCTAACGCACCTGCAGTCGTAATGGGTACGTACATGGCGGAGCAAACCCTGAAGGTCCTTGCAGTGAATGTTAATTCACTGATTAGGATTGAGCGAAGAGCCACACTTTTTAAGTTGCTTAAAGACCAAGCCCCTGATGTGCTTTTGGTTAGCGAAACTAAGCTAACCAAAAGACACAAAATGAGGCACAGAAGGTATAAAATCATGCGAAGAAATCGACCCAACTCCATACAAGGAGGAGGCGTTGCAATCTTCGTAAGAAAAGGTATACGTTTTAAAAGAATATACAGTCGTGAAGTACACAGGTTTCAGGTGCTAGAAGCATGCATCATGTATATCCCTCTCCGTAGTGGAAAGCGGTTATACATGGTGTCAGTTTATGCATCTAAGGCTACTCAATCCACCCTATTCATCTCAGAGCTCGAGACACTTTTTCGATTTCTGAGACTGGAATTGGAGGAAAACTATTTTATTATCGCCGGAGATTTCAACGCCAAACATAACGATTGGGGAAATAATACACCAAACACTAGAGGGAACCTGCTATTCAATTGGTGGGGTCAGCACAGTGTGATGTACCGACTCGGCCTTAAGGCGACGGATAGTCCGTCGTTTCCTAGACACGGCTCCTATTTGGATCTCCTGCTGTTTGACACACGAATACAACTGACAGGTACGAACCAACAAACTGTAAACTGTCTTCGCACTTTCGTGTATGACAGTGACCATTGCGGTTTTAGTACCGAAATAACCGTTCCGAACGAAAATGCGGAATTGGATGAGTATGTTCAAAGGCATTCCTACAACTATAGTAGAGTACGTTGGACACACTTCTCCAGGACACTGACTAGAGCACTCTTCTTGAATTCGCTTTACCCACCGTCCAACAGAAATCTGTCAAACGAGGAGATTGACAGGTATCTAAAACTAATGGACGAAACAATTAAACGGACTATGGACAAAACGATACCTCGGTATCAATACACTGACAACGAAGACTTGTTCCGCAATTCAACTATAGACGCACTGCACCGACATAAAAGTAGACTACTCTCAAGACTGAAGACCTTGTACAGACAGTTTACTGACAGACACAACCCGGAGATTTTGACATTAAAGTCGTCGATCAAAAACCTCCAAACATTAATAAAAGAAAATTACAGAGCTTCTGTAAGTTTGTATTGGAACAACAAAATTCAGGCTGTAAACACCAGCAACCCGAATATGTTCCCGCAAATAAATAAAATATTTCGGAGGAAAGATCAAAACGACCTTTCATGTCTAAAAATCGCCCGAACGACTGACAACGAACGCATACTCTCAACAGCAGGCATAGATCCGAATGAAGCTGTTGATGATGACAACTTCTTTGTGATCGAAGATCCGCAGGAGAAGGTCGAGGCTATAGGAGCGACTTTCCAGGAAGTGTACAAGACAAATGACATCATTGGTCCCAACCACGACCTGGAAAATCGAGTCCTTGTGCACAATTTCTACCTTCGAAATGAAATAGTGAACTGGCGAATCGAGAACTCGGGTTTCACCCAGTTCAGTGACGAGAACATGGCAAATAATGTCATCGCCAATGAAAGGGAACAACCCCCGTTCATTTCGAAGGAAGAGCTTCAAACGATCTTCGACACAATAAGAAGTAAGAAATCAGTGGGAACCGATGGAATACCGAACATTGTGCTTCGACATCTCCCACTAGAAGCGGTGGACATTTATACCACCCTGTTTAACATTGCAATGAATAATGCACATTATCCAGCGCATTGGAAAACTGCGGTGGTACATCCCATCCCCAAAAGAGATAAAGACACCTCCAATCCGGCGAATCTCCGGTCGATCAGTCTCCTTCCAAATATCAGTAAGGTTTTCGAAAAAGTTATCAATAGAGTCCTGACAAAGTGGGTTGAGGACAAAAATATAGTTCCGGATAATCAATTCGGTTTGAAGGCGGGGCATGATGTTATTCATGCCGCGTCTAAGCTGGTTTCTGATGTCCAATGGAACAAAGTCAAGAAACAGTGCACGGGTGCCTGCCTGATTGACTTGGAGAAGGCTTTCGATACCGTATGGTTAGAGGGACTCTTCTACAAGTTGGTAAGACTGGGCATTAGTAAACGACTGCTGTATATTCTTTTCAATATGCTCACAGATAGACAGTTCATCGTGAAAAATGGCGATGTGACTCCTATTGGTACATTCAACATTAAAAACGGTCTCCAACAAGGTGCGGTCAATTCGCCAATCCTTTTCAACATTTACACAAGCGATCTGATAGGCTCACTTCACCATGCCATAGCGTACGCAGAAGACTTAATCGCGTACAGATCAGGTCCAAAGATTGAGGTTATAAACATTCTTTTGCAACGTGACTTCGATAAAATTAAACAATATTGCGACGACTGGAAGTTGAAGATCAACTTTCAGAAGTCGGAAACCATTCTGTTTAGGACGCCTTTGTCTGGGGCCTCTGCGGATACCAGAAAGAATTGGCGAAAGTTTCAGATCGTTGGACAACACGGCCAGCCACTTGCTTGTCGAAAGATCAATATCTATATTTTAACAAACATATAGATGTTGCTCTGGCCAGAGCCAGAGGTGCTTTTGCCCTTACAAAGAGACTGTTTTATAGCAGACAACTCGATGCGAGGGTAAAGGTGATCTGCTACATGGCCCTTATTCGGCCTATGCTTACATTTGGTTGTCCCGTGTGGTTCAACATGAGAGCAAGTCTTTTGGAAAAGATTCGGGTGTTTGAGAGGGCTTGTCTTCGCTTGTACAGAACACCAGAGTCTGAGTACATAAAATTCTATCCTAATGAGGTCTTGTACAATAGGGCGAACCTAATACGAGTGGACAATTTTGTTATTAAGTTGATTCGAAGGCACATTGCAAGAGCAATGACCTCGTCGAACAACCTGATCTCTGGGGCTTACTACCCCAATTATATGTATCACAAGAGAGTTCGCTTTGACGGCTTTATTCCTCCAGAAGCGTTCCTCTACCTCGACAAACAAGGTCTGATCCAGGATAGATTAGCGGTGCCGTTAATCTTCCACGTCGCTCGAACAGCTGCGGACAGGCGACTCAACTACGACAGAGACGTCGCACACGGCAGTGCGGAGCGTCTCCGGTTTAGTAGGGCGGTAGGGAGTCGCGACATGAGGGATGTTGCTTGGCAGCACCAACAATTTTGGTGGCTTGCAGAAGAAGGGGAAGCTCCATTGTCGAATCTCTCCAATACTAGATAGCTTTGTTAGGAAGCAGAGCGGGTCTGCCTATTATTTAGTCATGGCCGGCTTACATAGATTTAGGTAGGATTAAGGTAGATTTAAGAACAAAAATTATAAAAACAAGAAAAAAATAAAAAAACAAAAAAAGAAAAAAAAAAGAAAAAAATTATAAAAACTGAAAAACAAAAAAAAAAAAAATAAAATAAAAAAAAAAAACAAAAAAAAATTAAAAAACAACAGGGATGGGTAACATCTTCTAATAAAAGTGGTAATCCACACAAAAAAAAAAAATAGTACTTAAACAATACAATAAGTTAGCTTAAGTAGGTTAAGTAGGCTTAAGATTTATTTTTTTTTAAGTAGTCTGCAAGTTTTATATTAAGAGAAAAACAACAAAAAAATGTCCATTTACTAAGTTTTTTGCTTAATACAATTTATTTTCTTAGTTTTAGTTTTTAAATTAATGCAATAATAAAAAGAGTACTGTAAGGAACGTCGAAAGACATGTAGATTAAGATTATGTTTAACTTAGAGTGACCGCATGGGGCCAGTAAGTTAGAATAAGATAGTTTTCTAAGTTATTTAAGCTAATTTTTAAGCGTTTTTTTGTATAGCTTGTAAGAATTTCTGAATTTAAACTAATAAAAATGCATTGAAAATGAAATGAAAAAAAATGTGGTGATCCGAGAAAGTGGGGGTCGTGGGTTCGATTCCCGAAGAAATCACAGTGTATTTTTATTTTTATTTTTATTCAACGAATATAGAAAAGTGCGATCGAACGATGAGTGTGAATGTGCGGTCCGCTAGCCCAATAGCGGGATCATCAGGTGGCATGATATCATCTGATGATAAGGCCGTTAAATCATTGCATCAAAAACAAAAAAGAACAACAACAACAACAACTACAGAACCAACTGAAATTTCTACCAAGAGGAGGAGGAAGCTTAGGCCAACTCCAAATCTAGTAAAGCGCCCTTCCCTATCAACTTCTATTGAAAAGCTGCCGGGTAGAGTAAGGGAAGAGGCGCCAACTACGTCACCGATGACGGGGAATGGTGGGGAAGGCCACTATATGGGCAGTGAAAATACCTTTGCATCTCTGGCGGCTTCCGAGTCGGAGGAGGAAGAGGAGGAGGTTGAAGCTCTTAACAATAGTATAAAAGAGCTTCAACAAAAAGTGCCTCCAATCAACACGTACAAAGTAGAATTGAAGGACACCATAGAATTATGTAAGTCGGCCATAGGCTGTAATTTTTATGTTAAAAGGCTAAGCGTAGATAGACATGCGATCCACTGCAACACAGTGGAGCGCTATCACAAAATAAAGAATTTGTTAAGGGACTCGATGACGGAGTTCTTCTCCTTCACCCCGAAGGGGGAAAAGCTGCAAACTATGCTGCTGAGGGGGTTAGAACCGTCTACTAGTCCGGAGGAGCTCCTCGCACTGCTCAAAGAGAAAGTGTGTGAAGAGCTCAAGTTCGTAGGGGTCAAGCCCTTCACCACAGCTAGAGCCAAAAGGGAGAAACGGAAGCTACCGTTCTTCCTGGTGCAGCTCAGTCCCGAAAGCCGTCTGGATAGTCTAAGGAGTATCAATGTCCTAGACGACCAGGTGGTTCACTGGGAAAAAGTAAAAAGGCACGAAAACATTTTGCAATGTGTTCGTTGCCAAAGGTTCGGGCACGCCGCGTCGAACTGCGAAATGCAGCCTCGATGCGTTAAGTGCGGTAAGAACCACAAGTCTGAAGAATGCGCTCTAGCTAGGGATGGAGCGTCAGAAAAAAGCCAACTCTCTTGTGTTTTATGTAAGAACACGGGACACACCGCAAACTATCGGGGTTGTCCTAAGTTCCAATACATAAAAAGAGTAAATCTGGCTCGACAGCAAAAGGTGGAAGTTAAGCGTCCACCTGTTCTACCACAAACACCAGCCGTTACTCCCCAGGTTACCTACGCCCAAATGGCGGCAGGTAGGGGAAATACGGCACAGCAAGCGAAGGTTGCTTCTCAGGCCCCAGTGCCTAGAGCACCGGAACCGGCAAATGACATGCTAGCCATCTTGCTCTCTATCCAGGGGCAAATGGCTCAGCTGCAACGTCAAATTACCGAGCAAGCTACGCGGGTAGATCAAATATACGCGCTGCTGCCGAGCCTAACGCACCTGCAGTCGTAGTGGGTACGTACATGGCGGAGCAAACCCTGAAGGTCCTTGCAGTGAATGTTAATTCACTGATTAGGATTGAGCGAAGAGCCACACTTTTTAAGTTGCTTAAAGACCAAGCCCCTGATGTGCTTTTGGTTAGCGAAACTAAGCTAACCAAAAGACACAAAATGAGGCACAGAAGGTATAAAATCATGCGAAGAAATCGACCCAACTCCATACAAGGAGGAGGCGTTGCAATCTTCGTAAGAAAAGGTATACGTTTTAAAAGAATATACAGTCGTGAAGTACACAGGTTTCAGGTGCTAGAAGCATGCATCATGTATATCCCTCTCCGTAGTGGAAAGCGGTTATACATGGTGTCAGTTTATGCATCTAAGGCTACTCAATCCACCCTATTCATCTCAGAGCTCGAGACACTTTTTCGATTTCTGAGACTGGAATTGGAGGAAAACTATTTTATTATCGGCGGAGATTTCAACGCCAAACATAACGATTGGGGAAATAATACACCAAACACTAGAGGGAACCTGCTATTCAATTGGTGGGGTCAGCACAGTGTGATGTACCGACTCGGCCTTAAGGCGACGGATAGTCCGTCGTTTCCTAGACACGGCTCCTATTTGGATCTCCTGCTGTTTGACACACGAATACAACTGACAGGTACGAACCAACAAACTGTAAACTGTCTTCGCACTTTCGTGTATGACAGTGACCATTGCGGTTTTAGTACCGAAATAACCGTTCCGAACGAAAATGCGGAATTGGATGAGTATGTTCAAAGGCATTCCTACAACTATAGTAGAGTACGTTGGACACACTTCTCCAGGACAATGACTAGAGCACTCTTCTTGAATTCGCTTTACCCACCGTCCAACAGAAATCTGTCAAACGAGGAGATTGACAGGTATCTAAAACTAATGGACGAAACAATTAAACGGACTATGGACAAAACGATACCTCGGTATCAATACACTGACAACGAAGACTTGTTCCGCAATTCAACTATAGACGCACTGCACCGACATAAAAGTAGACTACTCTCAAGACTGAAGACCTTGTACAGACAGTTTACTGACAGACACAACCCGGAGATTTTGACATTAAAGTCGTCGATCAAAAACCTCCAAACATTAATAAAAGAAAATTACAGAGCTTCTGTAAGTTTGTATTGGAACAACAAAATTCAGGCTGTAAACACCAGCAACCCGAATATGTTCCCGCAAATAAATAAAATATTTCGGAGGAAAGATCAAAACGACCTTTCATGTCTAAAAATCGCCCGAACGACTGACAACGAACGCATACTCTCAACAGCAGGCATAGATCCGAATGAAGCTGTTGATGATGACAACTTCTTTGTGATCGAAGATCCGCAGGAGAAGGTCGAGGCTATAGGAGCGACTTTCCAGGAAGTGTACAAGACAAATGACATCATTGGTCCCAACCACGACCTGGAAAATCGAGTCCTTGTGCACAATTTCTACCTTCGAAATGAAATAGTGAACTGGCGAATCGAGAACTCGGGTTTCACCCAGTTCAGTGACGAGAACATGGCAAATAATGTCATCGCCAATGAAAGGGAACAACCCCCGTTCATTTCGAAGGAAGAGCTTCAAACGATCTTCGACACAATAAGAAGTAAGAAATCAGTGGGAACCGATGGAATACCGAACATTGTGCTTCGACATCTCCCACTAGAAGCGGTGGACATTTATACCACCCTGTTTAACAATGCAATGAATAATGCACATTATCCAGCGCATTGGAAAACTGCGGTGGTACATCCCATCCCCAAAAGAGATAAAGACACCTCCAATCCGGCGAATCTCCGGTCGATCAGTCTCCTTCCAAATATCAGTAAGGTTTTCGAAAAAGTTATCAATAGAGTCCTGACAAAGTGGGTTGAGGACAAAAATATAGTTCCGGATAATCAATTCGGTTTGAAGGCGGGGCATGATGTTATTCATGCCGCGTCTAAGCTGGTTTCTGATGTCCAATGGAACAAAGTCAAGAAACAGTGCACGGGTGCCTGCCTGATTGACTTGGAGAAGGCTTTCGATACCGTATGGTTAGAGGGACTCTTCTACAAGTTGGTAAGACTGGGCATTAGTAAACCACTGCTGTATATTCTTTTCAATATGCTCACAGATAGACAGTTCATCGTGAAAAATGGCGATGTGACTCCTATTGGTACATTCAACATTAAAAACGGTCTCCAACAAGGTGCGGTCAATTCGCCAATCCTTTTCAACATTTACACAAGCGATCTGATAGGCTCACTTCACCATGCCATAGCGTACGCAGAAGACTTAATCGCGTACAGATCAGGTCCAAAGATTGAGGTTATAAACATTCTTTTGCAACGTGACTTCGATAAAATTAAACAATATTGCGACGACTGGAAGTTGAAGATCAACTTTCAGAAGTCAGAAACCATTCTGCTTAGGACGCCTTTGTCTGGGGCCTCTGCGGATACCAGAAAGAATTGGCGAAAGTTTCAGATCGTTGGACAACACGGCCAGCCACTTGCCTGTCGAAAGATCAATATCTATATTTTAACAAACATATAGATGTTGCTCTGGCCAGAGCCAGAGGTGCTTTTGCCCTTACAAAGAGACTGTTTTATAGCAGACAACTCGATGCGAGGGTAAAGGTGATCTGCTACATGGCCCTTATTCGGCCTATGCTTACATTTGGTTGTCCCGTGTGGTTCAACGTGAGAGCAAGTCTTTTGGAAAAGATTCGGGTGTTTGAGAGGGCTTGCCTTAGGGCTTGTCTTCGCCTATACAGAACACCAGAGTCTGAGTACATAAAATTCTATCCTAATGAGGTCTTGTACAATAGGGCGAACCTAATACGAGTGGACAATTTTGTTATTAAGTTGATTCGAAGGCACATTGCAAGAGCAATGACCTCGTCGAACAACCTGATCTCTGGGGCTTACTACCCCAATTATATGTATCACAAGAGAGTTCGCTTTGACGGCTTTATTCCTCCAGAAGCGTTCCTCTACCTCGACAAACAAGGTCTGATCCAGGATAGATTAGCGGTGCCGTTAATCTTCCACGTCGCTCGAACAGCTGCGGACAGGCGACTCAACTACGACAGAGACGTCGCACACGGCAGTGCGGAGCGTCTCCGGTTTAGTAGGGCGGTAGGGAGTCGCGACATGAGGGATGTTGCTTGGCAGCACCAACAATTTTGGTGGCTTGCAGAAGAAGGGGAAGCTCCATTGTCGAATCTCTCCAATACTAGATAGCTTTGTTAGGAAGCAGAGCGGGTCTGCCTATTATTTAGTCATGGCCGGCTTATATAGATTTAGGTAGGATTAAGGTAGATTTAAGAACAAAAATTATAAAAACAAAAAAAAAATAAAAAAACAAAAAAAGAAAAAAAAAAGAAAAAAATTATAAAAACTGAAAAACAAAAAAAAATAAATAAAATAAAAAAAAAAAACAAAAAAAAATTAAAAAACAACAGGGATGGGTAACATCTTCTAATAAAAGTGGTAATCCACACAAAAAAAAAAAATAGTACTTAAACAATACAATAAGTTAGCTTAAGTAGGTTAAGTAGGCTTAAGATTTATTTTTTTTTAAGTAGTCTGCAAGTTTTATATTAAGAGAAAAACAACAAAAAAATGTCCATTTACTAAGTTTTTTGCTTAATACAATTTATTTTCTTAGTTTTAGTTTTTAAATTAATGCAATAATAAAAAGAGTACTGTAAGGAACGTCGAAAGACATGTAGATTAAGTTTATGTTTAACTTAGAGTGACCGCATGGGGCCAGTAAGTTAGAATAAGATAGTTTTCTAAGTTATTTAAGCTAATTTTTAAGCGTTTTTTTGTATAGCTTGTAAGAATTTCTGAATTTAAACTAATAAAAATGCATTGAAAATGAAATGAAAAAAAATGTGGTGATCCGAGAAAGTGGGGGTCGTGGGTTCGATTCCCGAAGAAATCACAGTGTATTTTTATTTTTATTTTTATTCAACGAATATAGAAAAGTGCGATCGAACGATGAGTGTGAATGTGCGGTCCGCTAGCCCAATAGCGGGATCATCAGGTGGCATGATATCATCTGATGATAAGGCCGTTAAATCATTGCATCAAAAACAAAAAAGAACAACAACAACAACAACTACAGAACCAACTGAAATTTCTACCAAGAGGAGGAGGAAGCTTAGGCCAACTCCAAATCTAGTAAAGCGCCCTTCCCTATCAACTTCTATTGAAAAGCTGCCGGGTAGAGTAAGGGAAGAGGCGCCAACTACGTCACCGATGACGGGGAATGGTGGGGAAGGCCACTATATGGGCAGTGAAAATACCTTTGCATCTCTGGCGGCTTCCGAGTCGGAGGAGGAAGAGGAGGAGGTTGAAGCTCTTAACAATAGTATAAAAGAGCTTCAACAAAAAGTGCCTCCAATCAACACGTACAAAGTAGAATTGAAGGACACCATAGAATTATGTAAGTCGGCCATAGGCTGTAATTTTTATGTTAAAAGGCTAAGCGTAGATAGACATGCGATCCACTGCAACACAGTGGAGCGCTATCACAAAATAAAGAATTTGTTAAGGGACTCGATGACGGAGTTCTTCTCCTTCACCCCGAAGGGGGAAAAGCTGCAAACTATGCTGCTGAGGGGGTTAGAACCGTCTACTAGTCCGGAGGAGCTCCTCGCACTGCTCAAAAAGAAAGTGTGTGAAGAGCTCAAGTTCGTAGGGGTCAAGCCCTTCACCACAGCTAGAGCCAAAAGGGAGAAACGGAAGCTACCGTTCTTCCTGGTGCAGCTCAGTCCCGAAAGCCGTCTGGATAGTCTAAGGAGTATCAATGTCCTAGACGACCAGGTGGTTCACTGGGAAAAAGTAAAAAGGCACGAAAACATTTTGCAATGTGTTCGTTGCCAAAGGTTCGGGCACGCCGCGTCGAACTGCGAAATGCAGCCTCGATGCGTTAAGTGCGGTAAGAACCACAAGTCTGAAGAATGCGCTCTAGGTAGGGATGGAGCGTCAGAAAAAAGCCAACTCTCTTGTGTTTTATGTAAGAACACGGGACACACCGCAAACTATCGGGGTTGTCCTAAGTTCCAATACATAAAAAGAGTAAATCTGGCTCGACAGCAAAAGGTGGAAGTTAAGCGTCCACCTGTTCTACCACAAACACCAGCCGTTACTCCCCAGGTTACCTACGCCCAAATGGCGGCAGGTAGGGGAAATACGGCACAGCAAGCGAAGGTTGCTTCTCAGGCCCCAGTGCCTAGAGCACCGGAACCGGCAAATGACATGCTAGCCATCTTGCTCTCTATCCAGGGGCAAATGGCTCAGCTGCAACGTCAAATTACCGAGCAAGCTACGCGGGTAGATCAAATATACGCGCTGCTGCCGAGCCTAACGCACCTGCAGTCGTAATGGGTACGTACATGGCGGAGCAAACCCTGAAGGTCCTTGCAGTGAATGTTAATTCACTGATTAGGATTGAGCGAAGAGCCACACTTTTTAAGTTGCTTAAAGACCAAGCCCCTGATGTGCTTTGGGTTAGCGAAACTAAGCTAACCAAAAGACACAAAATGAGACACAGAAGGTATAAAATCATGCGAAGAAATCGACCCAACTCCATACAAGGAGGAGGCGTTGCAATCTTCGTAAGAAAAGGTATACGTTTTAAAAGAATATACAGTCGTGAAGTACACAGGTTTCAGGTGCTAGAAGCATGCATCATGTATATCCCTCTCCGTAGTGGAAAGCGGTTATACATGGTGTCAGTTTATGCATCTAAGGCTACTCAATCCACCCTATTCATCTCAGAGCTCGAGACACTTTTTCGATTTCTGAGACTGGAATTGGAGGAAAACTATTTTATTATCGGCGGAGATTTCAACGCCAAACATAACGATTGGGGAAATAATACACCAAACACTAGAGGGAACCTGCTATTCAATTGGTGGGGTCAGCACAGTGTGATGTACCGACTCGGCCTTAAGGCGACGGATAGTCCGTCGTTTCCTAGACACGGCTCCTATTTGGATCTCCTGCTGTTTGACACACGAATACAACTGACAGGTACGAACCAACAAACTGTAAACTGTCTTCGCACTTTCGTGTATGACAGTGACCATTGCGGTTTTAGTACCGAAATAACCGTTCCGAACGAAAATGCGGAATTGGATGAGTATGTTCAAAGGCATTCCTACAACTATAGTAGAGTACGTTGGACACACTTCTCCAGGACACTGACTAGAGCACTCTCCTCGAATTCGCTCTACCCACCGTCCAAAAGGAATTTGTCGAATGAGGAGATTGACAGGTATCTAAAACTAATGGACGAGACAATTAAACGGAGTATGGACAAAACGATACCTCGGTATCAATACACTGACAACGAAGACTTTTTCCGCAATTCAACTATAGACGCACTGCACCGACATAAAAGTAGACTACTCTCAAGACTGAAGACCTTGTACAGACAGTCTACTGACAGACCCAACCCGGAGATTTCGACATTAATGTCGTCGATCAAAAACCACCAAACATTGATAAAAGAAAATTACAGGGCTTTTGTATGTTTGTATTGGAACAACAAAATTTAGGCTGGAAACACCAGCAACCCGAATATGTTCCCGCAAACAAATAAAATATTTCGGAGGAAAGATCAAAACGACCTTTCATGTCTAAAAATCGCCCGAACGACTGACAACGAACGCATACTCTCAACAGCAGGCATAGATCCAAATGAAGCTATTGATGATGACAATTTCTTTGTGATCGAAGATCCGCAGGAGAAGGTCGAGGCTATAGGAGCGACTTTCCAGGAAGTGTACAAGACAAATTACATCATTGGTCCCAACCACGACCTGGAAAATCGAGTCCTTGTGCACAATTTCTACCTTCGAAATGAAATAGTGAACTGGCGAATCGAGAACTCGGGTTTCACCCAGTTCAGTGACGAGAACATGGCAAATAATGTCATCGCCAATGAAAGGGAACAACCCCCGTTCATTTCGAAGGAAGAGCTTCAAACGATCTTCGACACAATAAGAAGTAAGAAATCAGTGGGAACCGATGGAATACCGAACATTGTGCTTCGACATCTCCCACTAGAAGCGGTGGACATTTATACCACCCTGTTTAACAATGCAATGAATAATGCACATTATCCAGCGCATTGGAAAACTGCGGTGGTACAACCCATCCCCAAAAGGGATAAAGACACCTCCAATCGGGCGAATCTCCGGTCGATCAGTCTTCTTCCAAACATCAGTAAGGTTTTCGAAAAAGTCATCAATAGAGTCCTGACTAAATGGGTTGAGGACAGAAATATAGTTCCGGATAATCAATTCGGTTTCAAGGCGAGGCATGATGTTATTCATGCCGCGTCTAAACTGGTTTCTGATATCCAATGGAACAAAGCCAAGAAACAGTGCACTGGTGCCTGCCTGATTGACTTGGAAAAGGCCTTCGATACCGTATGGTTAGAGGGACTCTTCTACAAGTTGGTAAGACTGGGCATTAGTAAACCACTGCTGTATATTCTTTTCAATATGCTCACAGATAGACAGTTCATCGTGAAAAATGGCGATGTGACTTCTACTGGTACATTCAACATTAAAAACGGTCTGCAACAAGGTGCGGTCAATTCGCCAATCCTTTTCAACATTTACACAAGCGATCTGATAGGTTCACTTCACCATGCCATAGCGTACGCAGACGACTTAATCGCGTACAGATCAGGTCCAAAGATTGAGGTTATAAACATTCTTTTGCAACGTGACTCCAGAAGCGTTCCTCTACCTCGACAAACAAGGTCTGATCCAGGATAGATTAGCGGTGCCGTTAATCTTCCACGTCGCTCGAACAGCTGCGGACAGGCGACTCAACTACGACAGAGACGTCGCACACGGCAGTGCGGAGCGTCTCCGGTTTAGTAGGGCGGTAGGGAGTCGCGACATGAGGGATGATGCTTGGCAGCACCAACAATTTTGGTGGCTTGCAGAAGAAGGGGAAGCTCCATCATCGAACTCCTCCAGTGCAGGGTAGCTCCATTAGGGAGCAGAGTTGGTCAGCCTAATCTTTTTTAGCCGTGGCCGGCTTACATAGGTGTAGGTATGGTTAAGGTAGATTTAAGAGTAAAAATTATAAAAAAAAAAAAACAAAAAACAAAAAAAATTAAAATTATAAAAACTAAAAAAAAAAAAAACAGAGATGGGTAACCTATTCTAAAAAAAAGTGGTAATTCAAGCCACACCAAAAAAAGAAATAATACTTGAACAATAAGTTAGCTTAAGTAGGTTAAGTAGGCTTAGGATTTATTTTAAGTAGTCTTTAAGTTTTAGTTTATAAGTTTTATACTAAGTAGCACAAAAAAAAATGTCCATTTACTAAGTTTTTTATTTAATAAAATTATTTTCTTAGTTTTAGGCTTAAATTAATGTAACGAAAAAAAAGTACTGTACGGAACGTCGAAAGACATGTAGATTAAGAATTATGTTTAACTTAGAGTGTCCGCATGGGGCCAGTAAGTTAGAATAAGATAGTTTTCTAAGTTATTTAAGCGTTTTTTTGTATAGCTTGTAAGAATTTCTGAATTTAAATTAATAAAAATGCATTGAAAATGGAAAAAAAATGAAAATGAATTGAAATGACGCGTCACAGAAGCGAAGGAGACGAGTTCGAGTCCGGGTTCCGAATGTTTTTTTTCTTTTTTTTATTTTTATTAATTGTTAGCTTAAGATTTTTTAGATAAGGTAGTTTAAGTAAGACGTAAGTTAGTTTTAACCCTTTACTGCATGAATTTTTCTTTTTATATGAAAAAAATATTTCTATATGTATTTCCCCTAACTGAGTTCAAAAATGGTAATATTTTTGAAATATGTTGAATCAATTTTGAGATATTGAGCAATTTGTACGTATATCATATATGATATACATGCAGTTAAACCATTTTTTTTTTTAGCCTTTAAGATTCCATTTATTTCACAGATTTTTTTAACTAATAACGTACATGTATTATACAAGGGCGGGTCAATAAGTCCGTGACTTTTGGATTAAAATACAGATTTTTTGATAAAAAAATAATTTTATTTTTCAACGTAGTCTCCCTTGAGCTCTATACACTTTGTCCAACGCTTCTCCAATTTTTTTATCCCTTCCAAAAAAAAATGATTTGTCGAGGTCCTCAAAATAGGCCTTTGTTTGCGAGATGACTTCATCATTGGAGTCAAATCTTTTTCCACCAAGCCATTTCTTCAGGTTTGGGAACAAGAAGTAGTCGCTCGGAGCCAAATCTGGAGAATAGGGTGGATGAGGGAGCAATTCATAGCCCAATTCATGGATTTTTGCCATGGCAACTGCGTTTGCGTTTGTGGTCGACTGTGAGCAAACGCGGCACCCATCTTGCGGAAAGCTTTCTCATGCCCAAGTGATCATTCAAAATTGAAACCACTGAGCCATGCGAGATCCCTACGGCTTTCACAATCTCTCGCACTTTCAATCTTCGGTCGGTCAACACCATATCGTGAATTTTTTCGATTGTTTCGGGTGTAGAGTCCTCAACTGGGCGTCCAGGACGTTCGGCATCTTCAGTGCTTGTACGGCCACAACGAAATTCAGTAAACCACTTTTTTACCATTGAAATCGATGGTGCAGAGTCCCCATAGTATTTATCAAGCTTAGCCTTGGTCTCGGTAATGGTTTTTTTTCGCAAGAAATAATGCTTAATAAGCACACGAAATTCACTTTTTTCCATTTTCTCCTCAAATTAGTGAGTAGTCTGATAAAAATAGCTGTCAAACACAAACTAACTGACGCAGCAAGTTTAAATTTTGACAGGAGTCAACTGACAGATGCCTGTTGACAGGAGCAGTGTTGCTGTTTCAGTAAAAAGGTCAGAAATTCAAAAAGTCACGGACTTATTGACCCGCCCTCGTATCAAAACTTCAAATTATAACTATTAGAGAAAAAAAAAATAACATTTTTAATATATTTCATATTAAATATTTACGTATGGATTTCTGTAGTATTTGCTATAAATAATCAATTCATTTCGAATGAAATGCAGAAAGACAATTTCTGTCCTTATTGAAGCATAATGCAGCATTGCATTTGGCACATTGAACGAACGTTAGTTTTCCGCAACCAGGAAGTTTGCACGTTAACCTCTGAGACATTCAAATATGTAAATGATCGATACCATCGATTCGGACTTCTTTTGGTGGAATAGCTGCAGCTGTTGTTTTCTTGCATTTGGCTTCGATCTACTTGCTAAGCTCAATTGGCGGTCTTCTGGGTCGATTTGATAGTTTACCTAATCGGTATAAGGTCTCTGCCACAGATATTTTAAATTCGGATAGGGAGAGAAGCTTCTGTTCTGAGTTTCTCTGTTATTCTGCGCGTCTAGGTATTGTAAATTATATTTAAGGATTTGAATAACATTCGTATTTTTCTTACTTGTATATAATCCATGCATTGCAGACCGTCACGTCCAATAAATGATAGAAAATTCGGTGGTACCATTTCTTGGATCTGATTTTAATCTTATATCTCCCAAGAAGAGAGTCAGCCAAGTCCACCCCTCCCATGAACTTATTATAATTCTTTACAATAGCAGGGCAATTAATCTCTATTATACCTTGCCCTTTTTCGTGCCTTTGAGATCTTAAAATAGGCTGGTCACCGACGAAATTAGTTTCAATTGTAATCACTTTAGTGTCTTTCTAGGCAACTACAGTAACATCCATTCCGTCAATGCTACTAACTATTTCAATACTTGTCGTCCGGAAGTTTACAGTTGGGTAATCAATTTTTTCGGACTGTTCCCAGACTTAGAATCCCTTGTAATATATAAACACGTATAAGAATATCTACAACTATCTTAATATGTAAATATATGTGCATAAATATCTATGTGTATTAAAATAGAAACAAAACTTAAAGAGTGCATATGTACATATCCTTCTTATAAAGCTCTCCAATTAATGGGATTGACGTGAAATAGTTGTCAAAATATATCTTATGAAATATATTTAAAGTAACGTTGCGACTTAAGCATTTGAACTAGCACCCAAGTTCTTTTCAGTAAGTGGACGGAAGCGATCGTCGTTTTCTTGACCAGTATATAGTTCGAAATTGTAAGCGTATCCAGATACTCCACACAAAACGAAAAACTTGTAGCCCCACTTATGAGGTTTTGCTGGGAGATACTGTTTCATATAGTTTCTGGCTTTGGTGGAGCACATTTGTTTGTCAACATATAGAAACGCTTCATATGGAATTTTTTGGAAGTTTCTTACTAAGTCGTTGTCAAGAGGGCGAATTTTGTGAATACGGTCATGTAATGGATTTGATTTTGGAACCATTTCGGTATTATCACTGAAGTGTAAATATTGGCGAATCTTTTCGAACTTATTCACTGACATAGTTCTTTTAATAAGATCGTTACCTATGATTGGACTCCAATATCTCCTTACATCTGGGACCTGTAGTATTGATGTAACCATACAGATGCCTATTTATTTCTGTATTTCAACAGCTGATACGGAAGAAAATGTGGCTAGATTGGACTGACAAGCATATAAGTTGGTCTCAAATACAATTTGGTCGATGATTTTTGAATCAAAAATATAGTTGAAAAACGAATATGGCGTAGAAAGCTCTAACACATCATCAGACAATTGAATTCAGAGCTTTCGCAGAAGAAACCCTGTTGCTTCCATATCATTTAGGAATAATGTATTTTTCTCGCCCTATGCTCTTCAGCTGCTGATGGTCGGTCCATTGCGATAGATACATCCCCAGTATCCGCCAAAGTGATGGGTATGGATTGAATATCAAAGAGTTCGTCCTCTATTTCAATCCCTTCGCATTCTTGTTCTTCTGCTCTAACATCAGTGAGATTCTGTATTTCAATATCGTAGTTTGTGTCAAATATGTCATCTGCAGCTTCAAATTCATCCTCACTTTCATCCTAATTAGCAACTATTTGTGAATTTTCAGCATCCGTAAGAATTTCTTTAGTCATATTTATCCAAAAAAATTTACGTCTTTAATGCATGTAATATCATATATGATATATATATCAAATGTGATGTATCAACTGTTTTCACACTGATCGCATGGAATATCATGTATGATATATACAACTTTATTCAGGGTTTTCTTTATTTTTGCTTCATTACTGAAGTTTGAACATCATGAAATCAATAAAATAACATATTTTATTATAAAAAATAATTAAATTCTTAACTTACCCTGTTATTTTACAAGATTTGTAACCAAAAAACTATGACTTTATACCGCGAAAATTGGCACACACTGACTCTTCAACAAATTTTGGATAATGACACTATTTCTAACGGTACAAAACAAACACGCTGACAAATAATATTGAATATAATACGAGTAGTATATGTGTACTAACATATTCTCAGAAAGATGTATTTTCCACTTTAAATGGGGGAAAACCCACATTTATTGAAACATATCATATATGATATGCTATGCAGTAAAGGGTTAAAAACATTTGTGAAATAGACCGTAAGAAGAAAATAAAGTTTGTAACGTCTGTAGATACCGGTTGTTGTTATCTTATCCTTCGCTTGTTGTTATCTTATCCTTCGCTTGGTTTTTTTTTCTGTTTTCTCTTCTTATCGAAAGAATTAATTTTTGGTTGGTTATTTCGGAACGCGAATCCCCTACTCAATCGCGGTTTTGGATGTGGATAGTAAGGTGGAAGTGCAATCGCGTGGAGCCCATTTAACACCAACACTCACGGCCACTCTCAGTGATCCAATGTTCGGACACTCCTTCCTTATTACGTCACCTGGTGCGGAGAAACGGCGGTAATATTTTTAGCGCCCAACGTGGGGCCTGTTTTACAGGAAAAGATATATATAGCGAATTCGAAACAGTAATCGAACCGCCGTGTGATTTACAATATCTATCGTCGCGTTCTTATGTTTTATTTTATTTCATTTTTTTATTTTTTCACTTGATTCCGGTTTCCCCATTGTTATTTATACATTAACTTCCCTTGTTCAAAGAAAATTTACGTTACTATAAAAGATTGTAGAACGGAGGTTAACAGGTTAAACTCAGAAGAGTTGAAATATGAACTAGATGTAAGAGGACTTCAGGGCGGAGATGTGGACGAAATGAGAAAGATGCTTCGAATCACGTTGAAGAGGGACTCAAGCTTTATATTGCCTGATTACCCCTTCAACTTTAAGGAGCATAAGCAAGCAATCGTTCACAAATTAGAGAAGATACTCAAGTTAGTAAACGAATTCGTAGGTGACGAGCAATCCAAGGAATTCGAAAAGGTAGTAGCTAAGTCCGAGTGGGTTTTAAGACGTCTTGGAAGGACTCAAGCTAGTGATCCTGAGGAGAAAGCTTTCCTTGTCGAGTCTAGGCATCAGGTGTTAGGACTACTTTCCAATATAGATATTAAGGCCAGCGTAGAAGGGTCAAAACAAAAGGTAGCGCTAGCTCAGCCGAACGTAGTAGGGCTTCAGTCCAATCCACAGACTAGTAAGGTATGTCCAGAAAATTTAGTTTTATCTTCCCAGCAGGCAGGAGGTAGTAGGAAGGTTTCAAACCCTCGCATATCCAATCGCAACATCGTCGCCTATGTTCTTCCCAACAAAGAGGGTACCAGTTGCAAAATGGGGAGTCAGTTTTAGTGGAGACCATACTCAGTCCATTAGCCGTTTTTTGGAAAAAGTGGAGGAACTACGGGAAGCCAGAGGGTACACCAAAGAGGAGCTTTTCGCTTCCGTCTTTGACCTATTTGAAGGTAAAGCGGCGATATGGTATAGAGCGAATAAGCCAAGTCTTAACAGTTGGGAAAAAAATTTTAAAAATCTGAAGGCTGAATTCCTATCTCCGGGGTACGACAATAGACTTTGGGAAGAAATTCGGAGTAGGACACAGGGACGGTCAGAGACTATCGACCTTTTTGTCGGTGTGATGCTAGAACTCTTCTCTAGGTTCAGTGAACCTTGTGCCGACACTGTTAAATTGAAATGGATAAGAAGGAACACATCACCATTTTACCAGACGCAGATGGCTCTGGTGGAAATTTCTTCTTTAGAACAGTAAGTAGAAGTAGGTCATCGTCTAGAAGCTACACGATACTTAGTCGAAAGTTTTGTCCCCCCCCAATCAAGACGCAATGCCACTCTTTTAGAGCCTGATTTAACATATGTGGACGTAGCGGGTCCAGAAGAAGTGCAAGTGATTGATTCTCCCTCACGCCGTGAACCCAACACGTAAACCTGTTGCCGGTGTAAGCAACCCGGCCACATTGCTACTCAGTGTCCACAACCCGTTCGCTGTTACGGTTGCAACGCATTTGGTTATATTCGAAGTCGTGGTCCATCTTGCACACCTCAGGGGCGCATGCCGGGAAACAGCTCATCAGCTCAAGGGCAGGCGGGTCATTGAGTGACGGGGAGGTGTAATATTGCTTGGGATATCATTTTAGAGACAAAAGGATTAGATCGTCGTCCATACTTGTACGTTGAGATTTATGGGGTTAGACTATTACGGCTGCTGGATTCAGGAGCTTCTAGAACTATAGTAGGCAGTCCGGGATGGGAAGCACTACGTTCGTTAAAATGCAAATTGTCGTCGGTAGAGTTAAAAAAGGTGGCAATTGCTAACAGGGATGGAGTGGATGTAGTTGGAGCTATAAATGTCCCCATAAGGGTGGAAAACGTTGTAAAAGTAATGGAAATACTGGTGATTCCAAAGCTAGCGCATAACCTCATTTTAGGTGCGAATTTTTGGGAACGTTTTTCTATTGTTCCAGATCTAGGGAAGCGAGCTTGGAGATTTGACTGGAGGGCTGTCAGAAAAGTCGTCTAGACGAATTAGTTGAAGGGGTATTTCGGACGATGGGTGATGGTTTAGGACGAACTAATTTTGTGAAGCACGTGATTAGGACCAGCGCTGACCGTATTATGCAGCGTTACTACCCAGTTTCGCCAGTAGTCCAGGAGAATATCAACGCCGAAGTCGATGAGATGCTGAAAGAGGGAGTAATTGAACCCTCTTGCAGCCCTTGGTCCTCCCCTGTCTTACTTGTTAAGAAGAAAGATGGGAAGTATCGTTTTTGTGTAGACTTTCGTAAATTGAATCAAGTCACGGAGCGCGATGCGTATCCAATTCCATATGTCTCCGCGACTCTAGATAAATTGAGAAATGCCAAGTTCTTGTCCTCTCTCGATATAAAGTCTGCATACTGGCAAATTCCGATGGACGAAAACTCAAAGAAGTACACGGCGTTCACTATTCCGGGAAAAGGGCTGTATCAATTCTGCCGTATGCCGTTTGGGCTTCACAATGCCCCTGCTACTTGGCAGCATTTTATAGATACAGTCCTTGGACCCGACCTTGAACCGAGCATATTCGTATACCTTGACGATGTTATTATTGTGTCCGCCACTTTCGAGAAACACCTAGAAGTTCCAAGAGTTGTTCTTTTACGCATTAAAGACGCGGGTTTGGTGCTGAGTCGAGAAAAGTGTGAGTTTGCAAACCAGAGCTGAAGTATTTAGGTAACATAGTAAACGAAAACGAACTTTTAGTGGACCCCGACAAGGTGGGGTGCATGGTTGAGTATCCTCGGCCCACATCAGTATCCGCGGTATGTTGGTTTGTCGTAATGGTTTCATGGTATAGGCACTTTTCTGCGTTGACCTCTCCCATAACCGAACTTCTTAAAAAGAGACGCAAGTTCATATGGATCGAGGAACGTGAAAATGCATTTCGTACCGAAAATACCCAAGCCTCGCTTGTCCAGATTTTTCCTTTCCCTTCATCATACATACAGACGCTTCAGGTTACGGCATATGTGCTGTTCTTACCCAGAAACAATCATCCGACGAGGAAACAGTGATCAGTTACTTGAGCAGGTCCCGATCTAAAACGGAACAGAATTATTCAACAACGGAGCGTGAATGCCTGGCAGTCCTATGGGCAATAGAAAATCTTCGTCCGTACTTAGAAGGGAGCAGCTTTACTGTGGTAACTGATCACCACTCCTTACTCTGGTTAAATAATTTGAGGGACCTGCAGGGTAGGTTGGCTCGGTGGGCTGTCAAAATGCAGCAATATGATTTTACAATTTTGCATCGGAAGGCAAGGAGCACTTGGTTCCCGACGCATTATCCAGGACAAATGAGGACGTAGCGTCACTGTCGATACCCACTAAGGATGTATGGTATTTAAAAATGCGGGAGTTAGTCAGCTTGGAAGGGGGGAAATATTCTGACTTCAGGGAACAGGATGGAGTGCTTTTTAATAAAATACCGATGAGATATCCAAAAGTGGCGGGCGAGAGTAATGAGTGGAAGAAAGTTATCCCAAAGGAGGATAGAGCAGAGGTGCTAAGGCAATGTCATGATGTATGTGTATATAAAAGACTTTAGATAAAGTTGCTAGGAGTTACTTTTGGCCAAAAATGAGATCCGATATAACTCGGTAAACTCGTAGCTGCGTAATCTGTCAAACAGTGAAGCCTGACTTACGGAAGCCCGCGGGGCTTATAGCGTTGCGTTGTAAAGTAAATAAGCCGTGGAATATGCTATGCGTGGATTTCATAGGCCCACTTCCCAGGCCGACCAGAGGCTATGCCTATATTTTGACAGTAGTTGACTATTTTTCAAATTTCCGTTATTCTTTCATGTGCGAACGGCTACTGCCAAATCCGTGAAAACCATTCTGGAAGAGCAGGTGCTTTTGATATTCGGTGTACCTAGGTGGATCGTTTGCGACAATGGGGTATAGTTCAAAAACAAAGTAATAGCTGAACTAGCGGCTGCCTATGGTATAACTATTGACTTTACCGCACTTTACCACCCCCAAGCCAACCCCGCCGAACGATATAATCAAACCCTTAAAACGAAACTTCGTGCCTACATTTCCGACAATCATCGAAATTGGGACACTCTTCTCCCGAAAGTGGCTTGCGCCATAAGGAATGCAACGCATGAGGTTCTGAAGACGACTCCGTATATTGTGCTTTTTGGAAGAGAAATGCAGATTAAGAGGGACGGGTCTCCTCTTCCTTCGGGCTTTATCGCAGATAGGTCAGTGGATATTCAGGCTTGGTCGAAGTCATTGGGTCAAATGGTGGAGGATATAAATGAAAAAATTTAGAGTTCCGCTCGGAGATCTACCAACCACTACAATTTGCGGCGCTGCGATATAAGGTTCTACCCTAAGGACCTAGTTTTAAGGAACAATTTTGTTCTCTCTAATCCTGCCAGGTATTTTTCTGCAAAGCTTGCTCCGAAATTTGTGGGACCATTTGAGGTGATAAAGAGAGTTTCGCCTTGGACGTACGAGCTGACTGACAGAAATGGTAAGAAGAGAAGTGTGTGGCATGCCAAATATTTAAAGTTATTTACAAAACGGTAGGATCTTACTTAATCAAAAGATCTGTGGTACAAGCAACGAAAACCTTTGGAAGAAAGGGGGGAGTATTATGGGTTTCCGAATGCAGGTTTTCGCTCTTTTTACCAAGTATAGAACCACCATCCTTCTTTACTATGATCCCTATCTGTTGATTCCTCAACAACATTACCAGCAGCAAGGACTTGGGTCAGCGGGTAACAGACCCGGTAGATCAATAGAGTCCTGACAAAGTGGGTTGAGGACAGAAATATAGTTCCGGATAATCAATTCGGTTTCAAGGCGGGGCATGATGTTATTCATGCCGCGTCCAAGCTGGTTTCTGATGTCCAATGGAACAAAGCCAAGAAACAGTGCACGGGTGCCTGCCTGATTGACTTGGAGAAGGCTTTCGATACCGTATGGCTAGAGGGACTCTTCTACAAGTTGGACAGACTGGGCATTAGTAAACCACTGCTGTGTTTTCTTTTCAATATGCTCACAGATAGACAGTTCATCGTGAAAAATGGCGATGTGACTTCTACTGGTACATTCAACATTAAAAATGGTCTGCAACAAGGTGCGGTCAATTCGCCAATCCTTTTCAACATTTACACAAGCGATCTGATAGGTTCACTTCACCATGCCATAGCGTACGCAGACGACTTAATCGCGTACAGATCAGGTCCAAAGATTGAGGTTATAAACATTCTTTTGCAACGTGACTTCGATAAAATTAAACAATATTGCGACGACTGGAAGTTAAAGATCAACTTTCAGAAGTCGGAAACCATTCTGTTTAGGACGCCTTTGTCTGGGGCCTCTGCGGACACCAGAAAGAATTGGCGAAAGTTTCAGATCGTGGAATAACACGGGCAGCCACTTGTTTGTCGAAATGTAGTCAGATACCTTGGGATCTGGCTAGATCAATATTTGTATTTTAACAAACATATGGATGTGGCTCTGGCCAGAGCCAGAGGTGCTTTTGCCCTTACAAAGACACTGTTTTATAGCAGACATCTCGATGCGTGGGTAAAGGTAATCTGCTACATGGCCCTTATTCGGCCTATGCTTACATTTGGTTGTCCCGTGTGGTTCAACGTGAGAGCAAGTCTTCTTGAAAAGATTCGGGTGTTTGAGAGGGCTTGCCTTAGGGCTTGTCTTCGCTTGTACAGAACACCAGAGTCTGAGTACATAAAATTCTATCCTAATAAGGTCTTGTACAATAGGGCGAACCTAATGCGAGTGGACAATTTTGTTATTAAGTTGATTCGAAGGCACATTGCAAGAGCAATGACATCGTCGAACAACCTGATATCGGGGGCTTACTACCCCAATTATAAGTATCACGAGAGAGTTCGCTTTGACGGCTTTATTCCTCCAGAAGCGTTCCTCTACCTCGACAAACAAGGTCTGATCCAGGATAGATTAGCGGTGCCGTTAATCTTCCACGTCGCTCGAACAGCTGCGGACAGGCGACTCAACTACGACAGAGACGTCGCACACGGCAGTGCGGAGCGTCTCCGGTTTAGTAGGGCGGTAGGGAGTCGCGACATGAGGGATGTTGCTTGGCAGCACCAACAATTTTGGTGGCTTGCAGAAGAAGGGGAAGCTCCATCATCGAACTCCTCCAGTGCAGGGTAGCTCCATTAGGGAGCAGAGTTGGTCAGCCTAATCTTTTTTAGCCGTGGCCGGCTTACATAGGTGTAGGTATGGTTAAGGTAGTTTTAAGAGTAAAAATTATAAAAACAAAAAAAAACAAAAAATAAAAATTATAAAAATTGAAAAAAAAAAATAAATAAAAAAAAACAAAAAAAAAATTAAAAAACACAGAGATGGGTAACATCTAATAGAAGTGGTAATCCACACCAAAAAAAGAAATAGTACTTAAACTATACAATAAGTTAGATTTTGTTTAACTTAGAGTGTCCGCATGGGGCCAGTAAGTTAGAATAAGATAGTTTTCTAAGTTATTTAAGCTAATTTTTAAGCGTTTTTTGTCTAGCATGTAAGAATCAATGAATTAATAAAATAAAAATGCATTTAAAATGAAAAAAAAAAAAAAAACAGACCCGGTAAGAAATTCTCGGTTCCCATGTTCAAGTCCCCGTGTAGGAATGGGTTTTTTTTTAGTCTCGATAGTTTCACATCGCGTGACCCAATGTCTTACTATCGTATGACATTCCTTTGGTAAGGATTGGTGGGTGTGGAAATCAGGAGATCTAGTCTGATCAAATGAAAACCAGTTGAACAAAAAAAAAAACCGATCATGGTAAGTGGTGCGAGTTAACGATAACCGGCAATTGGGAAGAGGTTGAAGAGATTTTTGGTAGGGGACGATAGAAGAAAAGGCAGTCGAAAGGTGTCAGGTAAGCAGTTCGGGTTCATTTAAGAGAGTTAGAAAAAAAAAGAAAACGGAAGTATAGTGTAAAAAAAAAACAAAGAAACATTCATTTACTAAAACAAAAAAAGGCAACGTCGACGCGAGGGAATAGTTTAGTGCAGATCCCTTTTGAAAAACAAAACAAAAAAGAAACATTACTTTACCAAAAAAAAAGAAAAGGCGAAAAATCCAGCAATGTCGACGCGAAACGAGAGTGTAGTGCATATACCTTTTTGAAAAAACAAACAAAAACAGAAATACAATACAAAAAAAAAAAAAAAGATATCTGAGATTGTGGTTCGAAATTGGTTGTTTTGTGGTATATCTCTGACAAGTGTATCGCAGCAGTAATTGTGGGGAAAGCGGAGTCAACATCGAAGGAGTGACGTAAGATCCTGCCTTGGCGCCAAAAGATAAGTGCCATTTATTAACACTATAATTATAATTAACTGTAAATTTCAAACCCAACGAATCGGTGTCGAATAGACAAATACACTTTTAATTGCGATATATTCGTGGTCTCGTTGGCCTTGATCCTCGACGTGTCACAGAAGCGAAGGAGACGAGTTCGAATCCGGGTTCCGAATATTTTTTTTTTTTTTTTTATTTATAACTACTGAGGACTACTAATGTCATTATTTCTCTTTTTTTGAATTGAATTGTTAGCTTAAGATTTTGGAGATAGTTTAAGTAAGACGTAAGTTAGTTTTAAGAACATTTGTGAAATAGACAGTAAGGAGAAAATAAAGTTTGTAACGTCTGTAGATACCGGTTGTTGTTATCTTAATCCTTCGTTTGGGTTTTTTTCTGTTTTCTCTTCCCATCGAAAGAATTAATTTTTGGTTGGTTATTGCGGAACGTGAATCCCCCATTCAATCGCGGTTTTGGATGTGGGTGGTAAGACGGAAGTGCAATCGCGTGGCGCCCATTTAACACCAACACTAATGGCCACTCTCACTGGTCCAGCGTTCGGGCACCCCTTCTTAATTACGTCGCCTGGTGCGGAGAAACGTTGGTAACAAAATACATACCAATAAAGCAAGTGGTAGTTAAGGATCTGTGGCGCCCTTGGATTACCATAAGTATAAAAAAGCTCATGAGACTTCGAGACAAATTCTACCGCAGATTGAAGAACTATCCTTGAACTGCGAATAGGACCGCATTTGTTAAGTTGAGAAACTTAACAACCGCGGAGACTCGCAAAAAAAGCAGTTTTATTATAAATCTGAGTTTAAAACTAGCTCTAAGACTCGATCTTCGGAAAAATTTGCGCCAGTCGAGCGTTATTCCCACTAAAAAATGGTTTCTACAACTAATCTATTTAACAACTTTTTTGCGACCACATCTGTTTCAGACAGTTCTATTCCTTCCACTGAAGCTAATTTATACCGTAGTTCCAAACTATAATTAGCGTCGATGTCATTTTTGCCATTGAATCTATAAAGTCTAATGCTATAGATCTAGATGGAATATTTCTAAGATTTATTAAAATAATTCTTTTAAATATGGTAGATATTTATAACTGCTGCCTGCATCAACCTGCCTATCGTGCAAGTCATAGTTGTACTGCTGCACTTTTGAAAATAGTTGATGATATTCGTCTTAGCTTTGACAAATCTTATATAACCCTACTTTGTCTATTAGATCTCTCAAAGGCATTTGATTCAGTGAATCATGAAAAATTGTATTCGAAACTTATAAAAAGCTTTGGTTTGGGTAATAGAGCTACTGAGCTTATTCTAAACTAAATATCCAAGCGGTAGGTATCAGCAGGTGTCATTAAACGGAAAAATGTCAAGTAGGCTAGGATTATATCATGGCTTTCCTCAGGGGTCAATCCTCGGTCCATTGCTTTTTGTCCTATTCATTAATGACCTTCCCCTTGTTTGTAAACATTCCAATGTACACCTATACGCTGACGATGCTCAATTATATTTTTCCTGCCCGCGAGTTAAAATTGATAGTTGTATCAGTCAATTAAACGATCACTTCGAGGCAGTTCGACTTTGGCCTTCTTGTAATGGGCTTCAACTGAATGCCAAAAAAACCTTTTGTGTACCTATTGGAAAGAACTTAGGGCATCTTGAAAAATACCAATATGTTGACCTGTCTAGAGATAAGATCAATTATTCTAATAATTTCAAAAACCTTGGAGTCATCCTTAATGCACTCTTAATACTTATGATCATATTAACACATTAGTAAGACGAATTTACATTGGCTTGCGGTTGATGTGGAAATCTGACCGTTATACTCCGGTTGAAATCCGGCTTAAATTAGTTAGATCCTTACTTGTACCACACATAGTTTACTTTAGTTTGCCTTACAGCTCACTGGACTCGGCATCATTCAGAAAATTGGAACTCGCTCTTAACTCCATGATAAGATTTGTGTTTCACTTGCGTAAGATCGACCACATTTTCAGGTTTCGAATGCCAATATTAGGGTGTTCATTATTACAGTATTTGAACTATCGGAACTGCCTGTTCATTGCACGACTTATAAATTATAAGAAGCCACATTAGTTATATTGCAAGATACAGTTTCCTAGATCATTTAGGACTTTTATTATTAATCCTCCTAATTTCTTTTACTTAGAAAGTAGCCGTCTGTTTTTTATTCACTCTGTTAGGCTGTGGAATTCGCTTCCATGGGAAATCCGGCATTTGGTCGGAACAAGAAATTTCAGTGTGCATCTATTGGGTTATTTTAGGGATCTTTGGGCATACATGGCATTAAAATTAATCAATAGATACTTGGTATATATATAAACGCAACAATATAGCACGGCTTACTTTGTAAATTTTCTTTAACAGAATATTTTTTTTTTCTTTTCACATTTCATCAATATTTACATTTCATTAATATCGTTTAAAAATTATTATTATTATTTTTTTCTCCTTATTGAAATGAAATTATTTATATTTTTTTATTGTTATTATAATAACGACTTTTTTCTTTTCCCCGTTTTTTAATTGAATTATTTTTCGTTTATGCATGTATTTGTAAAAAAACATGGCTTTTCTTTGTACAAACTGCTATTATTCTTAATTAAATTAAATAAAGTATAAATATATATATAAATTAAATTAAAATGATCAAAACAATTGTCCAATAGCGATATTTTTTGATTATCTTCCAGTTGTGGTCATGTAGCCGGTTGAGAGCCTCGACTGCTGCTTGATGTTTGAAAATCAAAACCTCCATTATATTTCTTATTAAGAGGTATTACGGTTTTATTTGTAAAATAAACCGGAACCTGCGTTGAAAGTGATGTGCTTACAGTGCACCTTATCGATCTTTTCAGGCACAGTATAAGTCTTCATCAGTTCATATTCATTGGCATCGCTGATCATGAAGTATCCTGTTAATAAAATCTCCGTTGAAGTTGAAGACATCTCTAGTTAGTCCATTGGATCTGGTAGTACCTCCATCTCTGGGCCAAGTTCAAACAAAGATCTACGTTCCAGATATGCACTTAGCAACTTATTCTACTTCGTTTCGATTTCTTACATGTAGCTAAATGCAATCAGATAAGTATTCGTTACATGTATGTTTATTTTATTCTCGTCAACAGTCCCATACCACGGTTCCATCATGTTGATCACTTTTAAACTTGCATTCAGCTTTTCGTAACGTTGTCGATTTTATTTCTGATTCTAGTGATTTTAACAGGGTCTTCTGGTTACTGTCTAGGTCTTCGATGTCATAGTATATTTCATCATTGACTCCGAATATTGAAGTGAGAATCGTTCCTACTAGTCCTCGGTTATGTGTTCGCAAAGGTGTAACTTCAAGTCCGTTGAAAATTGAGAGTACGTCATTCCATTCTTCTTCCATGTCATGACGCAATTCAACGCATTGACTCTTCTTTGTAACTGGTTTTGCATTATTGGACAGGTCAATTATTTTACCTCTCGTCTTGTTCATGTTGGCTTGATCACGTAAGATGTCTGTGATTGGGAAACGAACGTTCGTACATAGTACTTCACGTTGAATTTTGGCTGTTCCAATTTGTTGTACAAATAATCCAACCTTTGGGTGAGTTGTTGTAAACCTTGTTGATCCCAACGAAATGGATGCAAATAACGAGAGAATTACAAGGGCAATAGGAAAACTGGATGATGGTTTCCGATCTCTTAGTTTCCTCCTGCAACTGCCAAATGGATGATTTGACGGTTGAACTAATATTTTCTTCACTTGGCAGCAAACATACCTTGGCTATTGGTCGCTTCAATGTTCCTTTCCATCTTCACTGTTATTACTCTGATAAGTTCATCAACTCCTCTGAGCACTTCAATTAATTTGCCTAATGGTGTCAGCAGCTTGTTTCTCAGCAGCACCAATTGCCCAGGCTTCAAATTCTTCACTAACTGCTTTCACTTCCTCGTAATAACGCTTGCAAATATCTTGCTTAAGCTTTTCTATTAACTTCCACCTTCTTATATTACTGTCTGCCATATCCAGAAAGACATCACGTTGTAGTGCTATCAGTGGTGATCCAATAATGAAGTGACCTGGTGTTAATGCATCTAGATCGTCAATATTGTCTGTTAATGCACAGAGCGGTCTCGGGCTTAAGCATCCTTCTATTTGGACCAGGACGATGTTCATTCCTTCGTATGTTGATTTCTGCTTTTCAACGATACTGTTCATATGGTGTTTGACTGACTTAACTTCGGCTTTTCAGAATCTACCAAAGTGTGGAGCTCCAGGTGGGATAAAGTGCCACTGGATTGCCTTTTCGTCTAGTGTGGATTGTAATGCATCAATAATATTTTGTGCGCCGACAAAATTTGTTCCATTGAAGCTGTAGAGATTGTACGTCGCAGGGCTGCCGCGATTCCATCCGTTGTTAAATCAGAAGTCAGCTCAATGTGCACTGCTTCTGTTGTCATGGCGACAAACAGCGCTATGCAAGCTTTGTGTGATTTCACGTGTCGAGTTTGTGAGCATCGTATGTCGATCAGACCTGCGTAATTTACCCCACAATTAGTAAATGGGCGTGAAAATTTTACTCGAGCCCCCGGAAGTTGTCCCATAAGTTGATTTGATTCCATAGCCTTAAATCGAAAACGCCTGATGCATTGCTTTATTATGGCCTTCACAGTGTTGGTTCCTCGACTGATCCAAAATTTTCTCCGAATGTGATTCAGAGGATGCATCGCCAGGCAAGCATGAAATTTTCGAATTTCAGGCATATCTTGCATATTCATCATGGATTTGTCAGCTGGCCAGTACTGTTGGTCTCTGATTAACCACTCTGGACCATGCCACCATGTTGAATTTTCAGCTAGGGTATCCTTAAATAATCCTCTAGACGTAATATCAGCAAAAGTTTCCTTCCCTTCATTTAAATGAACGTTGTTTCAACCAGTTTATTAATATGGTAAAATCGGACCATGCTAAAACCTTGGTATAATTCGTGTCCTTTTGCTCTCTGATGTACTTGCCAATGCCAATGAACCTTGCTTCACAGGTGCCACATTAGTCTTGGATGCGATTATGCTTATCGTAGTAAAGCCACGATTAATAACCTTTTCATACGCAACCGCTGCATACGCTGATTCTGCTGCGTCCATCATAGAATTTTTACTTTTTCAAGGGTCGATAGTCTTGTCTTGAATTCGTTCCATTCTTTTTTGAATTTTCAATGTAACATATTCATCCAATCCGATGCCCAAAAGCCAAAGACTTTGAATGAGGATCTTTTGACGAAAACCCACTGAAAGGATCGAAAATTTTACCAGAGTCACTCAATATTGCTCGTATGGTACCCTTCGTGCTGAATGACGAAAAATTAATTTAAAATTGGAAGTCGTCTGTTCCTGGGCACCATTTTATGCCCAAAAATTTAAATTTTGTGTCACTATTATTGAACACTGTCATATTCTAGCTCCATGTCAATTGCTTCTTTTGGCAACGCTTTCATGTTGCATTGTTTTGTGTCCTCTTGCGTATGTCAAATCCACCTTTCCGAAGTAGCTGCAATAATTCCATTTGAAGATCTTGGCATTCTTTTAGTGAATTTGCACCTCCAAAACAATACGTGACGGTTTCAAGAACGTATACTTTGAACGAGTTCTTGGCATTTTCTCTCCACAAGATACGTTGCAAATTTCGATGTTTCTGATCAACCTAAATTTGTCGATACATTTTTTCGACATCAGATGTGAAGACGTTTGGAAACGAAAACAAACAAAGCAAGGAAAACAAATCCTTTGAACCGTGGGACTGGTCCTCATAATGCTGTTTAGCTATTCCCTAGATGTTATTTTTGCCGAGCCGTCGAATATCACTCTCAGTTTGGTAGTAGTTCTGTCTTCTATAGTAGTGCTGTATAACCCTCTGATACTTACTCCATGCGTCCAAGGTTAATAAATTCCCGAATGAAATTGGAATATTCATCCCGAAGACTCTCACCTCTAGCGAATTTTTGTTCGAACATAAAGAATCGCTTTAATGCCATTTTGTGTGTATCGCCCAAAACCATGCGATCCTTCAACAGTGGCAATTTGACAATGTACTGCCCTGTTTTACCCCGGCAGTATGTCATTTGGTAGTGATTCTCGCAGATTGCGTCTTCTGTAGACTTGATCTTTACACTTGGTCTTAATACTTAAATTCGTGGACATCCATCAGTAGATGATATGGATAGTTTGTTAGGCCCACCCACTTCCATATGATTATTTGCTTTTACGGTTTGGAGAGTACAACTGGATCTCACCATTTTTCTTTTTGTATCCCACCTAGGGGACTGGGGAGTACTTAAACAAAAGACTGTGCTTACTCGTCTTGTAACGTCATTCTTGTTGTGTCATCCTTCTTCTCTGCGCTCCTCATTTACATAGTCGCCTCGTACGACAATCGGGGAAACACTGGGGCACCATTATAAAACTAGGTACTGCATTGTGTAATTCTGCAAGTGAACTTATGTGTATGTAAATATGTGTGCAAATATGTGCCTAAGTTTGGCATGAAGTTTGTGGAATGGAAAAGACTTGGAAGTTACTTCTGTGACGACAAGCACATAGTGAAGATAAGATAGTTTTTTTTTGTGCGACATTAATTTTTCTTTGGAAGCAATTCCTTTTTTTTTAGCGATATTTCAAATTTATATAAGGTAAAGTAGAAAGGACGAAGGATATAAGAGTAGGATAACGAGGAAAATTGTGCGAAGAAGTAGCTCATAACCGTTGAAAAGATAAGTGTAGTGCAATGAATTGTAGAAAAGTGTAGGAAAGGGTTTTTTAATAATTTTTCAATTGATATTTCGGTAGGCCGCTTGATTTAAAACACTAACTCTGATGGCTTTTTTTAAAAAGTAAATTATCACCGTTGGTATGAATTAATATATTATTACGCGATTCAGCTCTGGAAAGAAATGAACTATCCCTATTGAAGAGTGTACCGCTTATTCAATTATAATAAGTCATCAAGCTGGAATTTAGTCAGTTTGCATATTGTCGTATTCTTCAAACGACTTGATGTTTTCTTCAAAATGCCATATAATGCAAATGTTTTATAACAATTTAATTCATATAAATGTTGTGAGAATAGTAAGAAATATTAAATAGTCAATTAAAAATAGAGTTAGATTACTTACAGAGTTTTACAAATATACGACAAATATAAATATTATAATTCAGTTATTACAACATTAGTTCCCGATATATATAATTAAATGCAAATATAATATATGAGAACAAGAAATAGAATTAATAATGCTTGAATGGAAATACACTGATGCACATTTTATAAATATGTTTAAGTTATAAAATGCAACGAGATTTCGATTATATTGTGGTTTATATTTAGCTTTAATGATACGAATGTCTTCCAGAAATGCATTGCAAAAGCAAAATTGTCGGTAATTATTTAGAAAAAGGGTCATCACCTCCGATTTTGATAAAATTTCAATGATTTTGAAATATTTTTTCAATTCTTCAACCCCTTAGGCTTGCTTCACACTTATCCGGTTCCATTCGGTTCGGTCTAATTCGGTTCGTTTTCTGTTTTTGTTAGACTCTTCACACACACACGGTTTATATCAGGTTTGTATTCGGGAAAGGTATTCAATATAAAAACCAATCGCCCACTTTTGACAATGGAGTAAAGTCGTATTATTGTAATTATATTTTGTTAAAAAACGAAAAAGGAGTATTCGAATTCATTGGGAGCATCCTATCATCGCTAATCGGTTGGAGCATTTTACACAGTTTTTCCGATATTAAGAGAAAACGAAGAAAATTTTTCGAATTAGTTTACGATTTCAACTACCTTATTTGATGAATTACATCTGAAGCTAAAGAATTTCTTCAACGTCAAAACACATTTATGAGGGATTCTATTCAACTGATTCAAATGTTGGCCATAACTCTCAGGCAAGTCAATAAATATAGTTATAATTATTAAAAATTAAAGTAAACGTCATTTTCAACCATTACGTACTTTTTTGGCAGCGTGTTTTCTATATTTTTCTCCTTAAATATTTTGTCAAGACAACTTAACTAAACAAAAAGCACACTGTGCGCTGGCAGCCTGGTATAGGCCATGACCTAGCTTCTTGACACTCATTTGTGTTGCTCGTGTCCTCATTTATATCACATCTGGAAGCTTTTCCGTGGGCAATTTTACTTTCGGGAGTTTGCCATTGCCAGACAACGCAACTGGCATGAATAAATGTATGCCTTTGCTTTTGAAGCTTCTGATCCAGATTTCATCGCAGTCTTAGTTCTGCTAAGCGATTTTCGATATGAGTCTCTGACTTGTGTCCACATTCTTATAACATGTTTACCCAAGAGAAAATTAATAATATAATTACCGATTTTGTGATATCTATGTACATTAATGTATTTTGATGTGCGATCTTTTTTAAATCGATATTTGGCAAGTAGTTGCCCTTTTACGGATTTGCATTACAAATTACACAAATAGTTTGGCAGTCGAAAAAAGGATATCGGCTATCTAGAGCTCGCAGGTATGTGGAATGTGTATCCGGAATTCTATCTAACAAATGGAGAATTTTTCATTGCGCTAGTTTGCTACGGATATAGTGCACGCTTGCGTAGTCTTACATTATTTTGTACGCGACCGAGACGGCTTCGAAATCGAGAACACTTTGCCCATCACAGAATTGGAAAATATCCCGGTACACTCCGAAGGTGAAATGAGAAGAAACCAGCCGACCACCTCACCCAAAGATATAAGAAATGTATTAAGTAAATATTTTGTGACTGAAGTTGGTTCACTGAGCTGGCAATTTTCGAGAATCTGATTTCGTTATTTCATACTTATGTACTTACTTACTTACTTTAGGTGGCGCTACAATCTGGGGTGGACCTGGGTCTCAGTCAACAAGCTTCTCCAGCTAGCTCGATCCCTGGCTAGCACTTGCGTTCGCCACCTGAGTCTTGGCCTTCCTCTACTGCGCTGTCCCTCGGGAGCGGATTCCAAGACTTTCGGACAGGAGCATTGGTGTCCATGCGCTCTACATGACCCAGCCATCTCAGTTATTGGATCCTCACTCTTCTGGCTAGGTCTCTGTCGCTGTACAGTCCGTACAGTTCGTCGTTGTATCTCCTCCTCCACTCACCGTCAATGCAGACGGGACTGAAGATCGCCCGAAGAATTTTTCTCTCGAAGCAACCAAGAATACCCTCATCCATTTTTGATAATGTCCATGCCTCTGCGCCATAGAGAAGGACCGGGATTATTAAGGTCTTATAAAGGGTGACTTTTGTTGTCCGAGAGAGGGCTTTGCTTTCTTAGCCCAAAGAAACAGCGGTTGGTAAGAGTTATTCTTCGCTTGATCTCAGCGCTGGTGTCGTTGTCTGTATTTATAGCGGAGCCTAGGTAGACAAAGTCCTTAACTACCTCAAAGTTATATCTGTCTAAGGTGACGTTCTGCCCGAGACATCGGTGTTGGTTGTCCTTTTTCCTTGACAGCATATACTTGGTCTTGCCCTCATTGACCGCTAAACCCATTTTCGATGCTTCCGTCTGCTGCTTTCTCCCGATTATGTCAATATCGTCGGCGTATGCGAATAGTTGGACGGACTTTGAAAAGATAGTGCCTCTTGTGTTTGCTCGTGAGTTTTTCACTATTCTTTCAAGTACGATGTTGAAAAAATCGCACGACAGCGCATCGCCTTGTCTAAATCCTTTCTGGACATCAAAGGTCTCGGTGAGATCTTTACCGACCTTGATGGAGCAGCGTGCATTCTCCATCGTCATCCTGCACAGACGGACGAGTTTGGCAGGGATGCCAAAACTAGACATTGCTCTGTATAGCCTGTCTCTATATATGCTGTCATAGGCGGCCTTAAAATCGATGAATAGGTGGTGGGTATCGATCTGAAGCTCATGGGTCTTCTCCAAGATCTGCCGTAGAGTGAATATCTGGTCGATGGTGGACATTCCTGGCGAAGCCACACTGATATGGACCTATCAGGTTGTTGACAAACGGCTTCAGGCGATCACACAACACGGCAGATAAGATCTTATATGCGATGTTGCGGAGACTGATGCCTCTGTAGTTGGCGCAGTTCAGAGGGTCTCCTTTCTTGAGAATCGGACAAACAATGCTGAGGTTCCATTCATCGGGCATACTTTCGTCCGATATTTTACAGATGAGTTGGTGTATGCTCCTTACCAAGTCATCGCCTGCCGCTTTGAAGAGCTCGGCAGTCAGGCCGTCCGCTCCAGCAGCTTTGCTAAACTTAAGCTTCGATATAGCTATCTTCACTTCATCCAGGTCGGGTGGACGGAATTGTTGGTCATCATCGTCCAAGTTGAAAGGTAGATTCTGCCTGACAGCGGTATGTGGTCTGTCATCGCCGTTATACAGTCTGCAGAAATGGTCTTTCCAAATCCTCAGCATCGACTGCGATTCTACTACGATGTTCCCTTGTTCATCTCTACAGGCTTCGGTTCGGGGTTTGTTTCCGTGGCATGTTATTTTTACCTTTTGGTAAAACTTCCGAACCTCATTCCTGGAGTAGCATCTCTCAATTTCCTCGATCGCGCGCTTCTCATGCTCTTTCTTCTTCCTCCTGAGAAGCCGGTGTTCGTCTCTCCTCTTCCGCTCATAGAGCTCATGAGCAGCTCTGGTCTTTTTTTGTAGTGCCGCATCGCGTGCTCTTCGCTTAGCTGCATGTGCTTGCCGGCATTCATTATCGAACCAGGGGTTTCGTTGTGATAGACGAGTGAAACCCAGCACATCAGAAGCGGCATCTCTGATGGTGTTTTGGCAGTGTTTCCAGTTGTCTTCGATGCTTGATGCTGGCGGTATTGGACCTCTTAAGAGATCAAGAGGCACTCGATCGGAAAAAGACTTGGCGATCTCTTGCGATTGTAGCCGTCTGACGTCGAATTTCCTCGAAGCATTAGTTTGTTTTGGCGTAGTTTGGGATATCCGCAACCGTTCCTTGGCTACAACACAACAAGGAAATGGTCCGAGTCCATGTTGGCTCCTCGGAGCATACGGACATCCATAATAATGGAGGAGTGTCATGCGTCGATCGCAATGTGATCAGTCTGGTTGACTTTTGATTGATCAGGAGTTCTCCAAGTCCCCTTGTGTATGTCGAGATGTGGGAACCGCGTGCTAGCCACGACAATGTTTCGCCCCGCTGCAAAGTCGATTAGCCTGAATCCGTTATCGGAGGTGGTGTTGTGCAGGCTATATTTTCCGATTTTTCCACGAAAAATACCCTCTCTTCCTAGCTTTGCAATAAAATCTCCGAGGACAATTTTAATGTCATAGCTAGGGCATTACTCGTAGGTCTTGCTAAGGAGCTCGTAGAAGGCATCCTTGGTGTCGTCATCTTTCTCCTCTTTGGGGGCATGCGCGCATATAAGGCTGATGATGGATTGCTACGAGGCGCTCGCTCACATGCCGGAAGCTGAGGACTTTTTGTCTTAGTCTGCCTCCGACAACAAATTCGCATCCAAATAAGCGCTGCTTTTGCCATCGATAGCAATTGCCGTAATAGATATCGCAGTTTATCATCTTCTTTTTGTCCGGCCCATCTCATCGCATTTCTTGAATGGCGGAATGCTTTGCAACAGTCTAGGGTCTCCGCTAGTTGCTCGGCTGCACGTGGTCTATTAAGGGATCTAACATTCCACGTGCATATCCGGAGCTCATTGTCCTTAAATCGTTTGCGTGGGTTGTCAACAGTAGATCCGTCCATATCCGAGGCTTGTTTATGCTTTGTAACTTCCCTTTTTTTAAATGGACGGGCAGTTACCCCGGCGGCACAACCCCCAACCTGGATTACCAGTTCCATTTTTAATGCCCCTGGGCCTGAGCTTCAAATATGTAGCCCGGATAAGGTCTTGTTTTGTTTCTCCGACACTTACCCTGATTTATGGCGCAAGAAACTCGCCATTTGCCCCCTTCACTTCGCAATCTTCAGTGAGATTCCCAGATGGCGCCACGGGGAGGCGTGAAGTAGGGCCTATTAGCAGAGCTGCAAGATGTTCGGCTGCAGAGGCTTATTCTCGTCATTTAAGGAACCAGGACCTGTCGGAAGATGCTACTTTTACGGGGCCTTATACTAATCGTTGCCATCCTTACTAACGTACTAATTGCTAATAAAAAATTAGGAAATATAATAGTAACTAACCTGCAATTTTACATGCATTTTTTGTTTACTGAATTTTTCTTTTAGTACGTACCAAGCTCATTTTTTTTCTTATCGTCCAATTCATCGAAGTTATTACGAGTAGTTATCTCCATAAAAATGTTTTTCCACGCTTTTTTTTGTTTTAAATTATTCTTTATACTTTTCTTCCGTTTTAAATTTATCTTTATACTTTTCTTACATTTTATCCCATAGCACTGGTCTACATTGGACTAAAGAAATTAAGTGGTCTGTATTTTTATCAGGTCAATCACCCATTTTAATAATACAACGCAACAGTTTTAGTAAAAGAATAAAACAATCTTGAATGGTCAAAGCATAATCCGAAACTAAACCGAATTGAACCGAAAATGTGTGAACGACACGAACTCAAACCTTTTAAAACCGCATGAAACCGATTCATGTAGTGGGGGCATTCGATGCTATTCGGTGTCTATCATGTTCTTATATGCACCGAATTCATAGTTTCACACTTGTCGGAGGCGACCGAAAATACCGACTGAACCGAATGGAACCTGATAGGTGTGAAACGAGCCTTACAATATGAAATGAAAAAAGTACACACAATGTTCGTAAATTTTTATAATTACAAGAAACTGCTAGCAAATAACCGTATATTATGGATGAGGTTTTGGAGTGATTTCAAGAAGCTTTACGTATACCCAACCTCGCTTTTACACCAAATCTAGCAAATGCAGCATGCCTTCCATACACATTGCATTGGTTTTCAATTTTACTTCTGATTTCGTAACGCTACGTCGCCATTAATAATTACAAAAGAGATGTACGAAATTATCAGAGAAGATTTCATAAACAGTGCAATATGCAACCCCCTCCTCGGGCACATTGTTGGATTGAGGGTAAGTGCGAAGTTGGGTATATATTGTAATATTTCGGCTAGGGTTCGAAATAATGAAACATTATTCTTTTTCAAAACACTTTATTTATAATTATTTCAAATAACTTCCAAGTAATTCACAACCGATTTTACTACTATCTTACAATTCAAATCCTTTATCGTTCACTATTAAGACTAAGCTCCTTTTCTTTCACTTTCCATAAATCAACTTATCGTACGCTGTTTCTAATCTTGTATTTATACCACATTTGTAGGGTTCTCCTCCTACTCTTCTCTCCGACGTGGAGAGTTTATTAATGATGTATGATCCTTAAGTTATGCAACACTTGATTCTTGATTTTATCACATCTATACCACAATCTCGGCGATGGCGATGGCGATGGCGCGATAGTTAGCTCATTGGACTATCACGCAGACAGTCTGGGTTCGATTCCTGGCTGGGTCACCAACAGTTTTTCAAATCGCCATCACCCTTTCGGCGGGCAATGGCAAACTCCCGAAAGTAAAATTGCCTACGAAAAAGCTTCTAAGGAGTGCCGTTCGGACTTGGCGATAAACCGTAGGCCACGCTCAGATGTGACTAAAATGACAACATGAGCAACACAAATGAGTGTCAAGAAGCTAGGCCATGGCCCTAACCGGGCTGTCAGCGCCACAGTGTTTTTTTTTTATATCACAATATCCCCCTCTTAAACTTGTTCACCCCGAACAAAGTCTTCGACATTCTGCTCAATATAGCGATGTATCCGATCCACATAAACCACTTTCATCTTGCTTCTTCCCCGTTGAATGTGATAGACAACATCTTTGATGCGTTTTACCACTTTATAGGCTCGTTTCCGTCTATGGGGGTTATATAGCCACACTAGATCTCCTTCATGGAATCCTGTTGTGGTCGCGTTAACATCATACCTCGTCTTCATGCCGTCACTGGCTGTCTTGATCTTATCCCTCGTTCTTTGGTGCAGGTCCCTAATAATCTGTCTGAGGTCTGCAACATAGTCGTCTTCATTTCTGTTCTCTTTAGACGCGACATCCTCCTTCGCGTGTACCCAATTAAAATGCTCTTGCACCTTTTCTTACGTCTTATTCACTCCCAGGCTCCCTACGAATACATCATCGTGCAGTTCCCTTACCACGTCACTGACTTCCGACTTTGGCACAAAGAGCTGCATCACAAACGACTTTCCATCCGACCTATCCCACCTTCTCTTTAAAACACTATCTTGAAAATAAAATGAGTCTCATTGTACCCAGTATGCGTTTAGTTTGGGACTTTTATTAGATATTTTGTGCCAACCTGGTTTTTCTGCAAGTTCTTTCCCGGCGAGTATTGACTCGATATCCGGATCCTCTTTTTCAACGTTTCGGATTTCACTGTCATTCCAACCCTCAATGGACTCAGCTCATAGCCGTTGGGTGGATACCGCATCTTTTTCTACTTGTCGTACGCAATGTTTGCAATCCGATTTACAAGTTCACCAGGACAGAGCATCCGCATTAGAGTGAAGGGTTTCCTTTCGATGCTGTATCTCGTCCGTACCCACTACTGTCCTAAAACTTGAATCTCGTCGTTCCTATACTTAAGTACTTGCGGTCCGGTGTTATACGCTTTCATAAAGAACTCCAATGATGCACTCGTTGCAATAATCGGCCACTTGGAATACGTTGGCGAATGTTAGTCCTCCCAGATATCCATACACCTTCGCCGTCGCTCCTGCTGCTGTTTTCAGACAGTAGCTGCTGGTATTGTGCAGCCATGAACCACGAGCGATGTCCCTTCTTATAACGTAGGCGTTATAAGAACCTCTTCGAAGTTGGTCCTTACACGTTTCCTGCCTGTTGACTTCATGTTGCGCTGCTTGTAGGATAGATGTTATTCCTGTCAGATGCCTCTTCGTTACGCCTCCTAGCAGCGCATTGTTGACAACTCCGTTGTTTAAGTGGAGCCCTGCATTTACGCTGCAGATGTCCTATTTTGTTTCTGAACGCGTACTGTTCCGCTCCACGACGTCTGTTCGTTGGCATGAGCAATCCACGGCAGTCACTTCTCTCACGCGGTGGAATCCTTGAGATGCTTGGTCGGCAGCTTTCATCGCCAGGGCAAATGCTAGAGCCTCAATGAGGTTTCGTTTTCCAGCCATTCCCACAGCCATTTACAACTGCCTATCTTCAATCGCTTGAGTAAACGCCTCCACAGCCATTTCGTTGATAAGGTCTTCTTCGGCATTAGAATAAGATAAATGCGCCAGTTGGACTCTGTATACTTGCTGCATCTGATTAACTCCGAAGCGTATTTCTATGGCTTTAACCAAAGCGTCACACGTTGTTTATCTTCTGAGATGGTTGGCAGCAATCCCTCTGCTGTATTACTCAGGCCAGCGTTAGCGCAATCGATTTTTCCTCGTCGTCCCAGTAGTTGGTCACGGCAGCTGACCAACAAATTGTCTTTTATATACTGGCCACGATGTTTGGCCATCAAAACAGGAGGTTGCATCTCTTTCTTTCCAGGGCAGTCTGTAGAATTTTCTCGGGGCTGTTTCTTCACTCTCTTTCGCAGGATTCTCAATATTGTGTTCAACCTTCTCGAAATGTGCCTCGCGCATTTATAATTTGTGATCGATTATTTCGAATTTCGCTTCTAGAGAATTCTTGAACTCTTCAACAGTGCCTTTCTGTGCGGCAACAGTGCCTTTGTTGCGACATTCCACTAGCTTTGTCTTAGCGCCAAAAAGTTTGTTGCATTGTCACAATAGATTTTAGTTGGACAGCCTCTTCGCCCTGTCGAACGCTTTAACGTTGCTATAAATGGGAGTTTACCGATCCATGGGTAGGATCCCCATGATTTGATCCTTCGGCTTATGTCTTCCACGATGAACACAATTATTTACGTCCTGCCTTACTAGTTTTATGCCCCTATGGCCCGGCGTGAAAGTTGATGAGGTGCAGATGCCGAACATAATTCACATGAATGCATCATCTTTAGGTAGCACCATTGGAAACTTCCTTTCATATTCGATGCTTGCTTTGACAATTCAACCACCAACTCTTAGGATGCTCCAACCTGAACTCTTCTCGATGAATGCACATTTGAGCCTTTGCAAGTCCGTGGTATATTCCTTCAAACAGGATTCGAATTTGCTTGGTAAAGGATCGTCACAATCTAACTTTTCTATCCACAACGATTTCAAAAATATTTTTGCCCTGACAACAACTGGACAAATTAAACCGGGGGGATCAAACAATCTACTCGCAGACAACAATATGGTGCGCTTGGTAAACTTAGATGAGGGAAATGAGTCCTTATATTTAGATCCACATTGGTTGATTCGATGGACAAATTACCGAGTGCATTAGAATGCCATTTATGGATTTTAAAATTAAATTTTCCAAGGATTGCAATAACTTCTCGTTGAACCTAGATCATCGACCGAACTAGCTCCCGTTAGCAGATCGCCGACATAAAAATACTTCAGAACAACCTTTGCTACTACTGGAAACTCCTTCTTGCATTTTGGGCAATCTCCTTGAGACACCACGTTGCGAGAAATGGTGCTGACGATGGACCGTATGTGGCGGTATTCAGCCAAAATTGTTTGATCAGTTTCTTCGGGCTGTCTCATTATGTTCATTTCTTCTAGAATGGTTGGCCCTACCATCGAAATGTTGTTGAGCGACAGATTAGATGTAGTCTGACACGATGCGTCGAATACTACTCTAAGTTTGGTGGACGAACTTTCGGGTCGGAGAACGCACTGATGTGGCATGAAATAGTGGGGCTTTCTGAAGTCAAGTTTGGTTACACTTGACATGTGACCCAAGTCCAAATACTCTCGGATGAATTTGGAGTATTCAATCTTTAGCTTATTTCCAGAGAGCTCCCAAGCTTAGCCGGGCTATCTTTGAATGGAAGTTTTGCCCTAAACTTTCAGATAATGAAATGGAATACAACAAAACTTATTAAGTATGTCAAAAATGACAAAGAGAAACTGTACTTTAGTTGCAAAAAATAATCATGTTAAAATCTTTAGTAAAAATAGAAAGTTACTAGCAGTAGCAAATAAAAATGAATTTATATTTCCTGAAAAGTTTTGTAGCGTCCAGAAATAATGCGCTATATGCAAATGTAACAACGTTCACTGATAAAGAAAAATGGCACAAAGCATTAAGTCATTTAATTTTCCAGAAAGAATTAAAAATATTGATATGAAATGTGCAAATTGTATTGAAAGTAAAGTGAGTAATGTACCATTTGGAAATGAGAGAACAAAACCGAAAGAAATTCTAGAACTGATTCACACAGACTTGAATGATTCACATAATACTCTGGGTTATTGTAATTAAATATATTTCTTAACATTTATAGATAATTACAGACATAAAAAGTAAAGCAAAAGTTGCAAGTTGTTTCGTAGATTATGTAAGTCTAGTCGAAAATCAATTTAATAAAAAAGTAAAAGAGATCCAATTATATCCATACAATACATCTGCAATGAACATAGGCAAATGTTTAATGAAAGAAGCTAGAATACATAGGCGTTATTGGCCCGAAGTTATGAATACAGTAGCTTATTTAAAAAATTGGACAAATGCAAATAGTGTAGAAAATAAAACACTTTATGAAATATTTTTTTGTAAAAAACATAATGTAGAAAATTTGAAAATATATGGAAGTGAGATCATCAGAAGCTTTGAGAAAAAGTAAATAGGACAATATGGCTGAATTAGGAGTATTAGTTGGCTATACGAATAATGGTTATAGATTTTTAATAAATGGTCAAGTAATAAAGACTAGGCATGTACAAATTATTGAAGAAGATACGCAATTAATTTGTTTAGAAAAAGTTGATGATGAAAACGATAGAGCAAATTGTGAAAGTGAATCGGAGATCGACAACTTGAAAATCAAATTTATGAAAGCAAAACAGCTGAAAAAGATAGAGTAAAATATGAAAGTGAATCGGAGAACGAACAGCTTGAAGATCAAATTTATGAAACTAAAGCAGATGAAAATAATATAAGAAGCGAAGACCGAAATGAAAAAAATAAAAGCAATTTATTAGTTCAGAGAAAATCAAAAAGGAAAAAAAGTCCTATAACTAGATTTGGTAATTCTGTAAGTCATTTTATATATGTTCACTATGTAAATGTTAATACGCCCAATACATTTGAGGAGGCGTTTAGTTATGCTGAATATAAAGAATGGCAAAAAGCAATGGACAATGAAATTGAAAGCCTTAAGAAAATTCATACATGGGTATAAGTCGAAAAGCCAAAAAATGACGTAATAATTAATGTAAAATTGATCTACAAAAAGAAAAATGATAATACCTATAAATCGAGATTAGTTGTTAGAGGTTTTCAACAGAGAGAATATATAGAAAATGTGTATTCACCAGTAGGAAAATGCAAACTTTAAGAATTATATTATATTATTGTACAAAAAACAATTTATTTATTGAAGAAATGAATGAATAGACTACGTTTCTGAATGGTCTTGTAAAATCCGAAATTTATGTACATGAGCCGAAGGGCACTGAATCAGGTGAAAACAAAGTTTATAACCTAAAAAAAGCATTATATAGTTTAAGAGCTTGGTATGATTGTTTCCACAAATATGTTAAGAAATTGAATTTTATAAGAAGTAATTATGATTAATTACGTACATGGATAATGAAGTCAAAGATCCAATATATGTACATTTTAGTCTTTGTAGATAAAGAAAAAAAATTGAAAAAATCTAATTTTATGAAAAGATTCGTTATGAAAGATTTGGGTAAAATTAATTATTATATTGGAATAGATATAGATTATAGCAACGACAGAAAAACAATGACTCTAAGTCAAAAGATATATTGAATATTGAATATGATACTTTAATGTAAGCAAATTTAAAGGACATAACTTATTCTGTAAACTATTTGAGTAGATACCAAAATTGTTATACTTAATTCAACACATTACAAGTATGCAATGAGAGTATTAAAACATTTATGTATATAAAAAAGATTTAAAATTGACGTATTATGATAATTTAAAGAGTGAAATACTTTCTGATCACGCAGGTGACAATACTGATAAAAAATCAACAACAGGTTTTGTATGGCAATTCAATATATTGGACAACTCATAAACAAAATAACGTAATAAAATGTTCAACGTTCGCAGTATATTCTGCAACTGTAATTGAAATATTATTTTTAAGAAATTTGTTAGGTATATCATTTAATATTAAGTTCAAAAAAGTAATTAATATGTATGAAGATAACTCAGGTGCTATAGCGATAGCAAAATATGGAAATTTTACAAAAAAAATCAAAGCACATTGAAGTGCAATATCATTACATAAACGAATATTATGAAAATGGAATTTTTGATATTGTAAAAGTCGAATCTAAATCTAATTTAGCTGTTAGCAAAAAGTTTAGATAAAGTGAAATTCGAAAAAAATATAGAAGCATGAAATTAATTTTAAATTAATAAATTAACCACAATGTAATTTAAGTTAATATTATGATTGTAAAATTACATAACATTCATTAGTTTGAATGTTATATTTAAAAATTGTGATAATGAAAAGTTCAGGATTGTAAATTTAAGGAGGCGTGTAAGCATATAAAATGTCACACTCCTGAACGCAACCCACATACGAGTACATATATGTATTTTGAGTGCGAGCGCTTAATGCAAATGTTTGAATAAAGAACACTTGTAAAACTAACAGTTATAAAAAATGTCCTTTTGATACACCTAACAAAACATTTAAAAGATATTTCGTTTTCTTTGACTCACCACTGTTTTGCTTGGATCCATTTTAAACACCCTTCATTTATGGACTTTTGAATATTTTTGAAGCAAAATATTATGCTCTCCTGTGGTAAAAAAGATTTGGAAAAGATTTTAAAATATCCCTTAAAGCGTTTTTCTCAAACCTAAATTTTTTTTATGCAAAAACACAACCTCAAGATATCTTTATTCTTTATTCGTTGTTTGAATGAACAAATTTATGCTCATCGACCGTAATACCTTTGACGTTTCGATGCCTTAAATTGTTTTCTTGATTTTCGCTCACTCATAAAAAAGTTATGAAAATTTGGCAGTTGGGAAAATCTCATTTAAAATTTTAATCTAAACCGGATAGCAGTTTTTACTTTAATCGAAAGGTAAGTAAATATTAACTGGTGCTGCTAGCGAAAGATCGAGCTAACTGGAGACACTTGTTGCCTGAGGTCCAGATCCACCCTGGACTGAAACATCACCTAAAAGTACAGTAAGTAGGTACAAATATAATCAATATCTTTATCATTTGAATATTTACGTTTAGACAAAACAAAAAGGCCTGTGTAGAGCATTATCGTTGTCTTTCCGAGCTGAGAAAAAAGAAGGCTGAAGAAAAAGAACAGACATCGCCAAACCAAAAATCTGGAGAAAATCAGGAAAAGCAACTTGGGAAAAGAAATTGCAAGGAGCTCAAGTTAACGCTTTTGTCCAAGTTGTCTGTGAAAATAAGATGAAAAGTTCGTACAATATATCCCAAAAATTTTTGTGGAAATATACAAGCTAACAAGATCTCAGCTTTTGCATTCCTCATAACATGCGCAAGCATCTTCAGCGTTGTTAACAATAACATCTAAGCTTTCATATTCCTCGCAACAACCAAGTTTTAATTTTGTCTTATCTTTAAACTGAAAGAATAAAGTTATATCATTTCTTTTTTTTTAATAGCAGTCATTATGAGGAGGACTTCTTAACAATAATAGCGCTTCCAACAGACGATAGCGGCCATCTAAAACTTAAACAAATGAAGTAGAAATATTAGTTCAAATCAATCCTTTTTATTTAATATAGTAAAGTATATTGTAATATTTCGGCTACGGTTCGAAATGAAAAGCGTTATTCTGTTTCAAAACACTCTATTTATTATTATTTAAATACAACTTTCATTTAATTCATAAACAATTCAAATTTCACTACTATTTCACAATTCAAATCTCTTATCTTTCACTTATTAAGACCTAGCTCCTTTTCTATCGCTTTCTAAAAATCAACTTATCGTCCGCAGTTTGTCATCCTGTATTTATACCTCATTTGTCTGGTTCTAGTTCTTTCTGGTAACTTCTGGTTTGAAACTGGGGTAGTAACTGAACTCTGCAACGTGGAGAGTTTGTATGATCCTAAAACTATGCAACACTGGATAATTGATTTAATCACATATATACCACAATATCCCCCTCTTAAACTTGTTCGTCCCGAACAAACTCTTCGCCATTCTGCCCAATATAGCGATGTATTCGATCCACATGAACCACTTTCATCTTGCCTCTTCCTCGTTGAATGCGATAGACAACATCGTTGATGCGTTTTACGACTTTATATGGTCCTTCCGAGTCTTGCTGTAATTTGGGTGATACGCCTTTCCGTCTATGGGGGTTATATAGCCACACTAGATCTCCTTCCTGGAATCCCGTTGTGGTCGCCTTGACATCATACCTCGTCTTCATGCGGTCACTGGCTATCTTGATCTTATCCCTGGTTGTTTGGTGCACGTCCCTAATAATCCGTCTGAGGTCTGCGACATAGTCGTCTTCATTTCTGTTCTCTTCAGACGGCGGTGATCCAAACATCAATTCACTAGGTAACCGGACTGTTCGACCGAAAAGGATTTCCAATGGAGTGTGACCTGTGGTGTTGTGTACTGCACTCCGATAGGCTAATAGAAACATTGGAATTTGCCTATCCCAATCGCATTGCTTGTCGCCAACGACCTTTGATAGGTGTTCATTCAAGGTTCTGTTGAAGCGTTCTACCATCCCGTCCGATTGTGGGTGGAGCGGTGTTGTTCTTGTCTTTTTAATCCCCAGTAGCTCGCACACCCCTTGGAAAATCTTAGACTCGAAGTTACGCCCTTGATCCGAGTGCAATTCCATCGGTACGCCGAATCTGCTCACCCAGTTGTAAACGATCTGCTCAACCACGGTTTTGGCTTCTTGGTTAGGGATAGCAAAAGCCTCAGGCCACTTGCTGAAGTAATCCATAACAACAAGAATGTAGCGATTTCCATTTTCGGTTTCAGGAAACGGTCCTGCAATGTCAACTGCGATTCTCTCGAATGGCGCTCCAACGTTGTATTGCTGCATTCTGCCGTGAGTTTTAACCCTCGGGCCTTTACTGGCGGCGCAGGTGACACACTTTCTGCACCAATTTTCTACATCGTCCTTGGCGTGCACCCAATAAAAACGTTCTCGCACCTTTTCTAACGTCTTATTCACTCCCAGATGGCCTCCGGATATTCCATCGTGCAGTTCCCTTAGCACGTCACTGACTCTCGACCTTGGCACAACGAGCTGCATCACAAACGACTTTCCATCCGAGCTTTCCCACCTTCGCCTCAAAACACCATCTTGAACTTGAAGCGAGTCCCACTGTGCCCAGTATGCCTTTAGTTCGGGACTTTTATTGGATATTTCCTGCCAATCTGGTTTTTCTTCATGTTCTTTCCAGGCGAGAATTGGCTCGATATCCGGATCCTCTTTTTGGGCGTTTCGCATTTCACTTTCATTCCAACCATCAGTGGGCTCAGCTCTTAGTCGTTAAGTGGATACCGCATCTTTTTCTTCTTGTCGTGCGCAATGTTTGCAATCAGATTTGCAAGGTCGCCGGGACAGAGCATCCGCATTAGAGTGAAGGCTTCCCTTTCGATGCTGTATCTCGTAGTCGTACATCTGGAGTCGTTCAATCCACCTCGCGACTTGTCCTTCAGGATTTTTAAATTGCAGCAACCACTTCAGAGATGCATGGTCTGTGCGAAGAATGAATTTTTGCCCGTACAGGTACTTATGGAAATGCTTTGTTGCCAAGACCAAAGCAAGAAGTTCCCGCCTGGTAACACAGTAGTTCCTTTCCGGCTTAGAGAGCACCTTACTAAAGTAGGAAACAACTTTCTCTTGCACGTCATGCATCTGCGAAAGGACAGCTCCAATTCCGACGTTACTAGCATCTGCATCCACAATAAATGTTTTTCCTGGAGTAGGGTACACTAGTACAGGGGCCTCACATAGTTGTTGTTTGAGAGTTTTGAAGCTTCTTTCGCATTCACTTGACCATTTGAATTGTTTTCCCTTTTCTGTAAGTTGATGTAAACTCTTTGCGATCCCAGCAAAATCCTTCACAAACCGCCTGTAGTACGTAGCGAGTCCCAGAAAGCTTCTCAGTTGGTGTTTGTCTCTTGGGACTGGCCAATTTTTCACCGCTTCGATCTTTTCTGGGTCTGTCCGTACCCCTTCGGATGAGATGATGTGTCCCAAGTATTTGACATCTGGCCTAAAGAGATGACACTTCTTCGGGTTTAGCTTTAGCTGTGCACTTCGTAGTCTTTGGAACACTTCCTTTAAGTTATCTCGATGTTCTTGAAAAGTTTTGCCGACCACGATGACATCGTCCAGGTAGACCAAACAGGTTTTCCATGTTAGTCCCAGCAAAACGCGTTCCATTAGACGCTCAAAGGTTGCCGGAGCATTGCACAATCCGAATGGCATTACTGCGAACTGCCAAAGCCCGTTTCCTGCGGTGAAGGCTGTCTTCTCACGGTCCTCCGGATGGATCTGTACTTGCCAATAGCCACTTTTCAAATCAAGTGTGGAGAACCATTGCGCTCCTGACAGTGTGTCCAGTGTGTCGCCAATCCTTGGCAACGGGTAGCTATCCTTCTTGGTGACATTATTTAGCTGGCGATAATCCACGCAGAATCTATTGGTGCCGTCTTTCTTCTTGACCATTACAACGGGTGATGCCCATGGACTCTTAGAGCCTTCAATCAACCCTTGATTTTCCATAGTCGAAACCATTTCTGCAACCTCCGTCTGCTTAGCTAATGGTAAACGCCTAGGAGGTTGACGTATGGGTCTTGCATCTCCAGTGTCTATTCGGTGTTGTACCAAATGTGTGCTGCCATATTCGCTATCCTGCGAGGCAAATACGTCTGCAAATTCGTTGATTAGTTCCTCTGCCATCGCTCGTTGCTCTTGGTTCAGCTCGGTTTGCCTGAGTATAGTTCTTTTCAACTCGGCTGTGCTTCTTGATGGCAAAGATATAGCAGCATTCTTCTTCGACAACTTGGTGACAGCAGTTATCGGTACGCACGCTCCAATCGATTGTCCTTGCTTCAGTTTGATGCTCTTATTTCCCACATTCAAGATTCTTACTGGGACCATTTTGCCTTTCGGCTCAACGAGCATCTTTCCCACGACGTAATTCTGATAATGATTTTTAGAGTCCGGCTCAATCAAATAGAATCGATGGCCCCCAAGATCACCTTCCAGCTGCGCCCAAATTAGTGTCTCTGTGGAAGGTGGTAAGATCTCGTCCTTGTTGACTACTGTCCTAAGGCATGCGGCATTCTCATTCCCGTACACCATTGGAATCTCGACGTTCCTGTACTTAAGTACTTGAGTTCCGATGTCGAGCACTACATTATGCGCCTTCATAAAGTCAACTCCAATGATGCACTTGTCGCATATATCGGCCACTAGGAATACGTGGGTGAATGTTAGTCCTGCCAGATTGATCGTAAGAACAACTTCTCCATACACCTTTGCCGTCGCTCCTGTTGCTGTTTTCAAGCAGTAGCTACTGGTATTGTGCAGCCATGAATCATGGGCGATATCCCTTCTTATAATGGAAGCGGTGGCACCGGTGTCAATGGTGGCCACGCATTTATTCTGGCCAATGTGGGCTTCCACTGTAAGACTCTTGTTACTTCGTTTTGTTTGGGAAACTTGGATTTTGATCCTGGGGGCGTCAATTCCAGAAACCAACTTCTGCCCCTCGAAGTTGGTTCTTACACGTTTCCCGCCTGTTGACTTGACGTTGCGCTGCTGGCAGGATAGATGTCATTCCTGCCAGATGCCTCTTCGTTACGTCTCCTAGCAGCGCATTGTGGACAACTGCGTTGTTTAAATGGAGACCTGCACTCACGCTGCAGATGTCCTATTTTGTTGCAGTTCCAACAACGGACTTGTCCTCCACGCACACTGTTCCGCTCCACGACGTCTGCTCGTTGGCAGGAGCATTCCACGGCTGTCACTTCTCTTACGCGGTGGATTCCTTGAGATGCTTGGTCGGCAGCTTTCATCGTCAGGGCAAATGCTAGGGCCTCAGGAAGGGTTCGTTTTCCAGCCATTCTTACAGCCATTTGCAACTGCCTATCTTCAATCGCTTGGGTAAACGCCTCTACAGCCATTTCGTTGATAAGGTCTTCTCCGGCATTAGGATAAGATAGATGCGCCAACCGTTCGATATCGGCCTGCAACTGCTGAAGTGTTTCGCCCCTCTTCTGGACTCTGCTGCGCAGTTGGACTCTGTATACTTGCTGCATATGGTCATCTCCGAACCGCATTTCTATGGCTTTAACCAAAGCGTCGTAGTTGAGTTGTTTATCTTCTGAAATGGTTTGCAGCAATTCCGCAGCTGTACCTCTCAGTGCCAGCGTGAGTGCAATCGACTTTTCTCCGTCGTCCCAGTTGTTGGTCATGGCAGCTGCTTCAAATTGTCTTCTATATATTGGCCACGATGTTTGGCCATCGAAGACAGGCGGTTGCATCTCTTTCCTTCTAGGGCTGTCTGTAGAAATTTCTCGGACTTTCTGTTTCTTTACTCTCTCTAGTTCTTTCGCAAGATTCTCGATATTGTGTTCAACCTTCTCGAATTGTGCCTCGTGCATATTTAATTTTTGATCGATTATTTCGAATTTCGCTTCTAGAGAATTCTTGAACTCTTCGACAGTGTCTTTTTGTGCGGAAATAATGGAATTCTTCTGTTCTTCTAGAGAATTCTTCTGTTCTTCTAGAGAATTCTTCTGTTCTTCTAGAGAATTCTTCTGTTCTTCAAACTTAGAATCCATACTTCTCCTTTGTTCTTCTAAAGAATTCTTCTGTTCTTCAAATTTAGAATTCAATCCAAGAAGTAATTCCATCATGGCAGACATGTCAACCCCTGTGCTTACAAGCTCCTCTTCTACGTCGAACGACATGGATATAGGATCTTTTCCATCTTTTTCGATCGCTTCTTGTAGCCGAAGAATCAAATCACTTTTCCCTCCAGCTGCGGAGAGATTCCGCTTCTCTAGCCCCATTTTCAGCTGGGGTATACTTAGCTCCAGCAATGTACGTGGCATTTTTATTTTTTTATTTTATTTTTTTTTTTATTATTTTCTTTTTTTTTCACAGCACTCAGAATAAGTTTTATCCCACTTCTGACACCAATGTAATATTTCGGCTAGGGTTCGAAATGATAAAACGTTATTCTGTTTCTAAAAACACTCTATTTATTACTATTTAAATACAACTTTTAATTTATTCACAAACAATTTCACTTCTATTTCACAATTCAAATTTCTTATCTTTCACTTAGTAAGACTTAGGTCCTTTTCCATCGCTTTCCAAAAATCAACTTATCGTCCGCAGTTTCTCATCCTGTATTTATACTACATTTGTCGGGTTCTAGTTCTTTCTGGTAACTTCTGGTTTGAAACTGGGGTAATAACTGAACTCTCCAACGTGGAGAGTTTGTATGATCCTAAAACTATGCAACACTGGATAATTGATTTAATCACATATATACCACAATACTTTATAACAGGTGTGAAAAATAGAGTAGATCCAAGACTATTGATGCAAATCTATGGATTTGGCATAGATTGGGGCGAGGGTATTAAAGAAGGTCATTTTATAACATGCATTAAATGGACCCGCATGCTAAGTTTAATATATGAAATCAAAATTCCGCGAACTTTCCTGAGGAGGGGTAACTGTTTAGAAGCTAGCACGAACTTGTTCGTAGTAAGAAGAGAGGAAAGCTGGAGAATGTTGGTAATCTGCTTGATGATAAGAAGTGTACACGTAAGAATTACACATACTGTATCAGCTACTAATCTAAACTTACCCAGCCTCTCAGAGCACAAGATATATATAGTATTTTCTTTGGCAAACAAGAAGCACAAATGCCTTTTACTATAGGCACTGAGTCTAAATTCGTATTGCCAACACCAGTAAAATTGATTGCAGTACATTTAAAGTTATGATGAAGAAACCGTGTTGAGTATTGACATAACAAACTTACATTCTTAATGCTACTCAATTCAGTAGTACCTAGACGTCAGGCAGCTGTTCATTCCATCCCATCACATCAATGAACTACCAAATGTTACTCTAATAAATTAGTGTTACATAAAACTATATAACTTATCTTAATGAATTAACTATTAAGTAAAGTTTTTTTTTTTGAAAGTAAGGGTTTCTTATCATATTGCGAAATCACAGAAATTGGCGACGAGAATCAATAAAAATCTAGGTGGTGAAAAAAAAAAAACTGATTTATACCTGTGGTGAGAGTATGGTTCATTTGCATTAGAATGCATATAAGTTAATGAGCAAATCAATAACCCCAATTACCCATATCAGCTTTTCCTGCACATGCCATACCCCAGCATGATCACCCCAAAACACTTACCTCTAATCCCCGTGTCAGCTTTTCCTCTATGCCCCAGCACGATCAACCCAAGTATATACACTCGCCTTAAATTCCCATATCATCGTTTCCGCTATATCTCAGCATAGTTACCCCAATTTAGATCAGTTAGCAAAATTACTGTTTAGGTAGGTTACCTTTAGGTTTAAGAAGGAAAAATAAAGTCAGTCGATGGCAGACTGAATAAGAAGACACAAGTCTTTTAGCTTATATAAGCCGCGTTTTAGTGGCAGGTCAGTAGCCAGCTCAGCATTCAATCCCAATAAAACAATTTAACTCACTCCAGCGTCAATTTGTTTTATATTTCAAGTTTGGTACCACTGGTATATGAAATGTCAAAATTGGTTGTCAAAACAAAATCAGTTTTTCTTGTGAAAGTGTAAAAAAAGAAATTCAATTTACAAATAAACAAATTAAAATAAACAAAAACAAAGAAATTTAACTTACAAATACAAATAAAATGGATAACGAAACACTACAGGTAGAAGATGTTATGTATGGCTTGTTTTCCTATAAAATATCAGATTATCTTTCACAGCTCGTGTTAGAATTTCTAGATTCATCGTCTAGCAGTGGAGAAAGCTCTTTAAGCTTGGAAATGAACAGCTCCGTTGACTCTTCAATAGAAGAGGGGACGCATGTAAGTGTTTTTAACTTAACAGAAACCATTGAGGACTACAGCGATGACGATTTCAAAAAATATTTTAGGCTAAAACGATCAACTCTGGAACAATTAATAAGTAAGAAAATTATTCGTTCCATTTGTTTTTTTTAAAACACCTTTTCAATTTTATTTTAGTAAAATATTCTCTTTCCGATGACTTCCCGTCAACTTCGAACCATGGGGCAAGCAAAAAATTGAAGCTAAGAAGGAAATTTACATGTATGTTTGGTGCATAAGCAACACTGTTACATTTAGGCAACTTGGAAACTTGTTTGGAGTAGCGACATCTTCAGCATGGTCTGTAGTTGGACGGGTGAGCAGCTGGCTTGTTTCAATAGGTCACGAATACATCAAGTGGCCTCAAGGAGAAATCATTGAACAAAACTCTGCAAAGTTCGAAGCTAAAAAGAGAATAATTGGAGTATAATTGTTGCCATTGATTGCACACACATCACAATAGCTGCTCCAAAAGAACACAAAGAGTGCTATTATAATCGGAAACAAAACTTTACAATCGTTTTGCAAGCAGTAGTTGATGCCGACAAGAAATTTATCGACATATGTTGCGGTGAACCTGGGTCGTTACACGACAGCAGAGTTTTAAGGAGATCTGATTTGTATCACAAGGCGCAAACCAATTACAATCGGTTATTTCCATCCAATACTTTTCTTTTAGGTGATTCTGCTTAGGCTGCTTCAAGCTGGATTGTCCCACCTTTTAAGGATTACGGTAGATTAAGTGATCAGCAAAGAGCCTTTAACTTTATTCATTCCTCCACAAGAATGGTGGTTGAAAATGCTTTCGGTTGAACAAAGAAACCTCAATTCAGTTAAAACAATTGTTGCAAGTGCTTGTGTTCTACACAATTTGTCCATTTTGAATGCCGATAATATCACTATGGATGAAGAACCAACCCCCGAAGAAAATATGAGCAGCACTGACCTTGAAAATAATTCTCCTGGCGACCGTCGCCAAAGACCACCTGTGCCAACAACATATACTTTAATCCTTATTTATTTTGAAAAAAAAAATTTAACAAAAAGAACAAAAAAAACTTAAATAAAATTAAATAACAATTCATAGGTAAATAATAATGAATAAAAATGAAAAAAAAAAGAATGTTTTTCCAACAGATCTTTAATAATTTTTTTTTCTTATCTCAAATCTCTGTCTTTTGTCTTCTCTGCTTCCCTCGATTGCCCTCACTTGCCTCTCCTTAAGTATCAATCGAAAGGCATTCACTTCTCGTAATTTTTTTTTTTTTTTGAGGTTGAGGGCATACTTTCGGGTGGTCCGAGGCTGGATGAATCGGAATCCTGTAAACAAAAACAACTAAAAGATAATACACACTTTTTTACACTCACCAAAAATCTTAGACCGATATTCACACTCTTCATTCATAAAACTTTATCGGCAGCAATAAATGCTGGCTTACTTATCGCCAGCATTCGACTTGTTGTTTGCAATGTTAAATTTTACTGAGCTGGTTACTGACCTGCCAATTGAATGCACCTACGGAACATATTTTTTGTGCACTATGGCTAAGGATTTTAAAAAGCCTTACGTGAAATTATTACTTGTTAAAATATGTTTTTTTTAAATTTGGAAAAGCAATTAGGAGTCAAATTAGAACAAAGTGTTAGTTCACAAAGAAAAAAATTCCTGGGAAACCTATGAACAGCAGACCCAGCAACACTTTACAGCGTATGATGTATCTCGTGATACGAAAAAGCGCTCCTATTTTTTGTCATACTTAGCTCGGAGCTGAAACGTATGAACTCTTGGTAAATTATATGGGTCGACAGACCTAACACTACAGCTATTTGCCGAACTAATTGCGAAACTCTCAAATTATTTTAAATCGAAAGTTCATGTATGGACTTCCTGTTATAATTTCTTTAAAAGATCAATCCCATGTAGAGTGGATTTCCGAAATAAGAGGATAAGCCAACAATTGTGATTTCAGGTGTTCTAATCAGGGATGTTGCACTGAGTACATTGAAGAGATGGTAAGGGATTCTATCGTATTATCTTGCATACGCCGCACACAGAAGTGCTCCAGAAGACAGAGCCAACTCTCGAGGAAGTTAAAATCATTGCTGACAGTTAGTCAGGTTAATCAGTTATCATTCACGTCAGCTCATAGCAGTTATCAATGTGCGAAGGTTAGAAGCAGAAGTAGAAACCATATCTTTAGTAAAAGTTAAAAGCAAAAAGATCATTCAGAAATTTTGTTCAGGCTGTTTTGTTCTTCATAAAAAATTAAGCTGTACAATTCTGAATGCCATGTGCAGGAAGTGCAATAGATTGGGCATATCGCTCTCGTCTGTTATCTACGAGTATATAACAGCAAACATTCTCGCAGTTATTCTTCACACCATAATAGTACCACAAACTAAGATCAGGTATTTAACGTTACAGAAGATAGAGTTTTTTCAACTCAGGAATCAATGCAAGCAGAGGGCAACAAATTTTTTCTGAATTTGCATATACTCGTATAAGGACTAGAGGTTACATTTTTGTTAGATACAGGCAAAAGAAAATCTATAGTGGGTTTGTCAGGATTTAATGAAATTATGAAACTGAATTATTGTGACTAAAGACTAACCATCGTATGTCTGTCCATTGACCTTCCCTTAATCAACGGTACCAGCTTAGACTTCTCTGACAAAGCAAAATATTTATGTTAAATTTTTGACAAGAAACTAAACTAGAAACAAAAAAGCCATCGGGAACACATGGGGCGTCCAGCCTAATATTGCCCATAGGCTGTACATCTCGGTTATAAGACAGATACTCAATTTCGGGGTGGTTGTTTTGTGGAGCTGAAGAAGCCAAGCAAAGTACAAAAAACAGCATGTCTGGGCATAAGCGGAGCGCTGCGTACAACTACCTCCGCTGCACTGGATGTGATGTTTTACATGACACCTCTCGACATTTTGAACAGACAAGGTGCTGCCAATGCAGCTATTCCTCTTGAAGCTACTTCGCAGTTTACAAATAAATCATTTGGCCACGCTAATATTTTCAAAAAAACTAACAATCCTATTAGAGAACATCGAATCACCATCCTCTTACATTTGTTTGACAAAAACTTCCATGTACGCATTGAAAATGCCTTCATGGACGATGAATCGATCCGTTTTTACACGGATAGTTTAAAAACTGACGGTGGGGTTTGGTCTAGACTGTATCTGAATCACTCTAAGAGTTTGATTCTGTTAAACGGGAGACATCTCAGCGCCATCACAGGTGCCATCACTGGACACGGTCTATTGGGTTAACACGCAAACATGTCAGGTTTACAAACGATTTCTGTAGAAGTTGCATGGACGAGGAGGAGGAGGAGACAATTCCCCATTTTATTTGTACATGTCCAGTTCTATTGCGAAAAAAATAAAACTACACTTACGAGCTTTCTTCTACAACGAGTTAAGCGGTCTAAACAACACAGACGTTAGAAGTCTCCTACGATGAGTAGGAGGATCACAGATCCACGTGGTATCACAACGAGCCAATTGGGCAAAATGAGTTGGTCTTTTCTTCCAACAGCCACCTTAACCTAACCTAACCCAATTGCCGTATGAAGTCGTATGGTGGAATAGAAGTTCCTTTGCTATGTGAAGTTATGGTGAATGCGGAATTTAATGGAACAACAAAATAATTGCCCTTGCTGATCACCAAAACGGTGATATTATTACCATAATATATTTGGTTGAAACTGGGCAAAAAATTTTGGAATGCGAGTTAATTTTGATAGCACTAACGAGTCAGAGGTGTTAGAGAGTGTGCAATCGAGAGAGCATTTAAAATGCAACAAGGTGATGTCGAATATCTGTGCGCTAAATTTAAAGATCTCTTGTCTCCGATGTGAGATAAGATGACAATGATCTATGTAATTCATATGAAGAAAAATCATATCTGATGCCTAATGCAACACCAACATTTTTCAAGGCCAGACCAATTCCTTTTACACAGATTAGCGCATTTAATTTCGAAGCAACACATCTTAAAGAAGAGGAGACATTGCAGAAAATTCCATTCCATTCCAATGTGACTGTTAATCTGCAACTAGAAATTTATCACCACTTCCTTCCGCGTCCAGAAGAGATGTTCGTCAAACTGCAAAAGGGCAGCATTTGAGTAAACTGGACATGTCAGATGTTTACTTCGCATGCAGTTAGAGAAAAAGTCACAGCAATATATCGCTGTAAATCCCATCTTAGGTTTGTTCAAGTTTTTACGGCTTCCATTCGATGTAGCTTCTGCGCCTGCAATATTTTAGCGAAAAGAAGCCTTTTCAATTATCTTCGGAGTAACGAAATTTAGACAGTATTTATTTGGCAGCAAATTTATTTTATATACAGACCATTTTGGAAAAAAGCTGCCAACATTGACCACAGGTCGTTTAACCCGCTGGACTATAATTTTAATGAGCTATGATTGTGAAATTCGCTGCAAGCCTTCCAGTAAATATGCCAATGCTGATGCTTTGTCGCGCTTACTAATGGGCCCAGATCCCGATCTCAATGCCATGGATTAATCTTGCCAACAAATAATTTCAGAGATTGGCAAAAGGTCGAAAATTTTCCTGTTAATTTTCATGATAAAAGAAATCCGCCAAAATGCTATGCTAAACAGAGAAAGGTCGTGACTTATCGCATAACACCAAATCCAATTATTGGAAAAAATCCACTGGGAATACTTCATGGTCGAGATCAGAGGACCGTCCTATCACATACCATTTCTAGCACCAAAACAAACAATCGACGGACATTCTCCGCTTTTGCGGTCAATCAAAATGTTTTTCCCGAAATTTTACTAAAGGTTCTAGATGGATTGAGGGTACTGTTGTCTCGCAACTGGGTTCAATACCATCTTAGTCAGCACTTCCAAAGTCAATTGCAAACATCATGAAGACCACTTACCCCTGCACCCAGAGCCAATTCAAAAACCAACGGAGCGACTCAAAGTTTAATAACAAAAGGATTTACAATAGTTGATGGGAAGGAATTATGAGTATTGACATTATAAACATACATTCTGAATGCTACTCAATTGTGTAGTACCTAGACTTCAGGCAGTTAATCACTCACTCTCATCCTTAGCACATCAATGAACTGCGAAATTTGACAATAAGTAGGTGTAACAAAAAACTGTAACTTATCTTAATTACTAAACTATTGAAATATAAATGCTTTTTAAATCTAGTATTTCTTATCATCGATTAAATATTCACACTACGGCAGATCTTGGGGAAAACCCATGAGCTTCAGATTAATACACACCATCTATTCATCGAGTTTAAGGCCGAGTATGACAGCATCTATTGGGATGAGCTATATAAAGCAATGTCTAGTTTTCGCTTCCCTGCCAAACTCGCTTGTCTGTGCAGGATGACGATGGGGAATGCACTCTGCTCCATCAAGGTCGGTAAAGATCTCACCGAGACCTTTGATGTCGAAAAAGGATTTAGACAAAAGGATGCGCTGTCAACATCATACTTGGAAGAATATTGCAAAGCTCACGTGCAAGCAAAAAAAGCACAATCTTTCAAAAGTTCATTCAATTTCTCGCATTGAGATAGCTGGGTCATATAAAGCGGATGGACAGAAACGCTCTGGTCCGAAAAGACGAAGAGCGGGACTTAGGTGGCGCAAGCAAGTGGAAGGGGACCTCAGCCAACTGAGCGCTCGAAACTGGAGGCAGTTAGCAAAAGATCGAGATAGATGGAGGCGCTTGATGACTGAGGCCCAGCTCCACCCCAGACTGTAACGCCACCTGAAGTAAAGCAAAGTAAGTTTCTCATCATCTAAGTGGATAAGAAACCGCAAACCTTAAGTCAGTTAATAAACGAAATGCTGAAAGAATTGAGATTTACATACAAATTTTAAGTTTCACTAACGCAAGAATTCTCAAGAAGAAATGCAGCGTATTTATCCAAGCATATGGCAAGCCTTTAGGAGATTGGGAATACAGTTTCTTACTGGACATAGATTTATAGGAAATGTGACAAAACAATACACATAAAAAATTTAATAAAACCTTCTTTTCAATGTTACTAAACGTTGATCCAACTTTTGAATGAACATTCAAATAAAATATTTTAGACCATATAAAGAAAAAGAAATTCGTGGCTTATTAAACAAGTCTAAATGTCTGTTACATCAAGAAGAAGATCAACTTGCAAACTCCTGGTGTATAACAAAAAAAATTAACTTCTGGCCAATCAATAAATGCCTGACTTTACAGACTGTCAAGAAAAAACTAATATTAATAGAAATAAAACAACTTGATTTTTGTACCTTCGTGGTCTTTTACAAACTGAACTTTATTTCATTTATTCCAAAGTAAAAATGGTCATGGTTGAATGGGTCGGATGTCTGTGTATACATTGATAGGAGTAAAAGGGAAAGGATATATTGTGGCGTGATAGTTCGGCCTCCTTGACGAAAACTCGTTCCGGGCTACTTAATGTTCTTTCATTTTCGTGCGGTGTATCAACATCGTAATTGTTGACTACCTTTTGAAATGGCTAACAGCAGGGTTTTAGTTTATCGCTGGCAAAGACAGTACTGAATCGGCCAAATCAAAGTGATTTTACGATCATGTACCGTCCTATGTATGTAAGCTCCGATTTCCGCAACTCTCCAGTACTTGGAATAGCACTTTCGACTAGCGCTAGGCCCTTCTTTATGATGGGAAGCTGTTAGTGTTTTACGTCGAACCTCGTCATCATCATCGCCTTAACATCATCAAGTCTTTGTTAAGCAGGCGGCCTCTCCAGTACCTTGTTGCCTCCAATATATCGAAATAAAAAGTCGCACAATAAGTCCATTGTGAATACTTCGTCGTAGAATTTTCCTTAGTGTTTATCGTCCACTGCATGTAGCTAAGTTGACCATCCTTATCTTTCATCGGCGTCCTTCCTAGTTAGCCGCGTCAATGGTGTAGCGATGTACGCGTAGCCTGCAATGTAGTCGTATCTGCAGTAAGAAGTCTTTTAGATTCTGCAATCCTTCTTCGAATTCACGTGATGCTATATTAACCTTATCTACAAAACTAGAATTTACTCGGTGCATTCTTCAAACCGAATGTGTCACAAAAGCTGTGGGTATAAGGTTTAGATTCTTCAGTGATCTCTATTTGGTAATAGCCGATATTAAATCTAACAACGTTTAAAAACTTTTTCCAGGCAGGGACGAAATAACACCAGTGGATCTTATGGACACTGCCGTAGCTCCTTTTAGTTACGGCATTTATCTCACGATTTTCCAGGGAGACGCTCTTCCCCATTTTGTTTCCGGACTAGAAAAATCGGCGGTACGCGGATTCTGTAATTCGGTCACCATACGTTCCACTATTTGACATTTTGGTATTGGGATAGGGTATGGTTTTTTGCAATAGGCGAAGCATTAATACAAGTTCTGTATTACCATTTGCGATTGCGTTTTCTGGCGCGCGACGGACAGTTATTACTTACATGACCAATTACTATACACCTGTGGCAACGCGGCCTCGTCCGCGGATGTAGACAGTTGATCGAGATATGTCCAAGCCTACGACAGTTATAGCACCTTGGCGATTTCGCCAAAAGGAACGATTTTTGGTGTTATTATTTATTTCGAAAGTACATATGAACTCCGCGGCGTCGTCTGGGTGGTAAAGGCAAAGACATTCGGTGACAATGGTAGGAAGATTTGCATGCATTCTTCGGCTGGCGTTTATCTGCTGCCAACATCGTCCCATAGCTTGATCGTCTGCATCTCCTCACCCGGCAAGTAAACTTTTCAACTGCGGAATCATATATACATTTAGGTACATCCTAATTCTGACTTTTTTCAAAAAAAAAAAAACAAATATTAATAAAGCAAATTAAAATAAGACAAGTAGATCTTTTCACCTTCGCGATCTAACATAAACTGAATTTTATTTCATTTATTCCAAGTAAATATGGTCACGGTGGAATGGGTCAGATATCTGTGTATGTGTGGATAGGAATCAAAAGGAAAGGACGCACGGAACAACTACGGACCCAAATAAACGATGTGAAAAAGAAGGTATTATACCCAAGGCAAATAGACGTAATGCGTATTCATACTTGTAGCTATGAAACCCAACAGCCAATTTAGATTATGTGTTGATTACCAAACACGGCGGATGATAATTGCTGGGGATAAAAAGAAAATACCACAGCACTGTGGAAACGATTGAAGAGTTTTATTTGTCACAATTCATAATACAGTTATGAGAACGAAAAGAAATTAAATACAGTAGTGAGAATGTGAATAAATTAAATACAGTTGTGAAAATGGAAATAAAGAAAAATAACACATTGACAGGCAGGGCTGCTAACTCAAATGATGAACGGATGATATCGATCTCCAACATCCTACCCGGTCGAACCCCTGGGCTTGAAATCTTCAGCCTCTAAGAGTACGCACAGCTTCTGCGTTGCCCGATTACATGTCTTACTCGCAGTCTTGATCGTAACATTGCGGACCGATCCATCGCTGCCCGGGTGTACGGCTGCTACTTGACCCAAGCGCCGGTAAGTTGGTGAAAGATTCTATTGCCAGAAGTGTAAGTGCACCTGACGCAACCATTGCCATCGTTTGAAATGGCTGATCGGGATGTCATTGACTCTCGGCACCGGTATAGCAATCAGCGGGGCGCCGATTAGGAAGTCTCCAGGAGTTAACGCCAACTCGTCGTCCGAGTCATCATAAAGCAGAGTGAGAGGACGGGAATTAAGGCACGCCTCAATGCGCCCCGCCAATGTTTGAAGCTGACTGTAGCAGAGCGCCTGTGCTCCAAGCAGACGCACAAGATGATGTTTGGCGGATTTAACCGCGGCCTCCCACAGTCCATCTTGGTGTGTGGCACTGGGAGTGATGAAGTGCCACGTAGTTCCACGATTAGCAAGAGCTTGTTTATTGTGTGCGCTATGCCAAGCTCTCAGATCCTCTTGTAGTAGACGGTTGGCTTCCACAAACGCTGTACCGTTGTCACTATATAAATCCAGACATGGGCCTCGTTGACAAACGAACCTCGTGAATGCGTCCAAAAAAGCTTCCGATATCAGACCATCGACGATCTCGATGTGCACCGTTTTCGTCCCCATACAAACGAAGATAGCCAAATAGTCCTTAGTTGTTGTGCGTGACCTCTTCGTTCCAACACGTATGATGAACGGTCCACAATAGTCCACTCCAGTTGCAAAGAAGGGTCGAGCGGCCGTCACCCTTTGCCTCGGTAAAGAAGCCATTTGTAGAATCAATGTCTCTCGTTTCCATCTGCAGATCACAAACCGATGGAGATAGCTTCGAATAGCGTGACGCCCCTGCAGAATCCAGTAGCGCTGACTAAGAGTTTGTAGCATGAGTTGGGTTCCACCATGAAGAGTGCTACCGTGTACTTGATTTATGAGCAGCCATATCAAGGCTCCGTTCTTCGGAAGGATAGCTGGGAAACGCCGGTTGTTCGGTATTGATGCCTTACCCAGCCGTCAACCTACTCGAAAAATACTATCCTCATCCAGAATAGGGTTAATTGGAAACAAGCGACTTGAGCTATGTATATTCGATCCGCTGCAAATATTCTGGATTTCAACGCTGAATGCACTATCCTGTTCTATTCATTTAGTTCAATCCTGAAGAACAGCTCATCAGCTGCAAATCAAGCACTGTCGCCATTGATGGGTCAATCAAAAACTCTGAGGAAGAAGGAATTTTACCAGTTGCGCAGTTCGAGTATCACTTTCGCAACTTACAGAAACCCCTCGATAGTATCGTGTATATATTATTAGCCAATAGCACTGCTTCCGACTCGCGACAGCAACTTGTCAACAGGTCTTCCACGTAGAATCAAGACAGAATGGTGTCTCGTGCCTTACACCCCTGCTCTCGGTTTGCCAAGCATGTGTAGTTATCAAGGGCACGATGGTGTAAGGTGCGTACAGTTGAAGGGGCTGGACGCCATGCCATACGTCACGGTCCTTAAGCGAAAGACTGAGATCTCCTTTGCGTTGGGTTCTCGCCTGAGTATCCGTTGGTAGTCCCTGTATTGCGCAGTCACCAGCACTTGGCGAAACTTCTTTTCCACATCTGCTGAGAGCGCAGTCGGATACTGTCAAAACCTGAAGATCACATGAACCAACGTCACCTGGATAGTGGGGCCAGCAAATTGTGTGTAGTTCAGCGCAACTCCATTGCTGCTGCGCGCTGAAGCATTGAAAACGACGCAAAACTTGCTCTGCACAGCATGGTGTGAGCGCCAGGTTGACCAACATATGACCAAGAGCGCTGTATTCACACATGAAACAGATGTATTTTTTCTTAGCTCCTCATTGCCAGCCAAGCGCTGTTCGAGCCCATGGAAATGTCGCAAGGAGTTAGCATACGAATCTGCTAGCTCCGGAACTCCGTCACGGAATGGAATATGTACCACGTAGCGACCGTCATCCTCTCAGGCATATGATCAAAACTCCCTTCGGGCACCTCTTCCAACTTCTAATAATTTCGTGCTCTAATTGAAGGTCATCCTCGTTCACCCAAACGCAGAATGCATGAGGAGGATGTGGTTTGCCTGCGTTGAGCGCAGGGCTCGGTTCCCCGGTGTTGATTTCACCCACGACTATCTGACCCCATACGTCAGCTCCAACCAAACGTCGATATGTCCAGTTTCTGCAAAACGCACATCAGAAAGTTGAAGACCGAACAGATGAGCACCAAAGCGTCGATGTTCATTTCAAAGATGGTGTACGTTGATTGAATCGTTAGCCACACTCTATCATTTGTGCGAGCTTGTACAAATGCGCCGATGCCTTGTACTGCTGCGTCGTATCTAACCCTATGAAGAATAAGCTGATTGGCTAGATGTTCGGTCACAAAACTCACCTGCGATCCAGGGTCACAGAGGATTCGAGCTAAGCGCTGTTCCAAAACACCAGATATGAAAGCTCGCGCTGTTGCTAGCAACACGGTGTGATCTTCTTATCTGGCGATTATGTCATGGTGGCAACTACTGTTGGCTGAGATGATGAGACAGTAGCGGGGTCTGCAGCTGGCCCGGAAGATGTTTCCTCCCGCAACGCCGACAGCCACCCGCAGGCCACTATGTTAATGTGTGTCCAGTCCTTAGACAGTTGAAGCATAATCCAGAGTTCTTCAGGTCAGTAAATCGTTGAGCCTGAGCATAATCCGATGCGGACCTTGGCAGGAGGGACATCCATTTTGAGTTGGTGACTTCATCAACGGCTGAGCACGGAAAGAGCGTGAAGTTGTTGACTCATATCGATTGGCGGTACGAATCACATCTGTCGCAAGGCTCTGAGCGCGTTTCTCCACAAACGCTAACAAATCAGCCAAACTGGGGATTTCGGTTGACGAACAGTCCATACACCAACCCCGCTGCGTAGTAAGCAGTTTCGCAACAATAATTGGAACAACCAAGGCATCCCACTGATCCACCGGTAATTCCATGACACGGAGTGCGCACAATGACTGGTGCACAGTGTCCACCACTCTTAACAGCTCATTTGACGTCCCGTCCACAGCGCTCTTCAAATTCAAAAGACGAGACGCATGAATTTCCGCAAGAAGCTTCCGATTGTCGAAGCGACTCTTATGAGCTTGCCACACTTCGGGATAACCACCAGAATACGTCGCACCCACTATGGAGACCTTCACCAGATGTATTGCCTGTCGCAGCTTACCTAGTTTCTAGGCTTCTGGAAAATCCATGCAGTGCAACAGAGTCTCAAACACCAGCCAATTGTGAAGTCTACCGTCAAAGGTCGGGATGGTAACGGGATTCAATCGCATGTCCACTTTATTTGCAGATAAGTTGACGTGCTCCTCTAGGGATTTTCCATGATCATCTCGTCCATGTGAAGCATCTTGGGAAGCCGTGTGTGCGTTCTGAAGCTGTGCCAGCCTAAGGTTGAGTACAACTATCCCTATTTTGTTATTGACTTCATATTCAGTTTTTTTTTTTAAAAAAAACTTAACAATCAAGTGTGCCTCAGCAGGTGTTAAGTTTTTTGGAAAATTGGACAGAGAGAAGAGAAGAACGATTTTTGGGCTCAGTGGTTTTTTTGCTCTAGGTATGGCATCCAACATTTAATGGGGAGACTAATTTGTTAGTGAGAGCTGGCTCGTTGCTGTATTCTTGTCAGCCACACCTCTTACTTGTTTTTTGTTGACTGAAAAAATGCAAGTCCTTCTGCGCACGACTGGGATTCGAACACCGAACCTTCCGATTTGGAAGCCAGTTCATTACCACTTGAGCCACTGGCACCCCTAAAGTAGGGGTTAAAGTAGGTAAAATATTAATACTCGTATTTTGACTTTTTATATCGTTGATTGTACTTTTTTTGAGCTCTCCCGTTTCGTCTGCTTATTGGAAAATGATGTGTGGACAAAAAAATTAGAAAAAAAAAAAATGGTTGACCTCTCAAAGGGATGCAAGTCTCTGCACTTGAGTTTTTAAGCATACACTATATGTTGCTTACAAATATATAGGAAACACCTTTTGTACTTTTTTTAAACTCAATCTAAAGTCCAAAAAATCTGCCGGAAATATTATTTCAATAAAAATCAAATGAAAATATTGTAAAAGAAATAAAAAAACCGCAATTCCATTTGATTTTACAAATCCAAACAAAAAGAAAAAGATATGATTTTTTGAAACCGTTTGCTTAATTTTTACACCGGAACCTAAAAAATTTCTCAACTGTAACCGATTTTACTGATGTAAAATTTATTAATTTAAATTCTCTACGATTATTGAAGTTATCACGACTACAAATAATATTTCTAAAAATTATTTCGAAGCAATATCAAATTAGTTATTAGTTTAGATGTTATTGACGGACATTTTATTCGTAACTATTTAGAAAAAAAATGAGCAATGAGTTCTCGCCTATAATTATCAAAATTAGTGGAAAAGCTAAATCATTCATTTATTTGTATTTTTTTGTTAATGTTAATGAGCTTTTGAAGGACTTTTCAAGTTGTTTGTTTTTTTGGTAAAAGTTACAATTTAATAGACAGTAAAATAAGAAAGAATTTGGCGATATAAATAGTAGATTTTATTTTATATATGATTTTAATACAACAAAAAATACATACGTTTTACTAAATTATTTAACCTATATTTATACATATCCACATTTAAAATAGTAATTATGTTTCTAATATGGCAATTTCTTTAATGGTCATGTATGTATGTGTACATTAATATGTGTATGTTAGTTGTTATTATTAAACACGGACTTTACTGATATTTATTAAACATATATATATAAATGTATTTATTGTATATAAAGAAACGAATGCCGGTCTTCGAGCCGTGCTATAAAATAGTTTGTTTCTAAACTGAAATAGATTACTTCTTAAAACTGAATTATACATACATTTTTAGAGCTTTACCAAAAGCATCGAGCTGCATCGTAATTAAAAATATTGTAGTATGCGTATTTTGATGTTCTTTCTGTCTCTCGTTGATGAGTTATACTCGTAAATACACACAAATAAAGGCTTATTTTATCAGTACATATGTTACATACATTCATTTCTATTTCTTATTAAACAATATTCATATAATTATGTAAATGCCTTGATATTTTTTATCTTTTTTCCGTGAGTTTCGATAAAAATGTCTGCCTATCATGCACTAGATCAATTATTTGTTATTTGACTTTTTAGAAGTAAGAAATTATGAAAAACAGATTCGTGTGGAAAACAAATCTTTATCACCTTCGTTAGTGCAAATTCAAGGATCAAATTTCATATGTATTACGCTTATTTTATCAAAGTTAATAAATTTAAACGTCCAGGGCCAGACCAGTGCGCGTAGATATAGAACATCGGCCGCAGTACCCTCCGCAAAGCGCTCTTCTTTCCATAGCAGACTAAAAAAAAAAATTCACCAAATCAAAATTAAGTTAATAGCAAAATACATTATTATTGTAAATATTATTATAAATACAAGTTACTCAGAATTATGTTACCAACGAAAAGCTTTTTGAAAGGGAATAGACCGAGAGCCCACAGTAATTTTTGGGTGTGAATGATAACAAAAAATAATTTGCATAATAAGATAGTTCTTATGTAGCTATTTTCAAATGTTAGCGTCTTGCATGCTCTAGTAGGGGCAATGGTGAGTAATACTATATCAAAAATTCAGCTTTTTCGAAAGTACAAATAATTGGTATAACAGCTTTACCGACATTTCAAAATATAGAGTTAAGCGCCCTGATAACAAATATGGTGGTGGTCCAATACGTTTTGCTGGTGGCCTTCTGCCTGCAAGACGCGCTGATAGTAGGCCAGAAATCGATTTTAAAAATAATTGTGATAACAATTTTTTTTCTTCTCCCAAAGTAGAACTAGTCTTCCAGATAAAAAATATGGTCTTCCAAGACGTTTTGCAGGCGGTTTCTGCCTGCAAGACACACTAATAGTAGGCTAGAAATAGTTTTTTCAAAGATTTATGTAAACAAACGATAAATTAAAATAGTAACAAGAACTAAGTTGGGAAAATCTAACCTTATTAATTCTTATCCGATAAGTCACTACTGAAAACATCGTTATCGCTGTCAAGTCCGCATATTATAGGACTTTGAGCAATGGGCTCTTACTTATCCGGTGTAGTTTGACCTTTAAACCTATTGACTTTGTACATGTTATTGGTAAGCATATGTGTGCAGGTGTGCATTGTACTTCTTCGTTGTTCACAGCATTTTTCCAAATCTTGCAGATGTAATTAAAGGGTTTTTTTTTCAGAGCTTAAAAACTTTAAATAATAATACAAGACAGAAATGTTATTGGAATGAATTTTCTATTATTATAATCTGGTAGATAATTTCATGGCATTTATTTTTTGAATATGATTTCTGGCAAATGCCAGAATCAGTCCAATTTTTCACTACTATTTCCAATAAATCTGGCCGTATGGCATCAATGGTGGCTTGAGTATTGGCTTCCAATGCTTCAAGAGCTACAGCAGCAATATTCTCTTCGGTAGGCACATTTCTTTGTCTTGTCGGTGGTTTTGAATCGAGAAAAGTAAAAGTAGTGAGAAAACGAGCAATAACTGCAAGAATTGCTTGCTCAGGCTGCTTATGTTGACCGTTAAATTGATGAAGTGCTCTAAGAACTTCACAAAAACAGGTTTATTTTTTTTTTCAAAGTAAAATTTCACAATTTGGAAGCGTTGGCGTTAAACGATTCATGCATTGCCAAACCTTACTGAATAAAAGTGTTAACATAGTTCGGCATTGACAGCTATCAAACCAATGACAACAACCATCACCTTTTACTTCTTCTTACTTGCTGTACTATAGAATAACTGATTTATTTGGAGGCAAAAGACTTCCTTCAAAACCAACAAATAAGTGAAAACAAACACTTAGTTTTGAAAATTCTTAAAGGCGAATAAAACTTCTGTGAATGTATAGGTAATATTCAATAATACATATATGTGCCATATGTATCTATGAACTTACTTCTGATGTTTTCAAAAACATTCTTTGCTGTAGGTTGCAAGTTTTGCAAAAGATTTCATATCTTGCTTCATCTACATTGAGGGCTCTGGTTTGGTACATACAACAAACGAATTTTTGTATTTCGTTTATATCGTCTTCAGCAACAGTCGTTTCATTCCCAAGTTTTGATAATGCCAGTTGAAATTCAGGCGTTTTTTGAAGAATTGAAAATGGCTTAATTTTCCCTTTTTTGAAAAATGACGGTGAATAATCACATCCAGTAATACTGTGAAAACCAGGTAAGACTGCATACAGTTCTGAACCCAATGTATTATAAATAGAAGTCACATCTATTTTCGATATTGTTCCTACGTCAATCCATACTTTAACGTTATTTCTAGGTAAGTTATAAAGAAGAATAATTAGGACGTCCGTTGCAGAAGATTTTATCACTACAGAACTGTCTTCGGGCAAAAATGTTACATCATGCGGGTGTGTGCTTTGAATTATTATTTCGAATACAAAGAAAGCATTTTAAACTATAACGCGTGTCACTCATGATTAAAGCAAAAATACGAGTATAACTCAAGCCACTTACCTATCAATTATCTAAGTAAGTATTAAGTTTAAAACAGAATTACTTGTTGGAGAGCCCTATGGTATAGTTACAACTGCTTTAAGTCATAATAATGAGTTAACAATAATTATTTATATATTTTATATATTTTATAATATATATGTAGGTACATATACTAGGTGGGGTGAAAAGTACCCTCCTTGACCGCAAGAATTCGCTGCTACTGTAAAAAAGTTTATGGTGTTCATTAGTCCGTTCATATTTAGGCAGACATGCCAAATTTCAGTGCGATACTGTCTTTAGTTTTGTTTTGACAACTGATTAATGTTGGCATGTTTGGCATCATGTTGAGTATGGACAAAAACGATTTTCGTTCTCTCATGAAACATTATTTTTTGAGAGGCAAAACGGCGAAGGAAACAAAAGAAAAGTTGGATAAATCTTATCGGGCTAATGCTCCGTAAGATAACACCGTCAAATATTGGTTTCGAGAGTTTCGTGGTGTCCGCAACTCCACTACCGATCAAGTCCGCAGCGGCAGGCCCTCCGATGCGGTAACAGAGGACAATGTCAAAAAAATACATGAAATGGTGTTGGCTGACCGGAAAGTGAAGGTGCGCCAGCTAGCAGATACCACAAAGATAAGTACTGAGCGCACATGCCATATTTTGGGCAATATTCTGCATATGAAAAAGTTATCCTTCCACTGGGTGCCGCACATGCTCACTCCTGATCAAAAACACGAACGCGAGAGCACTTCGAAAGAGTGTTTGGACTTGCTGATGCGGAATTGGGCGGACTTTTGGCGTCGATTCGTTACTGTTGAAACCTGGATCCACTATTACACACCAGAGAACAGGACGGCAATGGGGCCGGCTGAAGCCGGCAGGAGTGCTCCAAATCGGCCGAGGGAGGCTCAATGGGTCGGATAGATTATGGCGTCGGTTTTCTGGGATTGTCATGGCATACTCTTCGTGGACTACCTCGAAAAAGGAAAAACCATCAACAGCGAGTATTACTGTGCATCCACCGTATTCGCCCGGACTATTATCTCTTCCCAAACCTCAGAAGATGGCTCATCAATAAAAAATGCAGCTCACGCGAGGAAATCATCGACGCCACGGAGGAGTATTTTGCAGACCGTCCAGAAAGATACTTTTCGGACGGGATCAAGAAGTTGGAAAATCGCTGGAATAAATGTATCAAGCTAAAAGGGGACTATATTGAATAAAATAAAAAAATATTTAAAAATAAATTTTTTTTTTCATTCACCCCACCTAGTATAATGCAACGTTTGTATATTTTTATAAGAGAAATAAATAATCTCAAACTCTTTATATTTGAGAAGACCGGGTAAAATAACAAATTCATAGTAAGAAAAGTAGATACGAGGGCGGGTCAATAAGTCCGTGACTTTTTGAATTTCTGACCTCTTTACTGAAACAGCAACACTGCTCCTGTCAACAGGCATCTGTCAGTTGACTCCTGTCAAAATTTAAACTTGCTGCGTCAGTTAGTTTGTGTTTGACAGCTATTTTTATCAGACTACTCACTAATTTGAGGAGAAAATGGAAAAAAGTGAATTTCGTGTGCTTATTAAGCATTATTTCTTGCGAAAAAAAACCATTACCGAGACCAAGGCTAAGCTTGATAAATACTATGGGGACTCTGCACCATCGATTTCAATGGTAAAAAAGTGGTTTACTGAATTTCGTTGTGGCCGTACAAGCACTGAAGATGCCGAACGTCCTGGACGCCCAGTTGAGGTCTCTACACCCGAAACAATCGAAAAAATTCACGATATGGTGTTGGCCGACCGAGGATTGAAAGTGCGAGAGATTGTGGAAGCCGTAGGGATCTCGCATGGCTCAGTGGTTTCAATTTTGAATGATCACTTGGGCATGAGAAAGCTTTCCGCAAGATGGGTGCCGCGTTTGCTCACAGTCGACCACAAACGCAATCGTGTAACAACTTCACAGGAAGGTTTGGCGTTGTTTAATCGCAATATGGAGGAGTTTTTGCGCCGTTTTGTAACCGTGGACGAAACATGGATCCATCAAAACACACCAGAGAACAAACAACAGTCAAAACAGTGGGTTTCTAAGGGTGAATCGGCGCCAAAGAAGGCCAAGGTGGGTTTGTCAGCCAATAAAGTTATGGCGACTGTTTTTTGGGATGCACGCGGGATAATCCACATTGACTACCTTCAAAAGGGAAGAACAATCAATGGGGAATATTATGCCAACTTATTGGACCGATGCAATGACGATTTGAAAAAAAACGACCTCATTTGGCCAAGAAAAAAGTTCTTTTCCACCAAGACAATGCAAGGGTGCACACATGTGCAGTTGCCATGGCAAAAATCCATGAATTGGGCTATGAATTGCTCCCTCATCCACCCTATTCTCCAGATTTGGCTCCGAGCGACTTCTTCTTGTTCCCAAACCTGAAGAAATGGCTTGGTGGAAAAAGATTTGACTCCAATGATGAAGTCATCTCGCAAACAAAGGCCTATTTTGAGGACCTCGACAAATCATTTTTTTTGGAAGGGATAAAAAAATTGGAGAAGCGTTGGACAAAGTGTATAGAGCTTCAACGTAGTCTGAAAAACAAAATTATTTTTTTATCAAAAAATCTGTGTTTTAATCCAAAAGTCACGGACTTATTGACCCGCCCTCGTATTTAAGTACAAAAAGATAAAGCCTTTTGTTCTCACGAATTGATTTCTGGCCTACTATTAGTACGTCTTGTAGGCAGAAGGCCACCTGCGAAATGTCTTGGACCACCATATTTGTTATCAGGGCAGTTAGCTCTACATTTTGAAATGATGGTAAAGTTGTTATACCAATTATTTGTACTTTCGAAAGAACTGCATTTTTGATATTGTTTTACTCACCATTGCCCCCTAGAGCATGCAAGAAGCTAACATTTAAAAATAACTACTTAAGAACTATCTAATTATGCAATTTATTTTTTGTTATCATTCACACCCAAAAATTACTGTGGTTAAGAGCCCACAAGTTAATATATATAATATATATAATAAAGTTAATATACATAATTTTGCTTTTTCTCAGGTGGGGTATTTAGGTTTGAGAAAATAAATACATGTTCAAATATCACAATAATTGCTCACATTTTGTTTATATAAGAAAGTTTTTTGCACAATATCTACATAATTATTTCTATTTCAGCTATGTGACTGTTATTTAGAAAACAAAAAGGGGTCGTATAACATAATGTACGAGTACTAATAATTTCCGCTCATGCTACTGAGTACTGACAAGACTTAAAAACTTGACGCGATGTTGGCGATACGGCATAAGAGAGGAGTAAAAGTTTTTTTTTTGAGTAGTTGGTTGATTGTAGGCAAATGAGTAAAGCTAATGAACGGACATACTCTTATTTTTAACCACCAATAAATTTCATATATGTAATGTTAATAAAAAAGGTTATTTAGTTAATGCTAAAAGTAATGATTACGCTCAGCGACCAGTAGTATTTGAATACGGTGTTCGAATCCCAACCTTGTCCGAAAGACATTCATTTCTTCAGTCAACAAAAAGCAAGTTAAATGTGTAGTTGAGAACAAAAAACAACAAGCCAGCTCTCACTAACAATTTAGGCTCCCCATCAAATGTTGGATGCCACCCATGAAGCAAAATAAACTTTGCACCCAAACATCTTTCTTCTCCCTCTGTCAAATTTTCCAAAAAATTAACACATGCTTATGCATTCCCACTTGAGTGTTAAGATATTTTTAAAAAGGGGGTTTCAGGAACCTTGACTTAAATGCTTATATTGTACCTGCTGCGCAGAAGGCAAAACTCGGCTTACGAAATAAACACAGAACAACGGATCACCAAAATATCGATGCTTAAATAGCCGGTATAAAGAAGATGTTGCTGCTTTACAAGAAACGAGAACTAAAACTGCTGAGAGACTAACTGAACGTAGTGGACGTGAAGATTTTACTGCTTTTGAAGGAATGACGTCAGACAGTGGTTTAATGATATAGAGGGTGATTTCGAAGCGTTTGGCTGTTGTGAATGTTGCAGATTCAGTAGCATACGTGGTGTATCGATAGGAATAATGAATATGGTTGCAAAGACGATCGCTGTATATACCTATGAAGGTTTGAAGAAAATGTAAATTGAGGACGTTGGAAATGTTTATACCACGAACGAGGTGCTACTGCATCATCGGAATAAAGAAATTTCCTCACGTAAATATCTCTGAAGTTGACGTCATCGAGAATATAATCGAAGGCTTGAATGACCAGAGTAGTAGGGCTGTCATTTTGATAGTTGCTACTATCATCATTCTTTTACACGCGATTCAAATCAACCTCCAACAGCACATATCCGATCGCAAGCATGGTCTCTCAAATGCACAAAGAGTAACATATTCAGTATTTATTAGTTCATTTGGACACGGCACGCAAATCAAATACCCGGAAAGCACTGTAGGCGGTTTTAGGATAATCTTCTCACGCCCATCATGGTTCCCAGCGTAATAGAAACGTCATGTTATACTGCCCACTAGAACATATAGTACAGTCAATAAATCTCGACACCTTCAGTAGCAGATAAAATGGAAACGCTGTACAGTGTACACCTTTACAATCATATGTTGCTTCAGAAGATCATTAAGAAGCTCACATTAACGGCTGACTAAGAATTTAGCGGCCTGGTGCGCTACAATGTTGTCAATGTAACAACAACCTTTGTACTTATGATACAGTTCAACCTGCGAGTCAATCAATTATGCGTTTGCAAAGATACTCACAAAATAAGTATGTGTCAACACTTCCAACATATGAGACTTCCGAAAGATGGAACATCGTTCGACAGACTAACTTGTGCCGTACATTCTTAGAGAAGCATCCCCGGTGTCGGCAAAAAAAGAACCTAAACAAGCTAGGGTCGGAGAAATTTTTTTAATTTATTTGTATTTAAGTATTTATAAAAAAGTAAAGCAAACGAATTATCTCATGCATCTCGTGAACATCTGTAGTTTTACGCCAATTGAATTAAAATGGTTCTATTCTCGTGGACTACTGTAACTTAGTTACACTGTATGAATATCGTTTGGAAAATTATTCAATATTGTGTTTTTTAAATTGATTAATACCTATATATTACGAGGATCAGATCTGGCTGGATTAAATTGTTTCTTTTAAAAAAGTGATTTTTATTGTTTTTTGTATATTGGTTTTATTTCTTATGAGGTTGGTCCCGTCGTTTACAACATCCAAATATTGCATGGTCTCTCAAATGCACAAATAGTAACATATTCAGTATTTTTCTTTTAGATTTGTATGCCAAATGTTCATAAATATTTTGCAGCTGACAAAACTATTTATGATTTGCTTCCATTGTGAAATTATATACCTTTGCGTTGTACAGATATGTGGACTTAGTTATTTCGTCTTTAAGTGTTATCAAATCGCCCATGCAGTTAGGGGTAACGGTCGGCAAAATCACATTACCGCAGAACTTATTTGGCCGTCCATTCGATTAACTGATATATACTAACAAACTTAGTTCCTTAATCTGGATCTACTCCTCAAGTATAGTCTGCTATGAGAGTCATAAGCCTTAGTGCTCCTAGCATCTCCAAATATTCCCTAACATACATAGTTCGAACTTTTAAAACATATATTAATATTAGTATCTCCAAAGACAATTAATTCTTAATTTTTGCACAATTGACAGATTTTGGTTTCTCTGATAAATTATTATTATTATAAGCTTTATTAAGCCATATTTTATATCTTTTACCTACATTTACTTTTAAAATACATATTAAATTAATTTAGAATAACTATAATACTATATTATGAATAAATTTAATTTTTTTTTTGAATCTGTTAGAATGATTTTGGTTCTTATAAAAGCTTATCGTTAACTTTTCTATTTTGTCCTTCCATTCTTCTTGTTTCTTCTGTTGCGGTTAATTTTCCCGCAACAAGGTTAACCCTCTTCTTTGTTCTTCTCCCTTCGTTCCCTCTTCTCGTTGAGTGGGACCGAGCTCTGGCGGAGGTGGAGGGCAGCCATGGTCCCATCAGCCATTGGCCCAACATAGGTTTACGGGCGGTTATCCTCAGAGGAGGACGAGGTGGTTCGGTCGGTGAAGCCCTAAGGACGGTAGGGAGACTCGCGACGAACCAGGAGCCCAGGGTGCGACAGGAGGTCCACCAAGATCACCGTTGTCGGAGCCCGTAGGCTAGATGAGAGACTCGCAACGGGCTGCATCAGACAGGGCGTCTGAAAGTCATCGACGGGTGGGGACGGACGGTCCTTGTAAGCCAGATACCCCAACACGATGATGATGGGTGGGGGAGGACGATCCCTGGAGCTTACACCCCAACGACAGCCTTAGACACAAAGGCTCAAGGAGTTCCACATCCTGCAATCGATGTGGAGACAAACGGCATCGCATCTCGAAATCGATGTGGATGCAGAAAATGTTTAAGGGGGAAGAGATGACGATCTCTTTTATAGCTACACCCCCAACGAGGGAGCTACGGAGGAGCGACGGTGGTGTGTAGGCGGACAGCAAGCATAATCGAACACATCCCAATGACGCACCAGCTGTAAAAGTCAGGTTCGATGGGTGAAGGGACGACGACCCCTTTCAAGCCAGCACCCCACCGATGGAGCACCAAGGGAGCAGCAGAGGCTGTAGGCGGACGGCCAAGTTACGAAACAGCCTCCAACATGGGAACATAAAAACATTAATATGAACAACAATACAACAATACAGTAAATAACAATAACCAAAAACAATAAACCGCATCAATAATAATAACAATAACAACATAATAATAATAACAACATAATAATAATAACAACAATAACAAACAGCAACAATAATATAACAATAACAAAACTATTGAAAACAAAAATCATAAAATACCAGGCGGGCAGAAGGGCCCACAACATAAACAAACAAACGAAACGAAAACAAAACGAAAAAAATGATATACGTAATTATGTAAGGAATGACCCGCTATTGGTCAGTCCCCCCATTCCCCCCAAATCTGAACGCCGATCCACCGGAGTAAGTAGGGATCCGGGGTATATCAGCACAGAGGCACATATACTTAGCTTTGTTTGGGGCGGCGGTTAAGAGAATGGCTAGACCGGGGTATAATCAGATTAGGATTATACCCACACAACCTTCCTCCTTCGTCCCAACACTCCATTGACCTTCGATCATACTTTCTTTCTCCTTCGCGTTTGTTGTTGTTTTGCAATTTTGTTTAGTTCGATGGGGGAAAATAAACCGGGGATCAGCAATGAGAGAAACATTGCTTCTCGCAATTTTCAAGGTAATTCCATTGTCTAGGGAAATAGCTAGGCATAGCTAGGATCCACAAGCTCTCATAAACTCGCTCAGTGGAGCTCTCAGTTATCACTGGAAGCGGGAGAGAACTCAGTGTCTGAGGAGTTTAGTATGAGAGTGCACAATTGGAAACAATTGGAATGTATGAGAGGCCTAGTCGGACACGGGAGCACACACTAGCAAAGTTTGCTAGCCTTTTTAAATAGCGGGTGACTCTATCGACGAGTGTTCCGTTAATTTCTTACTTTTTCCAATAAATCGTCGTGCGAGCATTTATAACGTTGTGAAACATTTGTGTTTTCTTCTTGCTTTCGGTATTTTGTTGTTGCTTTCCCTCGGGGAAGATTTTCCTCCCGCTTACTCATTTCGGGCTTTTTTTTTCTTTTATTGAAGGTTTCGTGATTCTAAGTGAAAAATCACGTGGCGCTCAACTCGGTTTTTTTTTTTGGTTTTGTTGCCCAGGTCTAGCTGCCACCAAAGCGCTACCTGGAGGAGAATCGAACCCGGGTTGGAACAGTTGGTTCCAAGGTTAGTTCGGGGCAACTGTGTTTGTTGCCGAGAATCAATCATAACACTTCTTTCTTGGTATCCACTGTGTTGCCGATAGTCCAGTTTCCACTTTAACTTAGTTTTCCTACGTTCATTGTTATACCTGCTATGGTGCACCCTTTTTCAAAGTCTTTGATAACTTGCGTCATAACCCCGCTGTTATTGCAATGAGCACAATATCATCTGCAAATCTAAGTTTATTTAGGTATTGCAATTTATTCCTTATGAATCCCAACTCAATGCATGAAGAACATCTTCTAAAACTGCGCAAAAAATTGTGGGGACTTGTCTAACTTGCTTTCCAAAAGGACTCTAGCGTTTCTATTTGTGTAAAGGACTTGGAGTATTTATACTATTTTGTTGGGCAACCCTGAGCTTTTCACATAGACATGTGTTCTACAATGCCTTAGTAAAACAGATAAGCGATAGCCTTAAGTTTTGCTGGTTTTTTTTTTGACGAAAATCAGCTTGTACTTTTTTCGTGGTCAATGAAAGACACATTTTGCAAAAGTTTTTTATATTACTGACATCAAGCGTATAATACGATAGTTATATATATTTTGTATGTCCTTGTTTTCTATGCAGTAAAATAATATTTAGTTGACTCTTTCCAGTGTTTTAAGAGTTCTTCGAGATCTTAGATCATGTTGAATGGGTTTTTAAAATCTAGTTTCAATTTCGATTTTCCTATTTTTTCTTTTGACGGATTTCCGCAGCACTTTCCATTCGGTAGTTGATTTACTAATGCTTTCATTACGTACCGTAAAATAGGTGATATTTTTTATCAGAATCATCTATGTCAACTGTTTTGTTTTGTATTTTAATACCGCTTAGTTTAGATGCGAAAAGTATTTCATACAATTCCGTGGCTATGTTGATTATTCTTTTTTGGTTTTGCACATTTTGTCTGTTCTTTTTTAATATTAATGTTCATTTCCTATATTTAGTTCTTTGTATGTATTTTTTTTTATCAATTTTGCCCCTTCCATGGTTTGCTTTGGTAATAAGTTATCATAGTAATGGATTCCTTTTGTTGCTGCTCTTTTACAACGTTTTCTAAAGTGGTATAGTGGTATGGTTTGTTTTAAAAACAACTCTTTTTTGATTAAAAATTTCCTTGTTTCTGTAAGTTTATCACTTTGTATGTTAGTTTTTTAAGAATGTAATCTTCAGCTGCGCTAAAATTCATATCATCTGTTTTTTGGATGTGAAATCTGTCAAGAACATACCACCGGCATTTCTGATATAGTTGATCTAGATACAAACATATACTCTCTCCTCTTGCAAGTCTGTGGTAACTGTCGAATCTAAGTTATTTATAACCGAAATACCTTTAGGGATTGGTTTATTACTACGAAAATAAAATCAATTTCGTTTTTCACAATTTCGTTGGCTGATTTTCAAGTCCACTATATGTTTTAGTTTCTCGGAAATAAGCTGTTTCCTACACATAATCTATGTTGCAGTAGCCACATAATCAGCCTTTCACCTCGTTTATTCCTTTATTCATATCAGTAGTAGAGAACACATATTCGATGTTCCCAATTTCGTAACATCCCGGTATAAAATACTTCAACTCTGGTGTCAATGTATTAAAATATAAAGAAATTTAACAGAATAAAGTTAAAACGTCCATAAATGACTGACATGCTTTTATTAAGCTTGCGAAATAAGAATACCATCAAAAAATAATGCCTTATCTACCATCCCAACATTTATTTATAGTTATCAGCTCTTTAGACAGGATCAATCTGCTTGCTGCGCACTTTGCAACCAACTCAAAACTTCTTAATTGTGATTTATTTTCGATGTCACTACTACTTTTATAGTTTGCACCTTCCATTGGACGAATCTAATTTTGACTCTTGTAGTAGCAAAAGCCCATAAAAGTCATGACATCAATAAATCCGCTGAGGCAGATGGTATAATGCTCCGCCTGTTGCCAGAACAACGACTGTCCGCCTTTGTAATGAAATGAAAAGCAGCAGATCTCCATCCCGTTTCTAAAAAAAGACGACTCTGTTTTTTACTCCTCCTGCAGTCGTTAGCTAATAAAATATCTCGAAACACGAAAACTTCTTAATGACCGGTAGTACAGTTTTCGTACAATAAAAAAAGGTCCACAGGTGATTTGTTAATACGTCTATGACAAATTTTGCGAATGCAAGATTGCTGCACTTGATAATTAAGCGCATTTGATGAATGAATTTAGCATCAACGATTTAAGGATCAATTAATCTTTTCTTAAATGAATAAGAAAGTCCCTCCCGAACGTTTATTTTAAGTTATTTTTTATTTCAAATTTGATATCCACAAATTAAAAAAATAAATGTCGTTTGTTTGACATTAATTTTCGATTGATCTCTTCTGCTTTTACTTCTAATCGAATAAACTTATTCTTTTTCTGGCGACAGTACTCTGCTCCCCACATTTGTTCCCGGACTACTGTCTCTAATATTCGGTTGTAGAACGGAAAGTATGCGTTAAGCTCATTAAATTCCTATGTAAGGAACTTTACTAATTGGGCAGCAGAGTGGAATTTAATGCTTCCAAAATACTTTCCATTCTCATGCTGGAATGCCCACATCCTAGAAGGTGACCTCTTTTCACTTGATAGATAAGCTTCAAAACCGTGCAATAAAATTCATAATTGTCACCAGGACGAAACGCTATAAAACCCGAGGTAAGAAATTTCCCACACATTTATACATATACTTGCACTACGAAAATCTATACTAGGAGGCTGTGGCATGTCGCTATATATTTAATATTAAGGAAAGTTAGTACAGTACAGAAAGTTAGTTAAGTAAAGCCAGGACTATTCTGATCGATACAAGTTTATGACAAAGCGTCAAAGAACAATATTTTACTCTGCTCTTTTCAGTGAGTTTCTAAATTTAATCATGTATGTTTAAGAGTAAATAGTTTACTTGTAGCTTACTTTCCGCAAGTAGTCATTATTCATATATTATTCATATCTTTCGTAGGACGATGATTTTCTTGATACAGCTGAATAATTTATAGACGCTGACACAAATATACCATGTCAGTAACGAAATTCATTCTGAAACAAATACCTAAGTATAAAAGGATCAGCTATTGTTTTTAATGGTAATATGTGTCGAGGAGGGATAAAGAAACACATCCGAGTTCGATACGCGAGAATGCAAGACTGACTTAGTAAATGTATATGAGTGCTTAAGTGTATGTGACATGATGTATTGTATGTAGTGCTTATGTGTATGTGTATATGCATGTGAAATCCTCTTTTTTTTTGTTTGGTTTTTTTTTTTAAATAATTATAGGTAGAGTTTAGCACACTAAAAAAAAATGTTTACGTTAAATGAATGCACATTAACATAATTTTGCAGTTTAGCTGCCTTGATAACCGTAAAGAGGTATTCTAAGTTTGAAAGATCTTCAGTTTGATGGATTGAATTTGACAACAGGTTTATATATACGTCTGTAATGGCTTTGCGCTCTTGTGTTTGTGCTGAAGTTAGAGGTGTCTTCGCAAGGTGGTCGTTGACGGACTTGGAATTCGTAATTTGTTGTATCCTCGTTTGGCAGTACATTTACACTCGAAGTGACTTCCGTGGCTTCTTGACTGGATTGTGAAGATTTAGTCTCGTTAGCTGTTTTAAATTTAGCCCAATGTGAGATTGTTGATGGTAGGTTTGCTTTCGTTGTGTGAAGGTGTATATTGTTTCGACGATATTGTCTTCCTGCAGGTGTTTTCATTATTACTGAGCGTGGGTTTTTTTTCACTTCCACTACTTTCGCTGGTTTGCATTCACGATGATCTGTTTGCATTCTGACGTTCTCTTCCACCCGTGGCATTGCGACCTCGTCTGCATAGCGTTTCTGATTTTCACATACTTCTTGAAGTTCTTCCATGACCCCTGTCATAATCCGTGGTTTTAGATTTGATTTTTCGCTTGACAATATTGTTCTCGTTTGGCGGCGGTGTTTGACATCGTTGTTTTGGTGACTTAAATACCTCGCTAAGTGGAGTATTCCGAAGAAGCAACGTTGCTAGGTAAGGGTCCGTGCCATCACGCCGACATCGTCTTAACATACCCTTCACTCTTGGCACGTTTCGGTCGGCAAAACCATTTGATCGAGGATACTGTGGCGATGATACTCTATGCTTGAAACCCCAACTCGATCGGAATTCGTTGAACGACTGGCTTGTATATTGCGGACCTTCTTCCGACTCGAGGATTTCGGGTATACCGTGTACCGAAAACCACTAGCGTATAAACAGGACGACTTCGGCTGATGTCGATGATTTAATTTTTTTGAAATCGGTGATTCCTGAACAACATTAATAAAAAATCATTGCCATTGAATTTAAATATGTCTGTAGATACAGATTGAAATGGGTATTTCGGTATGCCTCGTAAAAATAACTGCTCTTTTTGATTTGCCCGTTGAGTTTGCTGGCATATCGAGCTTCTCTCGACGTAGTTTTTTGTGTCCACCATCAGACCGTTCCAGGAAAGTGTCTTACGGACACGTTGAATAGTTGAGGGGATACAACAGTGACCGGTGTGTGCTTCTTCCATGATTGATGGCATTAGGTTTTTTTGGTACTGTGAATTTGTTACCTTCGAGCAACATTTCGTGTTGATACAGTGCGTATTTCCTGATTGATTTCGGTATTTCTGCTTTATCCTCCGCCCATTTTACCACGTTGCTACTTTGGGTGCCTGTAGTTCAACGTCTGTACTTGTTTCCTATATAAATTTGTCACACATATTGTCGCTTGTCACATGAATCAAGTTGACTTCTTTGTCACGTTCGGTTTCGTCTGTCTCACAGTCTCAACTCAACGTGTCCGCGATCGCTAGCATTATGCCCCTGATGTATTTTATTTTGGATGAATATTGTAAGATGTCGTACAATACATTTGCTTTGCGGCGCATTTTGTATTGGATTATTGAAGATATTTTCGAGCGGCTTATGATCAGTTTCAATCGTTAGATCTTTCCCATAAACGTAGCTGTGAAACTTTAAACAACCAAAAGGAGGCCCATGCCTCCTTACTTATTTGTGGGTTGTTTTTGTTGTGATTCTGTGAATGCCCAAGTGACATAACCTACTAGCTTGTCACCCTGCATTAGACACGCCCTTAACCCTGTCGTTGTCTACCGCATAACAGTTTTGCGTGAAGATGTGACCTAGAAATTTAATTTTAGTTTTTTCGTACTCACATTTTTAGTCGTTTAATGTAAAGCGCCGGTTAATCGTTCGATGACCTTTTGCGACGTGTCACTTAGCTCTTCCCGTGTTGGTGCGTGTTTGAAAATGTCGTCCACTGCTACTTCGCATCCTTTTATGCCTTCCAGTGTTCGATTCATGACTTCGCAGAACACTTCAGGTACTAAGGATATTCCAATTGGCATTCGGAGGTACATGAATCGACCTCATGGTGTCGAGAATGCTACTTCGCATCCGTTTATGCCTTCCAGTGTTCGATTTATGACTTCGCAGAACACTTCAGGTGCTGAAGGGATTCCAAATGGCATCCGGAGGTACATGAATCGACCTCATGGTGTCGAGAATGTTAAACAATTTGAAGTGCGTTCTATCACTTTGACTTGCCAGAACCCCTTTTGACAATCAAGTTCAGTAAAGTACTTACTCCCATGTATTTCCGCTGCTACTTTTAATATTATTGTTTAGTTCGGTCGGGTCCATACAAATGTGAAGCTTGCCCTTGTTGACCACTAGCATCGGACTGACTGCCGGCGTTGGCTCACTAACGCTTTCGATTACACCCAAATTTATCATATTTTGAATTTGTTCTTTCACTTTTTTCTCGATGGCGTATGGTACCTTTTTTGCAGGTATAATATAAAATTTGGGGTTGTCGACGAAATTGATGTCGTAGTCGAAATTTTTGCAGCACCCAGCTAGTTCACTCTTTTTACGAACCCCAATCTTTCACAATCGTCTCCACCGAGAACAGCCTGCAAATTTTCTTCGATTACCGTGAATGTAACCAGTTTTTTTATATATTTTTCTTTGCGTTGAGTACGACTTTGAATTCTAGTTTGGCACAAAACTTTGATTTGATTTTAGTAGCAGCACGTTGCAAAAACCTCCGGTGTCTAATCTTAATTTTAGTTTAGCACTGGCGCGCACTTTTTCCGTATATTTTTAGTCTGTCTCAATTTAATTTACCATAGAGATTGTACCGACGAATTTAAAATCCGAATTTTCGCTTTAGCTGTCTTTCTCACTATTGATGGCATGCACTTTCTTCCCGTAACTCTTTTTTTGTTTCGCTTTTGAGTAGCCATCTTTCCCTAACTTTTTCTATCTGCATGCGACTCTGAAATGTCCTTTTTTACAGCACTATTTGCAAACTTTTTGGTATCCCAAGTTTAAGGTCCATATGTCCTTTTACAACCCTGCAGTTGAACTGTTTGTCTGTTTTGTTCACTTTAATAAGCTTTTTAATTCGCTTCTTTGATTATTTCCTTTTTCCGCTACGCGACTTTGTCTTAAGACAATTCCTCTTCAACCCACAACTTTTGTCTGGTTTCATCCGAGTAAATTCTGAGGACGATTTGTGGTTAAAAATTCGTTATCGTTATTAAACGCGCATTTTGCACTTATTGCTGTATTTTTTGCAAAAAATCGTTGAATAGTTAGCTTTCTTGTTGACGGATTCCATGAAATTTATAACGTTCTTATGTTCTACTGCGCGTAGTCACGAAATGTCCGCTTAATTTTTTCTTTATTTCAGTTAAATTACTTTTTTGAGCTTCGGTTAAGCCCAAGTTATTAATCAAACTTATTCCGCCGCGACCGATTACAGTTTTAAATTTTGCTAATTTAATTGGCTCTGGTTCGACATTCAATTTTTCGGCGATTGTATAACATTTATAAGCTTTCCACCACTCTGTCCACTCACGTTCCATTATATCATTATTTATAATTAACAAATTGGGTGGTTTAAGCGCCATTATTTATTAATTATTACTATAATAATAATAACCGTGAATACAATATCTTAATGGAATGTCCGAATAACTTAAGCGCGCACCGTTTGCTTTTCCTTGCACACACTTTACCACAGCTGCGCTTATGTTGTGCACTCTTTTCTTTTTTTTTTTTTCAATATGTGCTCTTTCTTCTTTTCAGCGCTTACGCCAATGTGTTTTTTCCGTTACTGTTATATGTGCATACATACGTTCATACTTCAAAAACCCCGGATTTTTCCGTTTGTGTTTCATGTATGTATGTATGCACTTAAACAAAACGCGAGATTTAGCCGTTTCAGTTTCGTATATGTACTTCAAAACGCGAAATTTTCCCGTTTCTCCTTATACAGGTAAATGGTTCACTTTGTTATATATAAAAATATTTCGCGTGCAACGAGAATTTTCGAACGAACGTTTGAAAGTACTTGGTTTGATAATTTTCCTTAGTTTTATTTCACTATTTCCCACACTTATTACCAAATTTTTTTTTTATCAGTTTGTTATCCGTTGCGATGCTTTTTGAACGACATTCACCGGGAGGTTTTGTTTTTTTTTTTAATCCCGGGTTTCAGCACCATGTAATGGTAATATGTGTCGAGGAGGGATAAAGAAACACGTCCGAGTTCAATACGCGAGAATGCAATTGTGCAACTTAAATTCCTATTTCACCATTGCACCTCATTTTAACCATTTTAAAAAAAAGAAAAACAGCTAAAGAATTATAACTATCGTTGTGTATAATTTTAATTAACTTACCTCATTAGATAATTTCATTATAACGTTATTGCCAAAAGTTTCCCATCTAGTTTTAGAATTGATGGAAAAGCCTGTGATCTTGAAATTTATAGAAAAATCTCCTTGCGGGCATTTCCTATTCTTATTGTAGCAATCACCAGCGGATCCAAAAGGTTGTGGAACACCCACAGTATCAGCGAATGTAAAATCATTTTCAACAATATGTAAACTTGTTATATTAATATTTATTTTCCGAAAATGCGTTCGTCCGTTTCGTATACTGTTATCTTTATATTCCATACTTCTTGCTACTGGTGGACACATTTCTGGCAATTTTGTCTTGTTATCGTAGTATATCGAATAGTTTTCTAATGGATTCAGAGTTATATATTCCTTTGGTTTACCGTTCATATTATGACAATAAATTTTTTTTGGCTTTTCCCTTATAAAAATCGTATAGTCCTTATCAACAAATAATTTGTGGAATCGCTTTATATCAGTGCACGACTTAGGTAAGCACTCCTCTGGAATATGGCATTTATCTTTAACGATCTTCTGCTTATTGGGGCATGATATTCGTTTTCCGTTAACATCAGTGCATATTACTCGACGTCGTCTAAATCCTTCACAGTTACACTAGAGATAAGAAACAAGATGTGTTTATTATTAAAATAAAATAAGAAATAAAAATAAAAATTGTAATGTATGTGTGTGTTGTTTTTGATGACAATTAACTTTTTCCTTGATTGAATAGAACCCTAAACGCTAGAGTTATAAAGCAATAGCAACTTCAAATATATACATATGTATGATGAAGTCGACCATAATGATACAGCATATAGGCCCATAGCTTTAAACTAACGTCGCTGTATTATGTTAGAAGTCCATAGGATGAAGTTGTTGTAGAGAAATGACTTCGCAAAAGAGAGATCGTTTTATTCAACCTCATATTCAACCCTTTGTTATGCCGCTGACATCTTTAACACCTCCGTAACGCTTAACCGAATGGAAATACAAAAATCGTTGTATGGATAATTAAATAAAGGCTGGATGGAGGAGTAGTTGCAAGCAACATGACGATTTCTGAATAAGCCCATCCACGAATTTGTCTGAAAAATCCCTATCCGAAAAGAAGAAAACTAGATTTTTCGCATCAGAAAATGGCATGAGCAGCTGTCGCTAACATTCCAGTTTACTGGTGACTTCTGCAGCTTAGAGAATTTTGTTTCTGAACTTGTTGAAAAGCTGGCCAAAGAATAAGGGAGACATATATGGAGGAGCGAAAAATGTTTTTAAATTTGAATGGCTCTGATGAGTCTATAAGGACAAAAGTGTAAGTGTAAGTCATGCTTATCAGTAAAAAAAAAACTACTCGTATAATACATAGATACACTGATACACTGCCCAATGCCAAACGTTCAACATAATATTTAAGAGAAAAGGCTGCAATCAGAGGCAAAATCAAAAAAGTGCAACAAGGATTTTCATGAGATACCAGTTAAGTTTGAGTTCAACCTTTACTCTGTTGTCAGTTATTATAACAGAGTTGCCTGAAAAATATTTTATAAGCTACACAAACAGAAAGAAAATAACTTTTTGCAAGACCTATAAAAATGACGCAAATTCGTTTTTTAATTTTATACTGCAAAATGTTTATATGTAGGTTTAAATGATAGAATTTATTTCTTTAACCAACAATTTATATTTCCATCGAATTTACTAATTTTATTTATCATTTTACCTTTCTTTATCTTTTAATCCAAATAACTTTGTCACTTCCCTTAATTTACTTTTTAAAATTTACTGCAGAAGAGTTCTGTTTGACGACCATTGTAGCGTATCAAGAAGCAGACCACACAAAAGAATAATAATAACACAAATAAAGCAGAAATGATTCATTCACGGTGCCAGTGACCTAATGTGAAACAAATCTTATTTGAACTGTGGAGTCACGTTTCTTGTTGTTTCTTGTCACGTTACGTTGCACTTTCGTTTGCCAGCAAAGTCGCTGTAAGCATGTGACCATGCTAAATTTGCATAAATACTCTAACAGCATCAATTAAGAGAACAGATACTGCCGTGCCCTATCGACGGCAAAACATCTCGTTTTTTATTTTAAGACCTACAACATATTACATGGCGATCCTGCAGTCACTACAAAGGACTGAAACGGCAGCTAGATACCATTTTTTCTTCTAAAAATCCTTTTGGCATTTCGATGCCTAAACATTGGCATTTCGATGCCTAAACTTGGCATTTCGATGCCTAAATATTGGCATTGGAAAACCCTGCCTAGAGAAGATTATTAATGTCGAAAGAAGAATTCGACCAGATATTTGAGAAGTGGGCAGCCTTTCTGGCTAAAGAAAAGTCACAACAAAAACAAAGCGCCCAGCAGAACCAGACCAGCCAGCCTGCAGAACCAGCAGACTACCAGAAGACATCACCACCTGAACAAAAAGATGACCTACTCAACCAAGCAGCCAAGGTACGAATTGGACCAACACCTATTACAATCGGGGTGTATAGAAAATGAACAAAAGGAAGCAACGGCGGAACAGCAACAGAAAAACCAATTCAAAGGCAGACAAGAGGTGGCAAACAATACGCTCGCCGGAAGGCAATAGCCTTGCTTTATAGAGAATTAAACCTAGCCACCATACAGGAGAAGAAGGAGAAGCTGAAACTACAAATAAAGGCAATAAGAGAAGAAGTACAACCAGAATCCAGGAGCATAACCGTAAGACTAAATTTTTTATAACAAAAAAAATAAAAACGATATTTGTAATATTAAAATGGGGTACCAGCAATCAAATATTAAGAAGCCAAATGCTAATGTGGTTAATTCCATAAAAATTATTGACCATACTATTTAGCCTTTTGGAGAATATTTGGTTGCTGATACTCATCTTAATAACAATAAATGGAGCCTCAATGTTTTCAAAAATCTATTCGGCTCATAACAAGTATTTAAAAAAGAAATATCAAAATAACATAACAAAGATATTGAAAAAAAATAGATAATAAACAAAAAGAAAAAAAATATACACTTATAAAGAAAAATTGTATATTCTTGATAGTAAATTTTCTGGCATTTTATGAACAAAATAGTAACCTATGGAAAATTGGAGTGAAATAGAACAAGAATAAGGGTATCACAAAGCAGAGGTAGAAAGGTCATATAAGTGTATTAATAAAAATACACACATTAAAAAAGAGACAATAAAAAAACACTAAGAAAGCATATTAGATAGCTTAAATAATAAAGCACACATTTTACAAAGATTATATGAACATTTAACACCAACACATAAGGCACAAGAAAAAGAAATTGTTTGCCTTTGCTAGAGATAAGCTCATAGCAGGTTCAGTTATGCATAATCTGGAAGCAGATGTGCGACCTACTTTCTACAAATATATACAGATAGACCTTACTTCATTGACGACAAATCCAGAAGAAAACTACAACGAACAAAATCCACAACAAGTCGAAAAGCAAAAACCAAAAGTGTTACAATCCAATACGACTTTTTAAAAATAGCTTCGTCAACTCTACCTGAATTCGACGGGAGGATAGTAAATAGGACAAGTTTCATAGACGCTGTAGAGATGTTAGAGTACATTAAGGAAACAGATGAAGACATGGCCGTTTCTATAATAAAAACAAAGGAAGAGCCAGGAATTTGATAAGCAATGAACAAACATTACAAGAAGTAAAAAATACCCTGATATGTAAAGTTCAAGGGGAATCAGTAGAGATATTGACTGCAAAACTAATGAACGTACAGCAAAAAAGTAAGACAACAAACCAGTACACCAGTGAAATCTAAAGACATACAAAGTCTTTAGAAAGAGCATATACCATATATATATGCAACAGAGACTGCCATAAAGGCAATTACGAATAATTGTACTGCAGATTGTGTAAAATTGATCACGCAAGCAGGTACGTTCACTTCGATGAACGAAACTATATATAAATTCACAAATAGTTGCACGGAGGCTACTAGTTGTCAAAATTCGATACTACAAATAAGGCGGCATCAAGGTAATTACCATAGAAACCACCGCAGAGATTTTCGGGGTAACATCCGAGGTCGTTATAGTAATTCCAATTTCAATAGAGCCCATGGTAGTAACCATAGCGGAAGTCAATTCAATAATTCTCGACAAAACCATGTAAATAATCAAATAAATATAAGACAGCTTAATGGACAGTAGGACAGTAGGACAGTAGACCAGCTAACTCCACCACAATACCAACAATAAATAGTGCAAGTAAAAATATATTTAATCTGCATTTAAGCAGTTACGTTTTTTCCAAATCTACTCTAAACAACATAATTTTAACATTTCTAATAGACACGGGAGACGATATATCAATCTTTAAAAAAGGTCAGATTAGTAATGATATAAAAAGAGATAAATCTCAGATAACAGAAATAAGTGGAATAGGACAAGGAGCAATAAGATCTCTGGGTGTAGTATTAGCAGACTTAATATGTGAAGAACTGTTAATTAAACACGAATTTCATGTGGCACCGGATATTTTCCCCATCCCATATGCAGGAATCTTGGGATTAGCCTTCATCAAAAGGTACAACTGTTTGTTAGATTACAGATCTAATCAAGATAGACTCATACTAAGACCATGTGATCACCACGAAGATATAGTCCTTCAAATGACAAACACACCAACGGTTAACACTATAACGGTACCAGCTAGATCGAAAGTTATACGGTTAATTAGCGTAGCACTTTCGCATCCCGAGTTTTCAATACCATACCAAGAAATAGCACCGGATATATTTCTTGCAAATACCATATCAACTTAAAATAAACCATTCTTAAGGGTAATTAATACAACCAAAGCGAACGTAATTGTACGAAAAAATAAAGTTCATACAGAAAATCCTTATAGCAGAAGCGGAGTTCATAGCAGGTAAAGAGAACTATGTAGCGGACGCACTATCCCGCATAGATATCTCGGAGTTTAAACAAACTTCAGTAGAAGCCATAAAATATTAAAAGTTACAACTACGAGTAGATCCATGAAAAAGCCTAAACCTGACAATATTAGTGAAGAAACACGTTACTATAAGAACCCCAAAACATATGAAGCGCTAAACAAATACGAAGTTAGAAAGCGTCCTCAGCTCATTCTCAATCCACCGAAATCATAATTCAAAAAAGGAAAGACAATTTGTAGCTACGAGTATATAGATACAAGCAACCTGATTATTGACTCAGGACAATTCTTTATCAGGCTTATGAAAGCAGCCGGTAATTTAGGACTTGTTAAAATACAATTGTCCGTAGGAGAGAAATTTTTTAATTATACTCAAGTAGATGAGTTTAAAGAAAAGGGTACCCACGTTTTCAAAGGAGATGAAATAGAGTTAACTCCGGAATTAACGCAAGTGACAGACGTTGAGAAAATCAACAAAATCATTAGACAGTACCACGTTGGTCCAATTCAGGCAGTCCACCCGCGAATCGCACGTATAGCTTACAAAATTAGGCAACATTTTATCTAATAAAATATGAAAAAAGATATCAAGAAATATGTTAACTATTGCACACAATGCAAAAAGAACAAAATAAATGGACACATTAGAGAACCAATGGTTATGACAGAAACACCAACTTAAGCGTTCGAAGTCCTTCAAATAGATACAATTGGCCGAATTCCTTAATGGGAATGAGTATGCAGGCACAATCATATGTGACCTCACAAAGTATCTCATTTCAGTACCAATACCGACTACACACGCGAAAACAATAGCAGGAGCAATATTTGAAATTGTATTCTCGTCCATGGTTGTACGAAAACAATCATAACAGATATGGGAACAGAATACAAAAACAGAATTTTTGAAGAATAATGTCAATTGCTTTTAGTTGAACACAAAACTTCAACACCATACCATCATCAGGCACTTGGTACAGTAAAACGTTGCCATCGTACATTCAATGAATATGTACGCTCCTACATATCCCTTGATAAAAACGATTGGGACGAATAGCTTAAATACAACACGACACCATTAGCGGTGCACGGTTATTGTCCTTTTGAGCTAGTTTTCGGAAAGACACCACCTACATTTGACTTTCTCAAGCAGAACGAAATTACGCCACTCTATAATTACGATGCGTACGACAAAGAATTAAAATACAGACTACAGGTAGCGCAACAAAGAGCCAAAGAGTACAAAGAAAAACAGAAACAAATTTACGATAGGAAAATATAATTCAAACTCAAATTCTATGAAGGTAGAAAAGTGTAGAAATGTAAAGTTCGGGTGGATGTGGCGATGCCTAAAGAAAAGCTCTAAAAAAAAAGGTGACAAAAATTGTAGAAATACAATCAACCCACCTATCGGTACATTTTTTCATGAACCTCAATGTCGGCTAGAGATTCGCGAGATGCTTGCAATAATTATCGCTTTTGTTATCAAAATGCCTGTAAACACGGTTTTTTAGGTAAATTAATTAAACCTTAAGCTACAACCTAAGGATTTTTTTAAAAAAATTATTACATGTATATTATTATTTTAAAATAAGCATATAATCGCTTGGCGCCATCACGACAATAAAAGTGAGCTTAGTAAATCTATTATAATAGATTATTATAACTATTGTCGTGAAATCGCCGAAATAATAGCATCTCACGTCGATGTTAACATTGGCGGCAAAGGAAAAACTTTACAAATCGACGAGTCCTTTCTTACAAAAAGGAAATACTACAGAGGCCGTGTAACCGAAAAAATGAAAATCGTAATGTTGGGGTTATTTTGTAAAGAAGATAAGGTCGGACGCTTCCTTAAAGTGAACTCCAAAAGTAAAGAAGACTTGTGGCCTTATATATACAAATACGTTAACCCCAACAGCAGTCGTATTTGTACTGACATCGCACGCCAATACATAGGTATTGAGAGTAATGTTGACAAGACCGATGCAACCAATACTATAAATGATCTTGAGAATCAGAACAAGCTTCTGAAAAAATCAATTTAATGCCGCAATACAACACAGCATCTTCACCAATATATGGCACTTTTCTTTTACCGGAAATACTGCATTGAAAAAAATTTTTAAGGACGACATGGGCTCCCAAATCACGGAATTTTTAATTGACGTAAAAAAAATGTACCCAGGTTTTGTCAAAGGTAAAGAAAGTGTGGGTTTGCAACTGAAGGACTTCGACCCTCCGACCGCTCACAATGAGCACTTAGAAGGTATTTTACCATTAAAACAACCTCGGCTCTTCACCCTCAACGAACTCGACATTGACACCAGTACGGACGATGACTTCATTGACGAAACTTACATACCTTTTTAATATGTACTCGTACATTGAATATTTAATTGACTACTCTTAACTAACACCTATCTTGCTCACAAACCATAAATACCAAAAACAAAAACGTCTTATAAAAAATAGTTTAAGTAATTTTAAATTTTCTCAAAAACTAGAAGATATAAAGCCATGCGGTTTTTTGTGTTCGATTCAGAATTGATATGAGCATTAATACAAAAAACCAATTTGGCACATTGTTTCACAATTTTGAGTAATATTTTTAAAATTTTTTTTTACCAAAAATTTAAGTTTGAATACGAATTATTCAAAAACTATTCAGACGAATAATTTGATTTAAATTTTATATTAAAGAGCAAATCTTAGGCTTTCAATTCCTGTATAGTACTTTATTGTAAGTGTTGCCGTTGTTTTTTAATAATTTCTTTCCCATTTTAAGTCATTTTTTTCTAAAATTGCCCCGAACTCTTAAAAAATGGGCGAGATAGATCCCCCACTCCCATAGTAAAAAAAACTAGTTTTTAATCGCACTACAAAATACCGCTATCAATTCTTGGCGCCAAAGTTATCGTACTCTCCCAAATAAGTAAACAATACATACGAGTATATACAATTTAAAATTAAGATTAAAAAAAAAAAATTTACGATACACCTTTTAATCGAAACAAAAAAGAACGAAAACACACAAACATTATTGTAAAAACTTTAATATGCATATCATTTTAAAAATTATGAAAATGCTCAAAAAAAAATTAAATTGACACAAAATGTAGACAAAACTATTAATACAATATATTACAAGACAATGTTTAAGAATGTGTATCCATTGACTGACAACGTATAAGCATTCTTCAAATAGAAGGGAGGTGTAGCATATCAAGAAGCAGGCTACACAACAGAATAATTATAACACAAATAAAGCACAAGTGATTCATTCACGGTGCCAGTGACCTAATATAAAACAAATCTTATTTGAATTGTTTAGTCACGTTTCTTGTTATGTTTACTTTTGGTTGCCAGCAAAGTCGCTGTATAGAATGTAAGCATGTGACCATATAAATACTCGAACAACATCAATAAAGAGAACAGATACTTCCGTGCCCTATCGACGCAAAAAACCTACCTTTTTTTTTTTTTTTTTTATAATTTACGCGCGCCTCAAGGGGCTTATGATACCCTTATATTGTTGCCAGGCCGCGGGCGGAAAGATGGAAGGAGGAGAAAGGAAAGCATTGTTGTGATAAAGTGGTTTGAAACTCGGATATATTTGGTTTCGATATTGACCCTCCAACGGTGGAGTCCGAATAAGACGGAGAGTTTTTCTTCACTCAGAATGATTCAGGTTATAAATTTTAACGGTTGTTTTGTGCTTGAACTCTACAACAGCCAAATCTACATGTCAGTGTTATGCTTTCAGGTTTTTCTGACTGAAATCCAATTACACAAATGAAAACCTTGTCATGAGTAGGATTCGAACCTTGACCCTCCGAGTGAGGAGCGATGGCTAGTACCACTACACCACGCCACCCGTGGTGGCCTACAACATATTACGCCGTATTTATATTGTCAACAAACTTTCTAGAAATTTCTGTAATATCAAGCATTCCAAAGATACACTGGTGATATACATATGTATGTATGCCCGAGTTCATTCGAAGCGGACTGCTTTTTATTCCGTCACTCTCCCTTCGCAGGTTTACTAAAAAGTCTCTTATTTTTAATTATTCGGATTCAAAAAAATTCGAGACATCCGTTTTTACCACCAAGGCTGGTTCATCCAAACAAAAAAAAAGTCCTCCTAAAGATGAGAAAACCCCGGTCAACTGCCTAGTGACAGCCCCCGAAAAAAAAACTGTTCAGCGGTCTATTATTCCACCAGGTTGTTGATCTCATCCAAACGAATGTCCATTTTTACATATCTTTCGTTTAAGCCTTTTTTAATTGCCTATCTCCTTTTTTTTTTTTTTTTGATATTTCCTCTTTATTTTCTCGCCCAACATACTCTCTCTCAAAAGCGGGGTTCTTGCTCAAATTGTTTTCCTCATCTAATCTCACCATCCTTTATAATTGAACTGGATTACGATGGGCACTTACAATTAGTAAGCTATAGTAGCTAACAACGAAATAACTTCCCCATTTAATATATATATATATATATAGCTGACTTATCTGAATCTGCTTAAGGTGGCGCTACAGACCGGGGTGGAACTGGGCCTCAATCAATAAGCGTCTCCAGCTAGCTTGATCCTTAGCTCAGTCTACCATGGGGGTCAGCAGGTGGCGGATAGCTGAGTGGTCTACAGATATGTAGGTCAGCTGCGAATAACCAATAAGTAGTCCCCGACCAAGAGCAAATGCAACGGACCCGCAACATACATGGAGTACGATTTGGAAACTGACAAATTTTGATTGATTTTGAGCTGGTAGGGATGTCATTCTGTAGCCTCAGTAGCTAGAAGTGACATTCTAGCGAAATGACTTCTGGGTTAGTGGGATGCCTGCCTCCGTCCCGTTAAAACCCTGGCAGGTCTCGAGCAACGCTCTCTTGCCCGCTCGTAATTAAGTGGTGGTGCAGGCTCAGTTGAATACATTCCTGACTAATACCGATCCGGCTCTGAACGTACCTCTCATGAGGAGGTACGTCAACCCATGTACCGACGATGAATGGCTCAGAGGAGGCATGGAAAGGTAAACTACTACCTCACGCAAGCCTTCAGTGGACATGGCTGCTTTAGAGTCTATCTCCATCGCTTCGGCATTAAAGTTGATCCCAAACTGCCCAAACTGTGAGAGAACAATATAGGATGCGGAGCATGTTCTCTTCTCGTGCCCAAGATTCGAACACATCGGGAGCTCCATTAACGAAGCGGTCGGGGAACCAGCTTCATCGATAAACCTAGTCTCCAGCTTGTTAAGCAGGCTCCGGAAATGGCAGGCTATTGAAGGCTCAATCGTGACATTGATGATGGAGCTGAGAGCTACAGAACGCAGCCGGAAGAGTGAGCGTTTCCAGCTATCCACAAACTTGACATCTAGACGAATGCTTTGGGCCTTTGCTCAGGACATCCTTCTGATGAAATACCTGACGATGGTTCCAGGAGGAGCTTCCCATCCGATGAGAACATGTTTTTAGTGCGGTAAAAGTCCCACACTGACCTTTAGGGTTTCAATGCTTTTGAGTCCTCGTTAAAAAGAAAAAAAAAAGCTCGGTCCTTGGCAAGCTGCCTCCATTTTCGCACGCTAAGTTGGCTGAGGTCCCCTTCCACTTGCGTGCACCACCTGAGTCTCGGCCTTTCTCTACTGCGCTGTCCCCTTACCAAATCATCGCCTGCCGCCTTGAAGAGCTCGGCAGTCAGGCCGAGTTAGATATTGATATGTTCCAAGTTGAAAGGTTTATTCTGCCTGACAGCGGTATTTGTTTCGTTATCGCGTTTACAGTGTACAGAATTGATCTTTCCAAATCCTCAACATCGATTGCGACTCTAATACGATGGTCCCTTGTTCGTCGCAACAGGCTTTTGTCCGTGGCATGTTTTTTTTACCTTTTGGTAAAACTTCTGAATCTCATTCCAGGAGTAGCACCACTCAATTTCCTCATCCGCGCGTGTTATGTATGTAAGCGATAACACCACTAAAGTGCAGCTTAGTGATGACATCGTAAATTTCAATCCACCAAATATTCCTATCACATTTTGAATGCAATAACGTGGGAACGCAAATGCAGCGTATCACTTTACTTTGCGTTGCTATCGAAATTCAAAGCATTCGATCTGGGAGGAAATTACCTTTGGTTTAAAAATAAAATTAAGAGAAAAGAAAATAACAAACAGTCAGTCATACTTCAACCTTAGTTCCAAGTGGTTGCATTTCTCTCCAAAAAATGTACTATACCAAAAAGAACTACCAACAAGTAAAAACAAAACAACAATGAAAGTGGAAACGAATCAAATCAAAATAAATTTTGTGATTCGAGAAGAAACAAACCAAAGTTTAGTTATAAAATAAAATAAGAAAACCAATAAGTTCAAAATAGAATAGATGAGATTTTTTATTTCGTTTTTATATATACAAAGGCAAGCCACCGCACAATTTAGAATACAGGGATATGATAGGCAGATTTTCACAATGTCTTTCAACTAAAAATTTTATGGAAACGGTATTAGAATTTTGCTTATATTAATTACCTTGATCTAAGGGGAAAGAACGAATAAACCCCTCATATAGAAAAAAAAAATAATTAAATAAATAAATGAGTAAAATAAAATAAAAACCAATAAATGCATAATTAAATACAAATTTTAATAAATAAATATATCAATAAATAAATATATAAACAAGTAAATAACTAAATAAACAAATAAATAAGTAAACAAGTAGGCTAATAAATAAATAAATAATAAATAAATTATTGAAAAAAAAAATTACATACCATATACATATAGTATAAACAAATTATCACTTTTATTTAAACAGATAAATGAGTAAAAGTTAATCACAGAAATGCTAGGTATTCTAATTCAAATTACTGTAGTCTACTTTACTCGTTAATCAAAGGATTGTCGGAGTACTGACATCTGATTTTAATAGTTTCAATAAGCTTATTTATTCTTACAGAGGCAAAATCAACATTAGCTCTTTTATGCAGGGATCGAAAATACCGGATATTTTGATATTTTTTGCAAAAAAGGCCAGTGGGTTGTAAATTGAAAAGAAGTACATCTGGTTGATGCTGATGATGCTGCCTGTCGATTCCTGTTATGCCTTTAAGAACTTAACCCATTTTGAAAATCGGCCAAACAAAACTAGTATTTTTGGCCACATAACATAAGTGGCCAAAGAATCAGTTATTTAAACCTTTCATATTTATTGAGCAGATGGAAACTGGTTAAGTTAAACATTTATTTTTCTAGCCGAAAGAAAAAATTTCATTTGACCCAATATTATTTCTGGTGAAAATAAATCGATTTATTAGGCCCAATAGTTTTTTGGGTCATCGAAAATGGGTAAAAAAAAATGTACTCTAATTTCACACGTAGATAAGTGCTAATATTATAGGTCAAGTATTGGATTCGTTTGAACTGGAAATATGATAGGTATGCATGATTGTCAAACCTACTTTTTCGACTTGTATATATGATAATATCGGAATTCATAAAAATTTCGAGATCCAAATTTTCCCGAAAACAAAGCTGACCCTATATACTACATATGAGTGTATTCTAATAGAATAAACTCGGGGCTTAAAAAATAAAGGGTATTTTCTATTAATTTTTGTGTACCCAAAAAATTTAACAAAAAAATTGTGTTGATATTTTGCGCCTGAAAAATTATTGGGTCAAACTAACCCAACTGTTCTGCAAAAATGAACATCATATTTTATGTATCAGGTTTCATTGGCCCAAAAAAAAAATTGGGTCGAATGAACCCATTTACTTTGGGCAAAAAAAAATAGATTGTAGAGAAAAATAAGCACTTTGCACCACTAATTAAATTGGGTTGTAAATACCTGTTTCATCAGCCTTTTTCAAAAAATAGGCCAATTGGGTTCGATCCCTGCTTCTGTGTAAATCGGTAGTTGAATGATGTCAGGGAAGTTTCAACATCATTTTTAATAATTTTGTTTGCTATATTTGTAACTTCTTGATGTGGCAGTTAGCATATTTACCCAAGAACTAACATCCGTTCAGTCATACCGCTTGGAGAAAAACTTTGTATATTGTTATTTTATTTTTATTTGGTAGTTGAGAATTTATGATTATGAAAGGATATAGCATTTTGATAGCAGTACCTATTTTATGTAATACTTTATGTTCTTTATAGGTTAATTTTGACCTTAAATGGAGTCCTAGACGTCTCCCAATGAATTTGCAGACCATTATTTGTCATTTGGCTAGACGGAAGGAAGCATGGATTTCTCTTTCTAATAACCGAATCAAGAAGTGCAGTGTGTTGTAGTTCTAACTCAACTGATGGCCCAAAGTCAACAGCAAAATGCTAGATTGACAACAGAGAAGGACATCAGCTACATAGTAACATTTGAAGGAGTAGCGAGGAAGTTACCTTCATTCATTAATGCTGTATCCAGAAAACTAGCCGAGTTCGGAGCAGAACGCGAAGAAGAGAAGAAGCAAGTATTCCAATTGATTTACAACAGGAAGATATTGGGTCCAGCAAAGAACTTGTTGAGGATCAACCCACCTCAAACTTGGGAGGAGTGCTAACAAAAACTGAGGCAGCACTACCGAGCAAGGAAGGATCAAACAAGTTTAACCAACGAGATAATGGCTCTTAAAGTAAGAAGCATCCTATAATTAAGTAATAAGATATATTAGATATAACTGAGTATGCGGCTTTTTCTACAGACAGTGTTGCAATAAAAGATATATTTAGTGGTATGTTAGTACAAAAAGTTAAAGGCTTAGTGCCAGGTTCTCTAACAGATTGTGTTATGAATAAGATAGTGCTAACAGAGGTTAGGATAGAGTAGATAATGTTATTGGTCAGGATGAGACTAATTCAAAATACTCGTATACTAGTCAAAGCAATAACCACAGGATGAATAAAATGTTTAATAATCAAAATTCAAATAAACATAGCGAATAAAGTGTCAGACGGAACAAAGCAGGAATAATAAGGCTGCCAAGAAGGGCATAAACCGGATCATATGTTGGTAGATGCCATAAGTAGATAGGATGAAGTTAACGTAAGTGAATCAGAAACAAACGACATAGATCAATCATTTTTTATAAACTATCATAGGAAAATAAAATTATATTGTTCCTTACGAGAAATATTTAGCACTATTAGATACAGGGTCAACGACAAGTATATTAAAGGTAAGAAATGCGTTCAAACTTATGTATGAAACATTAAATGTAAATTCAACGGTAATAGCGACGATACAAAGAGGAGTTACGAAGCCTAACAAAATAATCGCATCAGTTTGTGCAAGCGAGTTTAAATATCCTAACAATGCAAGTATTATGGAGATTAATCCATAAGAACATGAAGATAATATAAAAGAGGCATTAAAAAAATACATTCGAAGAGGTCAAGCAGGTATTTATTCAGAAGTTTCATACTCAGACTATCACAAAATATAATTAATTTTAATAAAAATGTTTAGTTCATATACAAATGTAAAATTTGTGCGATGTTCTTAAAGAGCACAAAAAATCAAAACAGAATAGGATTTGCGTAAACAGTTGGCGATATACCGTGCTAAGGAATCTATGCATAGTGGCATAAATGAATGTTATTATATAGGTAGTCTTAAAGATAAAATATATTTCCTGAAATTACGGGAACAAATTTGTCTTACAATCAATAATAATAATAAGTATATGTATGATAAAAAAACCAATTAAGCCTAAATTTGAGCTAACTGAAACTCCAACTGAAAAGAATGAAGTTATTCACCTTGACATATTTCACTTTAAAAAGCAAGCATTTGTAACAACAGTAGACAAATTGACGAAATTCGCAGCAGCATACCATATAACCGACCGAAACTGGAGTGAGACTTTGGTTATGGAACAATTTGCTTAATTTGGACAGCCGACAAAAATCATAATGGACAACAAATTTCGAGCCGAACAACTAAAAGAATTTTTAAGAACTAATAATGTAGAGGTTCATCTTACAAAGCCAAACAGCCATACGGGAATGCCAATATAGAGCGCATACACTCAACTTTATTAGAAATAATAACAGAAAATGAGGATAATGAGCTCGCTGTAAAAATGAAGATGCAAATGGCTATTGGTAACTACATATATCAATTGATATAAACAAAAAAAATAAAAAACACTGTGGCGCTGGCAGCCCGGTATGCATCATGGATTAGCTTCTTGACACTCATTTGTTTTGCTCATGATGTCATTTTTGTCACAACTGAGCGGAGCCTACGGTTTATCGGTTCACGTCACTCCTTAGTAGTTTTTTCGTAGACAATTTTACTTTCGGGAGTTTGCCATTGCCCAACAAACCCCCCTGCGGGTATGGGTTAGAATATACTCGCGGTAGGAATGCCTGTCGTAAGAGGCGACTAAAATCCATCTGGGCCGGATTCCCAGATCCGTGAGGGGGCGCTGCCACTCAAATAAGTATCCCATCCTCAAGGCAAGATGTTATGCGACCCATGCCAAGGCCTGAATGGTGCTCGGGATGTAAAATCAATAGAGCACCGCAAACGGAGCCCTCCGGATACCTGGCGTCCTCTGGTTGTAACGTAGCCTTACCGCATTACAGGGGTCTCTGATGTGGTGGACCTCCCTTCCCCCATACTCGTGGGATCTAAATATGAACCTAGACAAAAACAAAACAAATAAAACAAATAATACAAACAACGCAAATAATGCAGTAAATTCAACGAATTTACCGCAGTCGTTTGATCCCTTCCCTAAAAGTTCAAGGGTATCACGATCTCCACCACCAAGATCGAATTTCTCCGGGAAAAGAAGTCCGCCCGAAGCGCCTACGCGCGAAAAAACGGACTCAGTGACAAATAAAAGCTTGGAGGACGAAAACAACGCACTCCGTACGAAGCTTAAGCAAATGGAGCTAATTTTTCAAGAGCTTAAAAAAGAAGAAGACATACTCCGAGAGGAAAACAAGGCTCTGAAAACAAAGCATACGGACGAAGAAGAGCTTATGCGCGAAACAAATTGGACCCTAAAGAAAAGACCGTCTAATTAACTTAAAGCTGATTCCTCACCTGAAGTCGTTCCAGAAAAGAGCCAGGAGTCACAAAAAAAGCAACTCCCAACAAAATTACGTCTTCCACCTCCAATCAACGTTGTTGGGGTCTCAGACTATAGCAAGTTGCATTGCTTTCTCAAAGATACGCTTAAATGTAAGTATAAGGTTACATCACTGCCCAACAATGTGTGGAAAGTTAACGTCGACGACTCTGATGACTACCGAGAATTGTCCGAAAAATTAAACACCGAGAAGATCCAATGGTACACTTTCGAAAACAAGTCAGAAAGACCATTACGTGTGGTAGCGACCTCCATGCAAAGGGCTTTAAAGTTTAAAAAAGAAAAGAGAAAAACAGAGGAAACGAGGAAATCCTGGTTAAGCGGGGACTTCCACTGTTTATGCTTAGTTTCGATAAGCCCGAAAATAAAGAAGATATCTATGGTATCAAAACTATTTTAAATATCGTAGTCAAAATCGAACCTGTGCGAAGGAACACAAGATCGATCCCGCAATGTAAGCGTTGCCAAGGCTTCAATCATACGCAGACTTACTGCCAAAAAGAACCGCGTTGCGTAAAATGTGCCGGTAAACATCTCTCAGAAGAGTGCGACTTAAATAAAGAACTTCTACCGTCTTGCATAAATTGCCAAGGAAAGCACCCAGCAAACTATCGCGATACGCTTAAAAAAAGCTTACGTCCAAACCCAAACGCAACCACAAATAAACCTAATATTGCTAAAGAACAGGCAGTTTAAGAAAAAAAATCCGTCGCAGTAAAGTCGAAGGATATACAAAAAAAGATCGCAAAGGAAAATCCGCCACCGATTGACGCGCTAACGTATGCACAAGCTGCGTTGCAAGGAAATAAAAAAAGCGCTGTTACGCCAGATCCAGTGGCTCGCGTTTTCTCCCTAATTCTCACGACTCTTGAGGAGCAAGGCAGAACAAATAAACTTCTAGTTGAAAAATTGTGCAATCTCGAGAAAGAAATACGTAAAACTCAATTCCAAGCATGAATATGAAACAAGTGCTTAAAATATTGACGTGGAACGCAAACGGCCTTATTAAAAAACTCGGCGAACTGGAAGTGTTCTTACAAAAAGCCAATATTGACATTTGCTTGATTTCTGAAACTCACTTGAGGAAAGGACCTCGTGTAGAACTAAAGTGATACTGTGCTTATCATGCATAGCACCCATCAAAAAATGCCAGAGGCGGATCCTCATTGTTCATTAAAAATTGTATTGAACACTCTATAAATATGAAGATTGAATGCGATGCAATGCAGTTAAGTTCGGTTCGCGTAAAATATAACCACCTGCACTACAACATTGCATCCATTTATTGTCCCCCGCGATGCAAGCTAGAAAACAATGACTTTAAAGGTATCTTTGATTCACTCGGACCGAATTTTATAATTGGTGGTGACTTTAATTCGAAACATACCTTCTGGGGCTTAAGATGTAATTCAACGAAAGGCAGACAACTCTATGAAGCCAGAATGCAATGTAAAGTTGACTTTTTCTCGACAGGAAAACCAACATATTGGCCTTCGGATATAACAAAGACCCCTGATCTTGTAGACTTCTTTGTCACAAAGGGAGCAGCCAAAATCTCTACAAACATCGAGGAAAGTTATGATCTCTCCTCAGATCACTCACCAGTCATTTTGACACTAAGCATACTCTTAATTAAGAAAGAAGTGGCGCCTAGATTAACTAACAACAAAACTAACTGGGACGGTTTTAGAAATAACTGCAATGAACATATTGTGTCGAAACGTGTCGCTAAAAACACAAAACGAAATAGAAGACGAAGTCGACAGATTCATCAAAGTCCTGCAGAACGCTGCCTGGAACAACACTCCAACTCCAAAAAGAAAAGAGAAAGCAAGTAATGAAATAGAATACCCGCCAGAAATAAAAGAACTGGTGAGAGAAAAGAGAAGAGCGCGCAAAAGATGGCAACAACCCCGTGCTCCCCAGCATAAAACATACTTAAACCACTTATGCAACAAGTTGAAGGAAGCAATACGAGATTACAAAAATCGGAATATTTCTACATATCTCGAAGGTCTGACTGCCGAAAGAAGTTCAAATTACTCGCTCTGGAAAACCATGAAGGGAATCAAAAAGCCTCAAATGCAATTTCCTCCCATAAGAAAAAATAATGGCGAATGGGCAAAATGAGATAAAGAAAAGGCGGATCTATTTGCCGAGCACCTAGAAGAAACGTTTAAGCCTTTTGATGGACAGGCGTTAACAGGAGGTTCGAATTATATAATTACGGCACCGGACAATTTTAGAATAAAAACAGTATCCATACGAGAACTTAACCAAGCAATTAAAAAATTGAAAAATAACAAAGCCCCTGGTTATGATTTGATAACAGGTCAAATTCTCAAGGAGTTTTGAAAGAAAGCCAATGGAAAGTTGCCGAAGTTATAATGGTCCCGAAACCAGGCAAATCTCTAAATGAAAAAAAGTCCTACAGACCGATATTGCTTCTGCCGATAATATCTAAAATATTTGAAAAACTCCTATTGAAGCGCTTGCAACCGATCATTGAAGAAAGGCGTCTAATTCCTGATCATCAATTCGGTTTTAGAACTAAGCACTCCACAATTGACCAGGTCTTTAGAATTACGAATGAAATTGAGAAAGCCCTAGAGGGGAAAAGATATGTTCTAGCGTGTTTCTTGACGTGTCTCAAGCCTTCGATAAGGTATGTCATGAAGGCTTAAATTTTAAGCTAAGTCAGGTTCTTCCGCGAGAGCTGCATACGATTCTGAAATCGTACCTGGAAAACAGAATTTTTCGTGTTAAACATGGCACAGAATATTCGGAATTTAAAGAGATTGCTGCTGGAGTTCCGCAAGGAAGTGTACTTGGTCCGGTATTGTTTTTACTCTATACTCGAGACATACCGGAAGAATCAGGTACCATAGTAGCCACGTTCGCGGACGACACGGCGATACTAGCTACAGATACTTCAGTCGAGTTAGCTACTGGAAAGCTACAAACGGCTTTGGATAAAATCTATGAATGGACAAAGATATGGCGAATTGTTCTCAACGAAACCAAATCTACTCATGTTAATTTTACTTACCGGAAAATAAACAACCTTCCCATTTTCATTAACTCGGTACAAATACCATATGCAAATGAAGCAAAGAATCTAGGAATGACACTAGATGTAAAACTGAAATGGAAGCCGCATGTTAAGAAGAAACGTGATGAACTTGAAAATAAATTCAGACAAATGTACTGGCTACTAGGAAGACATTCCAAGTTAAGCATACATAACAAACTGCTCATCTATAAGCAAGTGCTTAAACCCTTTTGGACGTACGGTATACAACTTTGGGGTTGTACTAAACCAAGCAAAACAAAGTTCTAAGACAAATCGTGAACGCCCCATGGTATATCAGAAACAGTGATATCCACAGAGAATTAGGAATAGTTACCGTCGAGGACGAAATAATTAACTTTGCTCGCAAACTCCTAGTAGTCGATAAGAAGGGAGGCGTGTTTTTAGTGAGTAAGAATCTCGCACTACTATGAGCAATGGGTTCATAGTGTCTATGAAGATTTTCACACCTACCCACCAAAAACAAAAAAAAAACAACAATCGATATCACTCAACAATAAAATGTTTCCCATGGCCAGCAAGAGATAAAGAAATAGAAAGTGAGTAGGCAGAGACGTTTACAATGAAATTAGAATAATGGGGCACATAAGAAATTATAACAGACTCAGGCACAAAGACGAGCCTTATTACAAATTAGCTCCTCTAGAAAATGTTAATTTTGCAAATATTAAAAGGCATCTAAAACTTACGGACTCTGTTCACCGTACTAATATTCATGATGATGCACCCAGTTGTACAGGGGCTACAGCAGCTCAATCGGATTCATGAGGAAGTTGGGTTTACTAGTAGAAATAGTCAACCAAACGAAAACAGTTCTTCATGTAATTAGTGTAAATGATAATAATCATATTCTCGCATAGATAGAGGACAACATCAAAGACTCAGAAATATCTAACCGGGAGTTGTTAGAGACAGTAATTTTTGATATCAGGGCTAAAGTAAAGTCCATAATCCAAACGCAAAGAAGATGGAATAGGAGTATTCTAAACATTGTCGGAGTTGGCCAAATATATTTACTCGGGACAATAGATGACAACGATATGCAGGATATATTACAACACTTAGACGTAAACCAGAAAAACAATAAAAACTTGATTTCGATAAATAAATAACCAAATTTCAATTAACAAGCATTTTTCCGATATATTTAATGTACTTAAGGGTGCCATTGAAGAAGACAGAAACAAGACAATTATATTACTTAATGCTATTTCCAATGGAGATGATGCTTTCAGAAGACATTGTTTATACTTAGATAATATTCTTAAGCTTAGATATTTAGAAAATAGAGTAGATCAGATTCAAGATAGGATTCAGCAGCAAGGAATAATGTTTTTCATCCTAGCTTACTTACTACGGAGGAAATAAAAAAGTTTTACATTGATTTTTATAAATTGAAATTAATTAAAGTGAGTATATTATAATAATTTAATCAATCATAAGTGGTAGCAATTAAAATTCCTAAGAATTATATTAACGTTGACTTGAAATTGATTATACGACTTCCAAATACTGAATTTTTTGAAATCGATAAAGTGATGATCCTGTTTAACAATAAGAAATAAAAACTTTGTTCATCAAGAAAATGAACTTTTAAAAGATTTCAAGTTAAACAATAACTGTATTCGGAAAAACGAATGGAAATTAAAACTTAATAACAAGACAAGGGCAACAATTTTAGATGATTAAACGCTTCTAACCAAAAATGCTATGAAAGATAAACCTATCCAAGATTGTGACGATCGATCAAAATGGTTAAGTGAAAATAATTTAATAAGCTTTTATTACTGTACTATTGAACTTTGTCAAGAAAGGTTTTTAATAGTAAAACTACTTAAAGACAAGATACTTCTATCCAAGTGTGGAGCCTAATCAAATCAGACTGAAATTGATAGCATTTGAGCAAATAATTACAAAACATTTTGAAAATATAAAACAGATTGAAGAGTTGAAGTTTCGTCCAAATATGCGGTTATTTTGCCGTAGATAACAATAGCCGTAGATGTCGCAGTTATTCATACTTTTTCTCGGCCCATTTCATCGCATCTCTTGGACAACGGTTATGTATACTTTGCAGCAGTCTAGAGCCTCCGTTTGTTGTTTGGCTGCTCGTGGCCTGTTAAGGGGCCTAACATTTCACATGCAGATCCGCAGCAAACCTTTGCTATCCATTACCCCGGCGTCATAACCTGAAGGGCCAGAACCGTATTTGATACCCCTAGACGAGGGGTCGGTTGGACTGAAAGCCAGTTACCCGTTGTGGGATGTGGGTGCTGCCGTTGGCCCATTACGGGCTCTTCCGCTGCCATTTCTTTTCTAGGACTCGGACTTAGTCTCGAAAATACCTACCGACCTGAGCTCTAAATATGTCGGAGTTTCCCGGATAAGGTTTCATTAGTTCCGGGAGTTTTTTCCACCGTTGATTCCATCTGGGGAATTCATCCGCTATTCCGTTTATAGTCCTACTATTTTTGTCTGATGGTCAGCACTCACAAGTTTAGCAGGTCCAGTCCGGATGGACATTGACCTGTACCCGGCGGTTACCACGTTACCATTGATGTTTTGAAGATAGTTGCACAACTGGATATCTCCAGGTTGATATCCCTCAGTGCCTACCCTATTTCCACAGCATCCAACCACAAGTAAACCAATTAATTAATGCTTAATATAAAAATTTTCCCCCTATCTACCTCATTAGCCGAGTTTTCTACCTCTTCCGCCTGAATTTAAGATTTTGCCTCACCTCTCTCTAAGACAAGACACATATTTACCTTGCAAACAGGATCACAAGGAAAGAGGAAGCCTACGTAGAGAGTCGAATGAGGGAATACGGAGTTAGAGGGACATTTGGTAGAAACTGGTTTTATCATAAAATGGGAAAGACAGGTTAGTAGATTTAACTAATAGATTAGTAGGGGAAAAGGTAAATTTGAGAAAAGGAGTCAATTTATTGGGATTGTCACACAAATATGAACACCACAAGTACGTATATATTTTTTGTTTTTAAATTGCTCAAAAGGCTGATGCTACGGACCATATGGGGTCCTCCCTCAATTCCCACGCTGGACCCGGTGGGCAATGTCATCGATGCATGTTATCACCTCGTACGGTCCTTTTCAATCCTGTTGCAATTTTGGTGATTTATCTATTCTACGCAGAGGATTATACAGTCACATCAGGTGTTCTTAGTTGAAGGGAAGATTTAGCTTTAATGTCGTTCGTAGTCTTCACGCGACTGCTTGCTAGTTTTATCTTTACCCGGCTCTTTCCATGCACTTTACGGATACTCCTGCATAAATCATTCAGGACATTAATGTTCTGCACGGCGATAAAATGATTCTCTCAACTTACCTTGACGAATATTCAAACTTTTTAACGATTAAGAAATTATTCGCCAAGATATGCCTAACAAAGTTTTGGAAATCCTTCAAAACTTCACTGAATGTAAAAATTTATTCTGTGACCAAGATATCATATTCACTACTGCTGTCTTCACCATTGGTAGATTACAATATTGGTAAAATATCTAAAAGTTTATAAGAATTGTAAGCCTGGTAGTAATGCAATTTTAAAAAAACAAATAATTAAATATTATTCAAAGAGAGAATTAAAATATACTTTTGTCAAACTAATGACAATCAAACTTGTCTATTGGAATTGCTTTACAATCAGAAAACTATCTGTAATTAAATTAAGGAAAAGAATGTACATCTGGAAATTATGCAGGACGGCGCAATACTTCTCTCTCTCTCACAAGGTTAATAACGACACACTGAGCGGAGTTCACAAGTACGAGGAGTGGAGTTGTTTATTCCAAGAAAATATTAAGAACAAATATCCCAATATTGGTGAAACATTACCGAAAAATATGTATCAGCAATTACATAAAACATTCCTACCAAAATTCTCACAAAGTTGGCATGCTGCGTTACGGAATAAGAAAATTGTTTGGTAAAAATAAGGAAGGTAATATTTTTTATCCCTTCAGATTCCATAGATATCGTCATGGACAATGAACCAGAATCTTCCAAACGAATTCGAAGTGGACGTCCAGAAAAATCATTTGACGAATGCTGCCATCGAAATGGTAATAAATTTGTTAATAAAAGTCCCTAAAAAATAAAAGCAATTGCTGCCAATCAAATGCAAAATTTATCAGAGAAATTCTGAGTCATCAGAAATTCATCTAAGGCGATAAGTTGTGACATCTTCGTAGCATACATTATTAGAATGTAAAAAGTAGTGCTTCCCGTTAAATATCAACGTTACCGAAAGTTATGTAGGTCTTCAAAAATTACTACAAAAGATCTCATCACCAATAGAATTTGGAAGCAAAAACAGAATAAGAGCTTGAACACGTAGAAAATGTTAACTTCTATTTCTTAATGGGACTGTATACTTCCTCTGGTCATAGGAACTAGTGGGTGATTTTGAAAGCGTTTGGTTTTTAAGTTGCAAAAGTGTGTAAAACGAGAGATAAATTGCTCAACGAAATATGTGCCAATGATTTCGCCGGAACATAAACCACACCAAACTGTGCATTTTTCCGGGTGCATTGTTAACTCTTTTTTTGCCTGAGGTTGCTTATCGAACCAAATACGACAGCTTTGTTTATTAACATACCCATTCATCCAGAAATGAGCTTCGTCGGTGAATTCAATTTCGACAAGAAAAGCGAATCTTTGCCCAGCATTTCTATGACTTACTCACCGAAAATTTAACGCTGTGGCAAGTCGTTCATCTTCAATTGACAGCTTTGGTTGTATTGTCGGGAGGAATAGCTGCGCGACACCGCCTCCGTTAACTGATTGAGGGTAATCGACTTTGCGGCGGGGAGAAACATTATCGTAGCTAGCACGTGGTTACCGCATTTCGATATTCATAAGGGAAACTGCTAGCCTTCGGCTAGAGGCAGCTAGCGAAAAGTCGTGCTGACTGGAGACATTGTTTGCTCAGAGCCATGCCTACCCGAAACTGTAGCGCCATACTAACTAAGTAACAACACTTTACTTTTCTTTATCATTAAAGGCTCACCTGTAAAACTAATTTCACTTCTGTTTGACGCCGGTATTTATAATCCTTACTGTCTTTCGAGAAATTTCTTTACCACCCAGCGTTCTATACATTTATTTATTCTTCCAAAATATTCATTATTAGCTGTCAAAGATTTTCCATTATTCCTACAATGGATAATTCTTCTGCTTTTTAAATGTACTTTGTTAACATATAAGTAGTTTTCCACTACTATTTTTACAGAATAATACGAGTATTTGTGGATTTAACGGGTGGTTGGGTGCTGTAGAAATAGGGTTTTTTGTTTTTGTTTTATAATTAGCACGCGCCCAAGGGGTTGTTAGTACCCTTAAAATGATTGCACACAGCGTGGAAAAGTTAGGGAGGAAAGAAAGAGAGGTACCGATATACGTTGGTCTTGAATGTTTGGAGGTTATAATGACTAGGAAATAAAGACCTCGGCAGGGCATTCCATGAGCGAGCTGTTCGGCTTAGGAAAGAATCACGGTATTTCAGGGTACGTCCGAAAGTTGGCTTGAGACGGGTGTTATGGCGCACTAGTAGTGAAAATAGCGATAGAACAGGTTGAGACAGGAGATATTACGTCGGTGGTCCAGGGTGTCAATCGACTGTGTTTTATTAGCGTCACCTTTTAGTTTTATCGCAGGGTTTTGAATCCTATGTAGTAGGTGCAAAGAAGTCTTCGGAGCACCTGACCAGATGTGAGCATTGTACTCCAATTTTTGGCGGATGAATGCCTTATATATTGAAGCCAGATCAGAGGGGGTGAAATATTTCTTACATCCCTAAAAGAAACCTAGACATTTCGCAGCATTTTTGGCGACTTCGAATATGTGGTCATTCCGGCGTTAGTTATCGACGTTAGTTTCAACAATGTAAGTGCCATTCATGGATACTGGCTGGGTATTTGAATTTTACTTAAGCAACAGCAGACAGCATTGTGTGTTGGGAGCATTAAATTCCACTCTGTTGGCAGTTCCCCAATTGGTTATGCTGTTTACATCGAAATTTAATGATCTTAACATAAGCTGCCGTTCCCGAGATGTAGGGACGTGAGTCCGGGAAGGAATATGAAAAGAAGAGAGTACTGACGACACAGCAAAGGAGTTAATTAGATTAGAAGTAGCAGACAAGAGATCATTCATGAAAATTAAAAAGAATGTCGGAGAAGTAACGGAGCCCTGGGGCACACCAGCATTTATTTTGTGAATATCGGAATTGAATTATCGGAGAGAGAAGATTATTCGCCTTTTTTAGGGGCGGGCTGGACATATACTGTTTTCCACCTGCTCGGACTGAGTCCTTAAGAGTAGGATTGATGAAAAAGCTTACGCAGTGGTTTTTCCAGCGAAGAACAACACCTTTTCAGAAGAAGGGAAGATATAACATCTGGACTAGCGGATACGTGGGCGTTAAGATCTATAAGTACTCCTAATACTACATGAGTGCGAAAGTAGATTCGTCCTATTGAAGATTCGACGCACTCAAGTGTAGGCGCAGACAAAGCACAATCTGGCCGCAAAGTCTGCAGTAAGCTGATTGGCTTTGTCCAAAGAACTGACAGCTGGAATGTCCTTGTAAATGAGCGTTGGGATGGAGAATGAGGCAGAATTTCTACGAATGAATTTGACGAACGACCAAAAAATTTTACTACCCTTGGGACATTGTAGTATTTTTTGCCTCAGTTTTTGGTCGTATATAAATTTCAAATGCTTATGAAAGGCGTTGTAGTCATTCCTGACTCGTTTGAATTTTTCCAGTTTTCCTCTGTCGGGTTGGTCTTATAGGACCGAAAAAACATTTCTCTCAGCTTGACAGCCTCTTTACAGCTCGAGTCGTAACACGCCTTTTCCTTTGGTCTGATACTCTTTATCCAGTGAGGTATAAAGGATCTCATTCCCAAGAGCTATTCTCTTATTGGAAGGGACATCCATGTCGATATCGAGGAAACACGACCAGTTAAAATTCTTAAAGAAGATGTTAAGTCCGCTCCAATTGGCTTTCTCGTATTGCCATACTGTTCTTTTAGGAATTTTTTCTCTTACTGTGTGAGAACTTAGCTGATATGATACAATGGTCTGACGAGCCTAGAGGTGAGAGTACATCAACAGTGTACTCATCAGGGTGAGAGATTAAAAACATGTCCAGGGTGCTGGCGGTATGAATATCAATGTCTGGGATTCGCATGGGCTTATTTACGAACTTGGTCAAGTTGTTTTCCGCAGCGAAGATTTCAACACACCGTCCTTCGGTGTTGTCTGTGCAGAGTGTCGAAGCCACCCAGAATTGTGTATAATGAAATTACCCGTTTAAACGATTTCAGTATGAGGATACAGGTATACAGTTCTTTGTGTGAGTCAGACAGCGCATCAAACTCGTTAAAGGTCGAATTGCTGTCTTGTTTGGGGGTTCTGTTAGTAAAGCAATAGTGGGGATGGAATTTTAACCACATTAAATTGAATTCCGGATTAGAACAAGGACTACATGGTGGTGGAGTATGATGGCGAGACCGCGGTGAGAAAAGAATAATAGCACTAGTTCAGCCAGGCAGTTTCAGATCAGAGTGATCTGAGAAGTGTGGGCGGGGGTCTACCTGTGTTTCACTTAATGCCAAAACAGCTGGTCTGTGTTTACAGACTTGGACGTACGCAGAAAAATGACTATATTTTAGCCCTCTTATTTTACAACAATACGAAGCAGTGCACCAACAAAATTCCCACACACAACCTGATATGCATTAGTTGTTACATATACTTAACCGTTGCTTTTGTCTCATAACAAAGTTCAGCATACAGCAATAGCCAAGTGCAAGCAACACTTGTTTGTGAAGTCCTTACACTATTGTTGCACTCGCGCGTGGATTTGAGGGGGATGGTAGTATTTGTTTTTTTTTTTTTTGGTGCACAGAATATACAGTTTGGAGAGTTATTACGCATGCACTGATAATGCGTGTGCTCTCGTCGGAGGTCAACCCGGGTTGGCACTGAGAGATATCAACCTGGCGATATCCAGTGTTGCAACTATCTTCTACACATCAACTGTGCTCATAATACCCCCACGTTGTATCCGCCGGGTACATGTCAATGCGCATCAGGACTGGACCTTCTTAACTTATAAATTCGAGTGGTGACCAGCAGACAAAAAGAGTAGCACTGTACACGGGACAACGGATGAATTCCCCAGATAGAATCAAAGTTGGAAACAATCCCGAAAAAAATGAGACCTGCATCCCTGACAACTCATGCAAACGAATTAAGAACAACGAACTTCGGATATACACGTGAAATGTTGGGTCCCTTAACAGGCTTCGTGGAGCCGAACAACTAGCGGAGGCCCTAGACTGCTGCAAAGCAGACATAACCGCCATCCATGAAATGCGATGGGATGGCCCGGACAATAAGGATATCTACTAAGGCGATTGTTATCTACGGTGCTAGTTCGAATGCCGATTTGTTGTTGGAGGCAGACCTAGGCAAGAAGTCTCGAGTTTCCGGCATGTAAATGAGCGCCTCGTAGCATTCCGCATCAAGGCTCAATTTGCCAATATTAGCCTGATATGCGCGGACGCCCCCACAGAGGAGAAAGATGAAAACAACAAAGATGCCTTCTATGAGCTCTTGAACAAGACCTACGAGCAATGCCCTAGCTATGATATGAAAATTGTTGTCGACGATTTTAATGCAAATCTAGAAAGAGAGGGTATCTTTGGTAGAACTGTCGGAAGATATCTTCTGCACGACACCACCTCCGACAACGGATTCCGGCGAATCCAATTTGGGGCGTGTAATGGTCTCTAATTAGGGCATCATACACTTGTATGGAGTCCTTATACAGGAAGCCATGTTTTTGACTGGGACTCGGTTGAATTTGTCCGTAAACTGAGGCGAGGTTCGGCACGTTTGATTGCACTGCTTAGCTCGTCGGATTGGGGTGGGATCTTCGCCTCCTAACTGCCACACAAAGACTTAAATACGTGCCTGTTTTTGTATCTTTCGATACATAAAGTCGGTAGCTTATGATGGTACAGCTACCTTGGGTATGCCCTCAACCTTGTGAGCAACTCACCACCTATGTCATCCATCTACCCCTTTGTTTTTTGGATGACCCCTAGTCTATTCATCAAACTGCGAACTTTAACCACTATCTAGTCACATTCCACAACAAATTCATAATGAAGCATTATGGATATGTAAATACTCGTAACAAAGACTGAAGGTGATATATAGTTATAGAAAGCAAGATAATATATATTTATTCATTTAAGTTATTAAAATTAATTCAGTATGTATATGTACCTATATAGGCAATCAAATTCAAAATTTCATTATTGAGATATGCGGAAAAAATGTATGTTATTGTAGTATACACCCATACAATCGAATTTCAAACTAATATAAAGCAAAATCTTGGAAACGTTATCATTTTTAAATAAAAAAAAAAAACGAATGCAACATACCTTTTATTATCCAAATGCAGATGATGTGCGCACAAAACCTGTTTTGACTGTTGCTGATGGACGAATTGTATTATACGAGTAATATTATGATATCGCTTACAAAATTATGTCTAGAGTAACATATTAAAGCCATGTTTATATATATACATACATATTCTATATTTTTGTAGTTAAGAAATCTATTTGCAAAGGTACAACTTATCTGTGATATGAGTTTGATTCTGTGATATTAGTTAATAAGATTTCTACAAATTTTATATCATTTTTAAACAAAATTTTCGGCAAACATTATTCATATGAGTCAGATACGAATGTCACAAAAAAAAAAAGTTAAATCAATTGATGATCGTGGCGATGAACATCGATTTAAAGTTGATAGCATCAGCGGTGCGAGCGATTGAAGATTGCAGCGGATTGCTTATCAGCATGATGATCTGCCATATGTTTTGTTTGTCCAATATGTGTCGCTCCAAGGTAATCGATTAAAAGATTGTGCGGGTGATTTAATGCGTTAATCTTTTGTACTTATGTATATATTTATGAATTTACAAAAATCATTGGACCACGTTTGGGAGTAAAATTGAGCATGGTGTGACTCGGCATTGAAGCTTTCTAAATTATATTTATAAGTATTTATTTTACACACAGCTTGCGCTTGAGTATTGCACTCCACGTTTTTCTTTAACAATAACTTTATCAACGATTGGCCATAATTGGCGACAATTACGTGCCGCAGACTTGAATGGGCGTTGGCTCAGATGGCCTGCTCCCCAAAGTGTAGAGCTTACAGTCGGAACGACCTATCACTTTGACGACTTGATTAGAAAATAGGAAGAGTATTTTGCGGAAATCATCTTCGTAGCTTCAATATCGTAAAAATTCCACTGAAAAAATGATTGATCAAAAGTGATATCGTATTTTCTATGCTTTTTCTTATGGTCAGAGATGTTGTTGGCAAAATTGATTTACATAAATAATCCTTCTTTTTTTTTTTGGTGTAAGGTGGCTACTACAGGCGGAAGAAACATTGTCGTAGCTAGCACACGGTTCTCCCATCTCGGTATTCACAAAAGACCTGGAGAACTCCCGATCAATCAACCGACATAGCGATCGATGTATGACACTCCACCCGTATCATGAATGCCCAAACGTTCCGAGGAGCTAACATCGACTCGGACCATTACTATATTGTAGCCAAGGTACGGTTGCCGATTATCCGAACAACGCACAGACAAGCTAATTCTGTGAGAAACTTCGACGTCCGACGGCTACAATCGCAAGACATTGCCAAATCCTTTTCCGATCGAGTCTCTCTTAGTCTCTTAAGAGGTCACTTGCTGGAGAGATTAACACCGGCTTCTCAGGAGGAAAAAGAAGGAGCACGAAAAGTGACCGGTTGAGGAAATTGAGAGATGCTGTTCCTGGAATGAGATTCGGAAGTTTTACCAGAAGGTACAAAAACATGCATGGTCGGACGAAAGTATGCCCGATAAATGGAAAATCAGCATTGTTTGTCCAATTTTTCCATCTACATAGGCATCAGTCTTCTTAACATCACATACAAGATCTTATCTGCCGTATTGTGTGAAGCCATTCATCAATAACCGGATAGGTCCTCGTCAATGTGGTTTCAGGCCACGAAAGGCCATCATCGACCAAATATTTACGCTGTGACAGATCTTGGAGAAAACCTATGAGCTTCAAATCGATACACGCCACCTGTTTATCGATTTGCAGCCCGCGTTTGACAGCATCTGTAGAAACGAGCTATACAGAGCAATATCTAGTTTTGGCATTTTTGCAAAACTTGTCCGTCTGACGATGGAGAATGCACGCTGCTCCATCAAGGTCGGTAAGGATCTCACCGAGACCTATGGTATCAAAAAAAGTTTTTATACAAGGCAATGCGCTGTCATGCAATTTTTTTTTTTTTTCAACATCATACCGGAAAGAATAGTGCAAAACTCACGCGCAAACACAAGAGGCATCATCCACCTCCGATATATACATAATCGGAAGAAAGCAGAGTGTGTCAGTGGCCCTTTCGCAAGTATTGAGACGGAAGCAGTGAAAATGTTTGTAGCGGTTAACGACACCAAGACAAAGTATATGCTGTCCAACAGAAATGACATTCAACACCGACGTCTTAGACAGAACGTCAGCCTCGGCAGCTACAACTTTGAGGTAGTTATGGACTTAAGGAGATACAACGATGAATTGTATGGACTGTATAGCGACATCGACTTTGCCAGAAGAGTGAAGATTCAAGGACTAAGATGGCTTGATCGTGTAGAGCGTATGGATACCAACGCTCCGGTCCGAAAAGTCTTCTAATGCACCACCGAGCAACAGCGCACTAGAGGAAAACCGAGACTCAGGTGCGCACGCAAGTGGAAGGACCTCAGCCAACTTAGTGTGCGAGGCTGGAGGCAGCGAGCAAAAAATTAAGCTAGCTTGAAACGCTTATTGATTGAGTCCCAGGTCCACCCCGGACTACCTAAAGTAAGTAAGATATAGTTTTTTACCGACATGAAACATAGATTTTCCAAATAAAATTGCATCAATTTAGAATTACTTATTGTTTTGGTTCCCAATACAAAAAAAAAACCGAATAGAGGCAATATTGGAAACCGTTTATCAACGTTGACTTTAAAGAACAAAACCTACATTCGATTTAGAGTTCCCTTGGATTAAGTATTTGTTTACTTAATTTATATGATGCATCAGGGTAATCCAACCAAGTTATAAAAAATTAAACTTTGTATAATCATTTAGAAACATTACGCAAAAATGTTATATTAGTTTAAAACAATACTTACTTTTGTTTTTTTGAAAAAGCGACGAATACACTGCGAGCAAATCTTTCTGCCTAACGGTTTTTTATTAAGTTCACAATATTTGCTTGATATTTGTCGAAAATTAGATGTGGCGCAAGTAATGGTCCTTGTTTGTTGGCAGTCTTTCGAACAAGTAGACCACTTATCAACTATCCACTTGCAACTTATTTTGCAACTTTTTTTTGACCGTTTAGGTATTGGTACCTTTAGTTTACTGCAAAATTTTGAATCTGTTTGAACTTTGATGCGCCGGGACGATTTTATCTCGGATTTATATACTCTTGCACAGTAAAACTCCTTTTTCCTTGTTCCAATGCCGCACTCAACGGAGCACTATAAATTAAAAAAATAATATGTTTTTAAGGAAAGTTAACCATTAAAAATAGACATATGTATATAATATAAATATTAACAAAATACACGAGTGTCTTGAATATAAGTTGAATCCCAGAAAAATAACATACGGCAGACCCTACATTTACGAGCATAATTACATGTACTTTTAATTCAAATACGTCAATTTACTTTTGAATTAAGTTTGATTGAATTTAATTTTTGTAAGATTTGAACGTGAATAGTTTCTATTTACAAATAAAACTGACTATTGCAAGGTTCTTTTTGTTTTTGTAAATCGAAAGGGAAAACAAACGACAGCCAAAATCTGTTACAACGACTAGAGTCGTAGGTCTCGGCAAAGCTCCATTATAATCCTACTTAATAGCACATAGTTTACAACAACAATTTTTTTTAAATTTATTTTATATAATAATAAAAATTATGATACCACGTCTAAGATAGCCAAAACTATTGGCGCTATTGCACTTTTGTAAAAAGAAAAAAAACAAAAAATGAATAAACAAACCCTATTTGAAGAACCAAGTCATTCCGCAAAAACGCTTTGATTATTCTGTATGATTTAAGTACGTGGGAGATTGCAGTTGCCCGTCAGTAAGCGAATTTAATAAGCCCAAGTAAATTACATTCTTTAAGGGTTGGGAAGAAACTACTCTGTGTGTTCGTCAGAGGCGTGGAATTGTCAGAGGCCAGTATTTTCCTGGGTGCGTTATACAATTGGTATCAGGTTGTTTGGTCCCAATTTTGGACAAAACATACAAATATCTTTTATATTAATTAACACATATCAATTTTTTAAAATAGCACCTACCTATACGCTAAAAGATGACTGATACAGTGACAACTAAAACAGCAAAGGAAAAACTTTTAAATTAAGGTAAATCTAAAAACCCAATATGTTTTATGAAAGCTCAAATCTGTTAAGAAAAATATCCATGGATGATTGCGCCTCATTTCCTGCGTTATAGTGCCTGAATGCCAAAAGACTTGAACAAAATAATTAAAAGATCCCTTGAAGCATATTATAGAAAGCCTATATAAAGTTATAGAGCGATTCAACAAAATAGAGCATTAGCGCCACATAAATTTACTTGAAGCGATTTACTGGTATCAAAGGCTTGGGAAAGGGTAACTGTTAAACCCTTCAAGACCGTGTTTTTCCTCAGGGTTGAAAAATATTGAAACAGTAGACGATTTTCAAGGAGAGGATAAATGGCCATTAAATTTGTTGGATATGTTGAAAACGCACTCACATGTTCGTTTGATGAATTACTTCAAGTCGATGGGCACCCTTTAACGACCCCGCTTTGTAATCAAGGAAAATGAATCAATCTTAAAAAAGCAACAAAGAAATGATTTGAATATTTTTTCAATTAAAATATACGAGGGCGGGTCAATAAGTCCGTGACTTTTGGATTAAAACACAGATTTTTTGATAAAAAAATAATTTTATTTTTCAACGTAGTCTCCCTTGAGCTCTATACACTTTGTCCAACGCTTCTGCAATTTTTTTATCCCTTCCAAAAAAAATGATTTGTCGAGGTCCTCAAAATAGGCCTTTGCTTGCGAGATGACTTCATCATTGGAGTCAAATCTTTTTCCACCAAGCCATTTCTTCAGGTTTGGGAACAAGAAGTAGTCGCACGGAGCCAAATCTGGAGAATATGGTGGATGAGGGAGCAATTCATAGCCCAATTCATGGATTTTTGCCATGGCAACTGCACATGTGTGCACCCTTGCATTGTCTTGGTGGAAAAGAACTTTTTTCTTGGCCAAATGAGGTCGTTTTTTTTCAAATCGTCATTGAATCGGTCCAATAAGTTGGCATAATATTCCCCATTGATTGTTCTTCCCTTTTGAAGGTAGTCAATGTGGATTATCCCGCGTGCATCCCAAAAAACAGTCGCCATAACTTTATTGGCTGACAAACCCACCTTGGCCTTCTTTGGCGCCGATTCACCCTTAGAAACCCACTGTTTTGACTGTTGTTTGTTCTCTGGTGAGTTGTGATGGATCCATGTTTCGTCCACGGTTACAAAATGGCGCAAAAACTCCTCCATATTGCGATTAAACAACGTCAAACCTTCCTGTGAAGTTGTTACACGATTGCGTTTGTGGTCGACTGTGAGCAAACGCGGCACCCATCTTGCGGAAATTTTCTCATGCCCAAGTGATCATTCAAAATTGAAACCACTGAGCCATGCGAGATCCCTACGGCTTCCACAATCTCTCGCACTTTCAATCTTCGGTCGGCCAACACCATATCGTGAATTTTTTCGATTGTTTCGGGTGTAGAGACCTCAACTGGGCGTCCAGGACGTTCGGCATCTTCAGTGCTTGTACGGCCACAACGAAATTCAGTAAACCACTTTTTTACCATTGAAATCGATGGTGCAGAGTCCCCATAGTATTTATCAAGCTTAGCCTTGGTCTCGGTAATGGTTCGCAAGAAATAATGCTTAATAAGCACACGAAATTCACTTTTTCCCATTTTCTCCTCAAATTAGTGAGTAGTCTGATAAAAATAGCTGTCAAACACAAACTAACTGACGCAGCAAATTTAAATTTTGACAGGAGTCAACTGGCAGATGCCTGTTGACAGGAGCAGTGTTGCTGTTTCAGTAAAGAGGTCAGAAATTCAAAAAGTCACGGACTTATTGACCCGCCCTCGTAACATTTGTTAAATTTTTTTTTTTTCAAATTTTGGAAATAGGATACTTGAATCTACTGCATACTTTAAGACAATTCTTCTTAGAAACGTAAATCTAGCATTAGAAAACAAAACAAAAAACACTGTGGCGCTGGCAGCCCGGCATGGGCCATGGCCTAGCTTCTTCTTGACACTCGTTTGTGTTGCTCATGTTTTCATTTTTGTCACATCTGAGCGAGGCCTACGGTTTATCGCCGAGTCCAAACGGCACTCCTTAGAAGCTTTTTCGCAGGCAATTTTTGTACTTTCGGGAGTTTGCCACTGCCCGCCGAAAGGGTGATGGTGATTTGGAAAATTGTTGGTGACCCAGCCAGGAATCGAACCCAGACTGTCTGCGTGATAGTCCAGTGAGCTTACTATCGAGCCATCGCCATCACCAAATCTAGAATTAATGAAATAAATATTTTAAAACATATTAGTGAAGACCAAAACTGAATACGCAAAAAAACAACAAGTGTTCCTGGCTCTTTTTTTTAAATAAATAAAATAAGGAACATTATATGCTGCAACCAATTTTCTTTCTTATTGTGGTAAAGCACCAACTAAACTCCATT